>ML677348.1:7652512-7720020 GCA_007922305.1 Dermatemys mawii
GGGTCCCTGGGCTGGAGTCCGGAGTAGAGGGTGGGCCCGGGCTCCCCGCTTTTTCCATCTTCCATACTGGCCTGTGATGAAGGCAACTCACTAGGTGGTGACTCTTGCCAATTATACTGAGAAAGGGAGGTCACTCTGGGGCCTAGATGAGTTTCTGAGGCCCCTAAATCTGCCAGGAAGCGCAGGACCCACAAGTACAGACTTGGAGCTTTGTCACAGTAGTTTACACCCAACACCCAAGGCACTGATGAACTGACCCATTCTCTCTGTCTTTGTAGCACAGTGGGTTTGTAACCCCACAAAAAGACCTGTAAAACATACCATTAGATGCTCTCATTTGCCGCCTCCGTCCCACTCGATCCAGGCCAATGGGGGTGCTTTGTGAAAAGGTGAAGGGCCGGAACCTGGCTGATACAGCTTTATACGGGGGAACTTGGTGGGCTGGAACAGGCGGCCGTGTTATTGGCTTCAGAGAGAAAAAAGAA
This sequence comes from Dermatemys mawii, assembly GCA_007922305.1. Taxonomy (NCBI): domain Eukaryota; kingdom Metazoa; phylum Chordata; order Testudines; family Dermatemydidae; genus Dermatemys; species Dermatemys mawii. The sequence continues at coordinate 7,652,998 of ML677348.1, forward strand.
AATCCATTATTATTAGTAGTATTAGTAATACTAATTAGTAGTAATACTAATACTAGTAGTAGTAAAAGCTAGTAGTAAGCCAACATAGCTACTGCTGCTCCTGAAGGTGGTCTTATGATGTCAACGGGTGAGCTCTCTCCTGTGGACTAGAAGCTACACGAGCGACCTTACAGCACTTCAGATGCATCAGTACAGTTGCGCCGCTGTAAGCTCACTAGTGTAGACATGACTTTAGTCTGTTAACTGTTTTTCCTCTTAGGCTTACAAATTAAGTATATAGAAACAGATCCTCTCTGTGAACTATCTGTTGACACACTGGTATGACACAACTGATTAACTATTGCTTGAATGCTTTTTCCCCCACACGAAACTGTCAGACAAGACAAAATGAGTTAACAGCACTTTTTTCACATTCCGCTGATGTTCAACACTTTCAAGAAAAAGAAATCTGCTACATGAATATTAGGCTTTAAAATCTCTTTATGAAATAGTTCTGATATGTGTGTTCCTCAATCATAAGTCTTTTTCATAGATTTTAGGTAGCAATTTAACTATCAAACACCGGACTGAAAAATATCTTGATATATTTTAATATGATCTAATTATTATTTCATTTCTTTACAAATTATTTTCTCCTATGGTATATCAATATCTCAGAAGTGAACTACTGAACTAAAGCAACTTCACATTCTTCCATAACAAACACCCAATATCCTCAATGCCAATTACCTTTAATGTATTTATTCCTGGGCAATTATAATTTAATCATTTAAGCTTTGATCCTGATCCCCGTGTAGGCAACAGAAGAACTGCCATTGAACTTCAGTAGGACTAAAGGTAAGTCATAAAATATAAGGGACAACTTTCAATCTAGGTTGGACTTAAAGCCTTAACAATACTAAAGAGCACCTCTTGAAAACCAACTATTATTTGTTTCTAATTCATGAAGGCATAGATTTGATAATACAGTAATGCTAAGGGCTCACATGAACACAAAAAGTTAAGTATTTAATGAACTAATTAAACAATATAGATGTTTTATTAGGGACTGCAGCATTGTCTATTCACGGACAAAACTTCCATTGATTTCGATCAGTTTTGCTGGAAAAGAGTGCAGGAGGATCCAGCTACTTTTGATCAGGAAAATGAAAAGGACAACTTCTTATAATACACAGCGAAAAAATTACTGACTACATAAGAATATCCATCTTAAAAAATAGTTTTCACATGAAACTCTGAAAAGCCTGTCATTGTTTTAGGATTCCCATACAGTGAGTGGGGTCATTGTTTCTTTTCAATGGGAACTTTGCTTTTAATGACACTGCATTGAATTTTCCAGCACGAGGTATATTTTCGTGAGGACAATTAAGACTAATAGCAATCAGGTTTCTTCAATATACTTTTAAAGGAAAGGCTATAATTTTTCTCTGTGTTCAGTCAGTTTAGCAATTACTTGAATTAGGGACTCAAACTTTTTCATTAGGTGCAGAATATGTTAACAGATAGAATGCACTGTGGATAGGACTTGAGACCAAAGTTCTGTTACCATCTGTAGAACATGTACAACTAAGCAAGCTTCTTTTCAGTGCCTCAAGTCAATGCTATAGACTACCTCTAGGAGAGAGAGAGGTGCTTTCATTTCCCAAATTTATTCATTCCCTAACCTCTTAGCATAGCCAACAGAGGGACCAGTTCATGTAATTACTCCTGGGGGCATTTTGGACCAAAAACATCTGTGTCAAAAACATAAAAATTCTGCACACAGTATTTTAAAAGTCTGAAAATTCTGAAAATTTTGTCAAAATAACACCACATAATCATGCCAGTTTCAATTATTTTGGTAATTTATTTCAAAATACCTGTTGTCATAACCATAAGGGTAGTCTAAAATTCCTCCTTGCCTGTAAGGGGTTAAGAAGCTCGGATAACCTGACTGTACCTGACCAAAGGAACCAATGGGGACAAAAGATACTTTCAAATCTGGGTGTGGGGAGAGGCTTTGTTTTGGGCTCTTTGTTTGTGTGTTCCTTCGCTCTTGGATTTTAGAGGGACGAGACATCAATCCATGTTCTCCAAATCATTTTGAACCAATAAGTCCAGCCAGACAAGGCATGTTAGTTTATCTTGTTTTTCCCACTTGTGAATCTCTCCTTTGCTAGAGGGAAGTTTATCCCTGTTTTTCTATGTAATTCTGAAACTAAGGTTAAGAGGAGATTCCTCTGTGTTATTTTTTGAATCTTTTTGTGACTCTGTAAACTTAACTTCCATCTGGATTTTACAGGGGTGATTCTCTTATCTTTTCTTTAAATAAAATCTTTCTTTTAAGAATCTGACTGATTTTTACATTGTTTTAAAGATCCAGGAGTTGGATCTGAGCTCACCTGTAACAACTGGTGGAGATTTTATTCTTTCCCAGGAAGGGGGTGAGGGCTTGGGGGGATATTTTGGAGGGAATAGGAACTCCAAGTGGTACTTTCCCTGATTCTTTTTCTAAATCACTTGGTGGTGGCAGCATACCATCCAAGGTCACAGGAACTTGTGCCTTGGGGAAGTTTTTAACCTAAGCTAGTAAAATAAGCTTAGAGGGTCTTTCATGCCAGTTCCCACCTCTGTACCCTAGAGTTCAGAGTGGGGAAGGAACCCTGACACCTGTCAATAAGTATGTCTGTAACAATACAAACAGAAAAAAAAATCCCCTAGGTATAGAGAGTTGAAGAAACTCCTATGACAACCCAGTTCCTGTTTCTCTGCCCTCTTCCAAATTCCCTTGAAGCCCAGGGATACAGAGGGAGAAACAGCCTGATGTTTGGTCCCAAGCTTGCATGGAGTTTCCTGCACACCACCCTCTCCTTCCCTCAGGGCATGCTGGGAACTGCAGCTGCCAAGAACCCTCTAGCTCCCTCCTCCCCATTCCCCTTGCAGTTTCTTCATATGTGAGCTGAGCTCTGCTGGGTCCAGCGGCCCCTCGTGGAGGCCAACAGCATTGCAGCCTATTTTTGTGGGGGAAAGGAAATTCTGCCCATACAGCGTTAATTTCTGTAAAATGCTGCATTGCACAGTAGTGCAGAATTCCTCAAGGAATAAAGTAATGTATGTTTTTCCTGTGAATACCTGTCAATTAGAAACTGGACTAAAACCACTAACTAATTTCTCACAAGCTACCCAAGTGCTCTCATATTATTTCCGTTTCGGTTAGCTGCTGCTCATAGGCATATTAAAGCAAAAGAGATTGAATCTGAGCCAGAGCCCATTAAAGTCTATGGAAAGACTCCATTTCATGTTACCAAATCCCTGAGACATCCAGGCTGAGATCCTGGTCTGTTCTACAATGGTTTTGAACGGATTATCCATTTAACTATACTTGTGCTAATACCAAGCAGTTCATACCCAAAGTTTTTTAAGAGGCTCAGTTTCAAAGGATTATGAATACTTTATTGTATTTATAATATTATTTGCATGCACCTCTCACGTGAATCCTACATCCTGTGTGTTGTAGACTAATAAAAAATACATGTGACTGTATTATAGATAAATAAGCATTTTTAAACTGCTACTGGAAATAACATCCCAAGAAAGAAAGAGGGTTAGTTTACAGTGCAAGCAAGATTATCCAAAAGTCTAGATTGCATGTTATGGTTTTGAGGGTTTTTTTACAAAAAATTAGATACAAGGAAAGCAAAACAAAGTATGTGATGTCAGGTTGGAAAAAGAGAACAAAGGAAAGGAAGTGTCCATTCTATTTTCTAGCTTGAAGATAAAGGCAAGGAAGTGGAAGAGTCTTTTGTAATTTGCAGAGAGCACATCTGATATCTTACTTGTGTCAGCAGATCTTCTATTTCTTCTGTCTGGCTGTTCCCATAGAAACTGACCCCACCTATTACAGAGATGGGTCTTCGTTTTCTCCCTCTTTGGTGACCTACTGTACTGATTTGAGCTGTAGACTCCACAGAAGCGAATCCAGGCTGAGTTTCACCATCTACACAGTCTGTTTTCTGAGACTCCACGGCAACTGAATCTTCTGGTATTGAGAAACTCCTGATTGCCAACTGACCATAGTCTGAGAGTGGCCTTGGCCGAGATCTTTTTCCAGAGCCCCATCTTCTGGGAATGAACTTTTGTGCATCTGTCCTTTCTTCATCCTGGGATGGGGACATCCTCCACTGGTCATCAATAACAACCTTTTTAAAGGTGAACAAGTCAAATAAGCCATTTTCAGATAAAGAAACAATTAAAACATGTTTTTCATATATGGCATATGGTTAACTTGCTATACAAGTGTTACAGTACCCATAAACAACAACATACTATAATAAATGCAACTGACATTTCAGTAACAAATTAAATACATAACTTTGCCACAGAGACATTACACTGTGTGTGATGGCTAACAATGATCCATAATCATAAACATGAATTAGGCAAATAAGCATTGCTAACAACATTACTATGACTGGATTATTATCTTCCCAGTGGCAACAGACCCCGACATAAATACTGAATCTGCTGAACAAACAGCCCATTTGAAAATGTGTGCACAGAAAGTATGATACACAGTATACTCTTTTTTAAAAGGGCTTTATGCAAACATTCAACAGATATGTATTATTCTGCTCTATTTTCCTTTCACAATGAAAAGAGGTAACAATGCAGACAGCTAACAAGGGTAGCTGTGAACTCAGTGAGTCTGGGAATAAGGGGAACTGAGCTCTATTCCTGTCTCTACAATGGATTAGTGTGTGACAATGGACAAGTCATAGAGTCTACTGCTTCAGTCTCCCATCTCTAAAATGAAGATAACCACGCTTACCCGCTTTTCAAAAGTGTTGTAGATCTGCTGGTGCGATGCATACAGATTGTTCATTACTCTCATGAACAGTGAATTTCAGACAGTTTCGCTGTGAATTAGTGTGAGCTTTGGCTCACCACTTCCACAAGGCCAAAGCATGGATGCGTGAAAGGGGAAATCTGAACTCTTACTCTGTTGCCTGATTTAAAATGTATTTATCTATTTAGAACAATTTAAAGCTATATAAAATGTAATTGCTAAGATCAACCCACTGAAAATAATGATGTTGCACATTATGGGCCCTCAGGGCAGTATGTAGGGGAGAACAGCCATGGGAATTGCATAGAAAAGGGATGTGGAGTTGAATAGAGAAGAAAAGGATGCTCAGCTGCTTGGTCATCTCTACAATACATAGCCACAGGCATCCTCTGTGCTGCAGCTTAGCATAGGGCAAAATCTGCATGCATTTGGGAAGGTGAACTGTGGAAGTATTTGTAGGGCAGGGTGGTCTGTGCGGTTTTCTCTCAGTGGAGGAGGTCTTAGCTTATATAGGGTTAACAAAGCAGTTTTTTGGTATTAAGCTTTGCTCTGTGACACCTCCAGAGACAAGCACAAGATACATATACAGGCAGTCAAAGATAGAGAACCAAATGCAAACCAGCACATCCACCTGCCACACCACCAATATTAGGGAAAGGAAGCTTGGTAGCTGCATAGAAGGATGTCAGTGCTAGAGAACTGCAGGATTCAGTTCAGTATCCTTAGCTTCTTTCCCTTGACTTTTGCGTCTTAGTAAGGGAACCATGTGACAGAACAGTAGCCCTGCCAATTCAACAGAATTTTTTAGGTATATTTTCCCATTCCACAATTTTTTACACCAAAGAGAATAGCTTGGCCCTATATTATGGTCTTTTGTGTGGACTACCAAGGCAGCTTCAATGAAACCATCTTTGTTGCATGACTCATGGATTGTAACAGGAGCCAATGGATTGTAACAGAGATTTAAGCCTCTTGTGCCATGGTAAATGCAGCACAGAAACTCTTTTAAGCAGCTTTAATAGTACACAATAACCAGAAAAGTGCTGAATCTGCTATAAATGGCATAATTTTTGCTTTATAGCAGAGAAACAACTTAACTTCTTGAACAATTTTGACTGAAAACCAAAAGAGAAAGAGAGAGAAGTAAAATAGTGTCTCTGGGCTAACAACCAACTTGGATGGATGCATGATGAGATTTCAAACAGCTGAATCAGAAAGCTCTGAAAAAAAGACAGGTTATAATGGCTATAGTGAATCATTGCTGAGCTAGCAGACCCTGTTGTAATAACTCACACATACCACAAGCTTGTGCTGTTTGCTTTTGCTTCATTCCTCCCTTCCTGTCTTTCCTTCAACCCACTTTTTTATTACAGCCTGCATTACAATTCAGAAAATAAGTATACTATCTTCTCAGTGCTTCTAATTAATAAATATTTCAGCTGCCATATTACATATATGCTAACATTAAAAGATTAGAAATGACATATATTCAGCAAACAAGGCAATCACTTAAGATACAATATTTGGTTGTCAGTTAGAACAGGGCACCATGACATTTCAGCCATTTTCTGTTGCTGGAATTGTACATATTCACAGCACATGCACAAACTAGTATCAGCCTCCAGAAATATACAGTAAAATCTGCAACAGCAAAATCCCTTATTTGTCAATCTTTTGTTTGGATATGTCTGCTCCACCTTTTTGTAAGGCTGCCATCATTAAACAGCCAATTTTTGTTCATCCTTTCAGTGCATCATTGTGTACAACAATTTTAGGTACTGGAAGAAATTGTTCCTTGTAGTCTAAATATTTAATCTGATTATTGTAATAAGGGGGGGGGGGAATCAATATAGATTGCATTCTGCACTAAATTTATTCCACTGACAATTCAAAATATATGATTATAAATAGAGCAAACAGGTAAACTATGAATTATACTGCAACTTCTGTAGAGAACAAATAAAATTGATCTCAAACAAATCTATAGATCCTAGCTAATGGCTAGTACTTTAACTGGTGTAAATCAGGTCAGCTCCACTGAAGTCAATGGAACTATGTCAGTTTGTACCAGCTGAATATCTGGCATTTAAAAACTACTCCTCTGATCGCAGCAGCAGAACACAGATTTAAATAAGGTGCTAGAAAGACCTACCTTAGGATCTGACACAGGAAGTAGAGCTCCACAAACACACTGAGAGAGCAGGGAGTTGACTCGAGTCATTCGATATTTTTGTTTTACATAGCTTTTTCCTTAGAGAAAAACACATCCAAACAGACTTGCCGTGCAACTAGTAAGGCAAAGCATTCATTCCATGACCTTGTACTTTCACTCTAAAGAAAGGGCACGTCATATATCATCTCCTAATCTGTTGTTCACACTCCCATCTTGAGCAATTAACTTGTGCAAACATGCAGGCTGTTCACCATTTGCAGCACTCCACCTACAGTACAGTAGCAGATCCATACAGTAGTGTTTAATTTCTGTTTTCCAATACATGATGCTAAAGTACATCTATTTCTAGGCCTAGATATATAATCGGTAACATAAAGCACTGATACAACAAAGAAAATAATCCTCCCAAAACCAAAATCATTATCTCACTCCCACTGGTGTTCAGTTACTTGCTAAGTAGTCACACTGAAGCCAGTCAGAGGACTCACACAAGCAATTGCTCACCAACTCATGTGTGTATAGTATGTACAGGGCCAGGCCATTGGGCCCCAGTCCTGGTCTCATTTACTCTGGTGTAACTCCACTGACTTCAAAGGTGTTACTCCTGCTTCATACTGGCATAAGTGAGATCAGATTCACACACATTACTATCATCAGCCACAGGCGACAACTTTTGATGGCGCCGGTTGGTGCTCTCATCTCCTCCCCCTCCCCCCGCCACTCCTCCACCCCTGCCCCAAAGTTCCCGCCCAAACTCTGCCCTCCCTGTCCCTATCGGACCTCTTCCCAAATCCCTGCCCTGGCCCTGCCTCCTCCCCCAAGTGTGCTGCATTTCCCCTCCTCTCTCTCCCTCCAAGTCTTGCTGCGTGAAACAGCTGTTTCGGGGTGCAAGCACTGGGAGAGAGGGGAGAGAAGCAGGACACGGTAGCACGCTCAGGGAAGGAGGTGGGGTGGAGTGGAGGTGAACTGGGGTGGGGAGCTGCTGGTGAGTGCTCTGCACCCACCACTTTTTCTCTGTGGGTGATCCAATCCTGGAGCACCTACGGAGTCAGCCCCTAAGTCATCCGCATTTGTAAAGATGCTACAGCTGTGCATACTGCTTCATGTAAGGTGAAAATCACCCCTGGGCAGTGGGTCTAGCACACACCTATACACCATTTCAGTACCACCACCTTTGAATGAATTTCAACACTCCAGAGGAATTAAAGGTCTCACTAAGGCTGTGTCCACACAAGAGTCTCCAAAATTCTCCTACTGTTGGTCTAGGTCTCAAGCAGCTCCATTAGTGCTAGCAATGGTGGAATCAGTAGTGTTTTATATTTCTAGTGTAAAGAAGGCTCAAGGTTTTTGTCCTTGCTCAGAGCAGGTCTAGACCACATAATGATAAGAACACTGGCAGTCGCTCTACACTAGCATTTGTGGCTAACACCAGTGGAGAAAGCTAATATTGAGAAAATTTTGGAAAATCCCCAAAGCAGGCACAGTTTGAGGGAGACCTTAACTCCTTGGAGTGCTGAAGTTTCACCTTCCCACAAAGTTTAAAAACAAAATGTCTTAAAAAGAAAATGAGAGAGTTGGCTGAAAGACTTGCTCTTGTACAGTAAATAGTATATTCAAATCTGCCACTCTTCTCTTCCCTCAGCACATCATGTACCTCTAAAATTAAACTCTTTGGGGCCTTATATTTCTTTTTACACTGTCAAGTCCCCAGGGTTCTTCCAAGCACTGTAAAGGATAATAGAAATAAATAAACAAACATATTCACTGTTCAAGCAGAGCTCTAGTTAGTTGCACTAAAGTGGGAGAATAAAGGTTGTCTGGGAACTAAACAATGCTTGTAACACTCCATTATTTTTTTTACATTTTCATAGTTTTTATTTTTTCACCATGACAGCATTCTTAAAAATGCACCATCCTACATGAACACTTGCTAAGTTAGAACCAGGTTATTACTTTCTATGACTATGTAATACCTCACCGTTAACCTCTTGTCTCTGGGCTGGCTGATCTCACAGACAGGTTTCAAGCTACAGCAGTTCCATAGTTAGGACCTCACTTACCAATGCCAACCCAATGTATAACTCTATAGAGTTAAGTGGAGTTATTACTGCTATAAGTATTATTAGTATCAGTATAAACAAGAACAGCATCAGACATTTAGCAGCTGAAATCTTAGCTCAGCTTTTATAGCTAGATAAGGACCAATTCTGAAGTCATTCTTTAGGCTTGGTCTACAGTTAAAAGTTAGCTTGACATAGCTACATCAGTCAGGGGTGTGAAACCCCCACTCCCACCCCTAAGCACCATTGGTATGCCAACCTAACTCCCAAGGTAGATGCAGTTATGTTGATAGAAGAATGTTTCTGACGACATAGCTATCATCATTCGAGGAGGCGGTGGTCCTACACTGACAGAAAAAAACCCTTCAGTCAGTGTAGATTATATCTATATTATGGGGTTATGTCACTTTAGCTATGGCACCCTACCAATGCCAATATAGTCTCCTTAATGCAGACACTACTCTTAGGCCTGGTCTACACTGAGGGTTGGGAGGGGTGGAGATTGATCTACATTATGCAACTTCAGCTACGTGAATAACATAGCTGAAGTCAACATACTTAGATCCACTTGTCGTGGCATCTTCACTACGGTAAATTGACTGCTGCTGCTCCCAGTCAACTCCGCCTGTATCTCTCACGGCAGTAGAGTACAGGAGTTGATGGGAGAGCACTCGGGGGTCAATTTATCACATCTAGACTAGATGTAATAAATTGACCCCCGCTGGATCGATCGTTGCCTGCTGATCCAGCAGGTAGTGTAGACATATCCTTAGACAAAACTAGTGACTTCATACATTCAGTCCCACACATTGTCTTCTGTAGGAGTTTTCCCTGAATGAGTCCTCTGCTGCTAGATCTATTAGTGTAATAGAGAGTACTGGTCTACTCTTAAAAGATTTACCAGTATAACTGTCTTTTAGGGGTGTTGCCAGTAAAAGACCTACTGTAGACACAGTTGTACTGGTATAAAAGAGCCTTATAGTCACATAGCTTATTCAAGTTCCTGAACTGGAATTTATACTAGAATAAGCACTTGTATACCAGTAGAACTGTGTCCATAATCCCTAAGAGCATCAGAAAAGGTCTTTGTTGTTACCATGTGGCAGGGCAGAGGTAAAAACCCCTGAAATGCCCTGCCTCTGTAACCTAAACCCTGCTTCCTGGCAGGAGGCACAGGGGTAGGAGCTGGTAGTGGCCGGCAGGGGAGCCCAGCTGGGAGCCCTAATGAGTCTAGGCTCCCAGGCTTAGCCGGGGCTGATTGACTACAGCTGGGAAAGGAAGCTGACCCGGCTACAAAAAGCCCTTACTCAGGGTCAGAGGTGGGAGGCCAGCAGGCAAGAGGAGGTAGTTACTCTGTCTCCTGGCTGCGTGCAAGGTGCCTCGAGGACCTGGAGGCCTGCGAACTAAGGCAGTGACGTAACTATCTGGGGATTGGGGGAGCACTGTATAGAGCACTGGTTGTTTCACTGAAGCCACAAGAAGTGCACTGTAAATAAAGGACACTTGGGAGAGCACTAAAAACAGTGTCAAGACCCTTATTGTGTGCAGAAAGAACCCAGGGCAGCCCCAACCCTGTGACATACCAGATATAATATTGTGGGGAAGCAGCTAACTTCCTATTCTCTTAAAGACTAGCGTTTCTTCAATCTTGCTTCAGGTATCATCAGGATATAAGTTGTTTCTCTCTTAAAGCCACATTAGTGGTTCGATCAGGATCCAATTTATTATTCAAATTTCAAGGTGTATCTCTGAGTTCATTCCCCTTATATTCCATAACTATTTCTCACTCAAGTATTGAATTAACAGTTCTCAGCCTTATCTGTCTGGCTCCACAAAGAAACTTTCACAGCGTTCCATTTCAGTATCTCCAGATTTTCACATTTGCTCCATGCTGAACTGCTGAAGGTAGCCCTGGCGAACGCTCTCTTAGGTGATGTCTACAGTAGAGACCTTACAGTTGAACAGCTGTACCGATGCCGCTGTGGTGCTGTTAGATCTCTTGTGCAGCCATTCTATGCAGAGGAGAGCTCTCCCATTGACATAATTAAACCACCCCCAATGAGCAGCAGTGACACAGCGCTGTGAACACTACCACTTATGCTAGTGAAACTTATGTCACTCAGAGGAGTGGTTTTTTCATATCCCTGAGCATTGTAAGTTTTGCCAACGTAAGTGGTAGTGTAGACATGGCCTTGGCTGTTTCAAAACTCTGCCTCTTTCATTTCCAATTGACTCTTACTTTGATTCCAAAGCACATATAGCTATTTTTTGTACCTTCTAAAATATTGCTGTTTGTGTTGATGAATGTGCAGGGGTTTACAAAGCTAATCCAATGCTAATGTAACGCGGCACACTCACCTCTAGTGCATGCCCCCTTGGCCGAGCGTGTGTGCCTCCACTCTTGCTCTCTCAGATTGTCTTTGCTATGGGAGAGAGAGCAGTGCTCCAGGGCTCCCGCCCAGGAGACAATGTATTTGCCCTCTAGGGCTTCCTGGTTACAGCTCTCCAGCTGGACCACTATCATTCAGTTCCCCCTTTGAGGTGCTTCAGTGTCCAGGCCACTTCCTTCAGTGGCTAATGGTGAGGTGGGAAGGGGACCCAGGTCTGCCCACTACTCTTGGTCTCAGCGCAGGGACCCTGTAGTAGCAGCCATCTTCTATGTCCCTTTAACTATGTCACACGGCTTCTCTAATTCCCTAGGCCACTTCCCCACGGCCCTGTGCCATCTTCACCCTTAGCTCAGGGCTTTCTCCTAATGGAGTCTCAGTAACCAGCTCATGGCTCCTTCTCACTCTCTCCAGCTTCTGGCAGCACTGTCCTGTCTGAGGTTCTGTAGTCCCATCAGCCAGCCACACTCCTACAGCTTCAGCAAGGAACTGAATTCCCTCTGGCGACCATACAGCTCTTCTTATACTAGGCTGCTGGACCCTGATTGGCTGTATCCCACACAGCCCCTCTAGGCAGCGTGGAGGACCCTCTCCACTGCCCTTTTTTGGAGTGGGGTGTGGCAGGGCCATCAGGCCTCCAGCAGGGGACCTCAGAAGGTCTGGTATACCCCATCACAGGTACTATTAATTATCAAAGGAAAATTGGCTCTGTCTTTGACTGTTTTTCTAATTCTCAGTCATGGTAGCATGAAAGTAAATAAATACCTTTAATGTTAGAACATAAGGACATAAGAATGGTCATTCTGGGTCAGACCAATGGTCCATCTAGCCCTGTATCCTTTCTTCCAACAGTGGCCAATACCAGATACGTCAAAAAGAATGAACAGAACAGGGCAATTATCAAGTGATCCATCCCTTATCATCCAGTCTCAACTTCTGGCAATCCAACACATGGGGTTGCATCCCTGACCATCTTGGCTATTGATGGACCTATTCTCCAGGAACTAATCTAATTCTTTTTAAAACCCAGTTACACATTTGGCCTCACAACATCCCCTGGCAGTGAGTTCCACAGGTTTATGGCATTGTTTGAAGAAGTACTTCCCTTTGTTTTAAACCTGCTCCCCTGTAACAAGACAGCCACCTCCTGTATCCCACTGTATATGACCTAGAGTCATGCTATAGGCAGCCTCTCTCAGTTTCTCTTCTTGGACTATTCAAATAAAACTTCACACAGGCTTTTTATGGTCAAAAATACCCCTTCTTGAGGACTGGGTTTATTCATATAAAATGAACTCCACACAGAACTTAAAATCCCAGAACAAAGTCCATCCAAAAGTCCACACAAAACAAAGGTTTCTCTTCCTCTTCCTAGGCATTCCTGCCTGGGGCCTTTCCTGCTTTGGCAGGCTACTCCCAGGCCCGATTATCTGCTAGAGCGCACTCACTTCTAGCACTCTCTGATCCTTGATAATTTCCCCCATCTTCCTGCTGCCCTTTACATGGGAATCAGCTGTCCTTCATCAGTCTCCATCAAGTTGCTAACACAGCACAGGTGTGACTCCTTAGTAATCAGGCCCAGGCCTTCCAGCCTTATTAGGCATGCCACCGTGTTACAGTCCCTCAAGTTTTTAGGTAAAACAAAAAGTTCAAGAAGTGTAAAGCATATCCTATATGGGCCTAATCAGCTACAAATGAATTTAAAAGTTATAATGGACAGGGCCTTTAGCCTTAGTATTTTCATTGAAAAAGATTACTTAAAAATAAAAATAATCAGCATCCTTTTTTCTAACTTTCAGGGAAGCTAAAGTTAAAAATCTAATAATGCCTCTGTAAAAAAACAAATATTAATTTTTGACAGCAACTTATAAGCAGGTTTAGTAAGCTAAACTGAAGAAAAAACTGCTGACTGAGGGCTTGGTTACACTGGCACTTTATACCGCAATAAAGCCTCCCAGAGTGCTCCACCTTACTCCTCATCCACAATGGCAAGGCATGCAGAGTGCTCTGACTCCCTGGTTGGAGCACTCCTGGTACTCCACCTCCCTGAGAGGATTAACAGCTGTTGCATATTGGGTGAGATGCTTCAGGGTCAGTGTGAACGAAGAGTTATGTTACTGCACTCTGATTGACCTCCAGAAACGCCCCATAATCCCCTTAACTCAAGTGGTCACTCTTCTCTTTTTTGTGAAATCGCTGCAGGAATGCAGAAGTGCCTTTTCAAAGCTCCATTTCAGACAGGAGCTACTTATCTGCTACTCGGAACAGCAAACAAAGCAAACATTTACTGAGTGAGGGCTTGGCTACATTGAGATTTTATAGCACTCTAACTTACTGGCTCAGGGAGGTGAAAAATCACTCCCCTGAGCACAAGACGTCTGAGCGCTTTAAAGAGCTAGTGTGAACAGGCTCTGACTGCTGGGAACCGGGCTCAGAGTGCTGGGAGCTAATCCCCTCATGAAGGTGGATTACCAGGAGCGCTTAGAGAGCTCTCTCCCAGCGCTCGGGTGCGATCACATTCGAACTTCAAAGTGCTGCTGCAGGAGCATTCCAGTGGCAGCGCTATGAAATGTCAAGTGTAGCCAAGCCCGGAGTGAGAGAGAGGCAGGGGAGGAGAGGCATCTGAACTTACAAGATAGCAAGCTGACACGCTCTCAGCACTCCAAAAACCCATTCCCCCTCCTCACATACACACAACACACTCCACCCCACCCCCCTCATTTGAAAAGTACATTGCAGTCACTTGAATGCTGGGATAGCTGCCCATAATGCACCGCTCCCAATGCTGCTGAAAATGCCGCAAATGTAGCCACACCAACGCGCTTGCAGCTGTCAGTGTGGACAGACTGGAGCACTTTCCCTAGTGCGCTCTCCGAAGGCTGGTTTAATCCAAAGCGCTCTACGGTTGCAAGTGTAGTCAAGCCCTGAGAGTGAGTAACAAACAGATGAGAGCAGTTTGAGAAGTTTCAGAACTGACTGTTTTCATTGAAAATTTGCAGTAGATAATCCTTCACATCCTCATGTACATGACAAAAGGCTCAAAGCAGATACTCTAGTACTGTACAAACCAACAGAAAAAACCCTCAAATGGTACTTTATGTAGCTACCTGATCGTTCTGATAACTTAAATACAAATTTTAGTGTGTATTTAGTAATGTGTGAAAATGTATGAATATTCTTATTCCCACAAACCTATTGTTAGAATTGCTGACTATTTAAGTACCCAATGTTCCTGTGGAGTCTGAGAGTGGACAAATACTAAAAAGTCGATAATGTCAGAATAGGTTTTACAAGCCATATACCCAGCACAATGTACTGAGCATGTGGAAACAATGTGGTCATAAATAATTTTATCATCTACACTTAACGGTGTAAAAGGCCAGACAAAGTGTCTCCACCCAGTTAAATTATAGGAGCTAACCTTTGCTGTTTTTCTTGTTGCTAAACAGCAGCAGGAAACTTTAGCTGAAGCTCACACACATTACCATGGCTTGTTAAGATCACAAAGGTCATTTTATATTTGGTGGACATAATCAATATTTTATTTACAAGCAGAAAAGGGTCACAGATATAATCCAACTGTGCAGGTTTTCAGTGTCAGAAAACACAAAGCTACTGCATTCTTTCAAAATTTCAAGAGCAACAATCATTCCTAAATGAGCCCAAAGTGATACCAGTGCCCAATAACTCACAGTTGACTTGGTCTGGAAAATAGGCAATTTTCAATAGATTTTAGTGATGCCATAGTCAATATACCAATTGTTACCACAGAGGTGAATATTTTTTACTTTAGACAGAAACTACAACAATCAAGATTTTGTTTGCATCTTTTACCATGACTTAATCATCTGCATTAAACATTCCCATTTTATACACAGGATAAAAGTGTTCAGGTTTCCCTTATGGTTAAATGCAACTCCCACAAGCATATCCTTTCTATCCCCTCCCAACTCTCCACCGCCAATACTGTCACTTAAAACAAGGAAGGCTTTTAAAGCACTGGAATGAAATCAGTCTTTCCTAGGAAGTGCAATCAATAGTAAATCATAAATATGTGATTTAATCCTTAGGCTCCACCCACCATGTGGGGGGGAAAGAGTGTTTAGCTGAACACAGAGATCAAATTCTATTCTTAGGGTTTGTTTACATTAAAAATATTTCGCACTGTTTTAATTGCTAGTTATGCCTATGAAACCCCAGTGAAGAAAATGGGGTTGCATGCAGTGCTTAATTTGTAATGAAAGAGGTGCTGGGGCTAGGGTGATCAGACATTCCAATAAAATTGGGACTGACACATTATTTAGTTGTTTGTCCCGCATCCCAACCAATGTATAGTCGGGATGCCATTTGTCCCGATATTTTGGCATGGGGCTGGAGTGGACTGGTCACCCTAGCTGGCAGGCTCCCTACTTGGCTCTGCGCATCTCCCGGGAAGTGGCCACCAGGATCCTGTGGCTCCTAGGTACAGGGGTGGCCAGGGGAATCTCCATGTGCTGCATCCACCATGAATGCCAGCTCTGTTGCGGGCAATGGGAGCTGTGGGGATGGATCGTAGACCTCCTTGGTCACCCCTGACCCTAGGAGCCAGAGGGACCTGCCCGCCACTTTCCGGGAGCTGCCCCAGGTAAGTGCTGGTGGGACCCAACCCTCACCAGGTACCTCTGACTCCTAGGATCAGGAGTGGCTGGGGGCATTGTGTGGTGCCCGCAAGTCCTGCCCCCGCAGCTCCCATTGGCTGTCACGGCCGGGAAGAGACTCAGCCTGTGTGTTGGAATGTGGTGCAGTAAAGTGGCATATTCCATATCCACAATGTCAAACATATCCTTCAGTGCTGCTACTCTCTTAGCAGAACTGCTGAAATGATTGAACGTCTTAATCAACAGTGTCTCAATGTCAAGATGCAGGGTATTGCTAGCATGTTTCATGGCTTTGTGCACAATATTGGCAGGGCAGTTTGCAGGCAAGATATTTTCATTTTGATTTTTTTAAATTCTGGTACACTGATTGTCGATTCCATAATGCATGTTTGCATTATCAGCACAGTAAGACGACACCTTGTTCAGGTCTAGTTTGTGTGTTGCAAGTTTTTCAAGTAATGTGTTGCTTATTGCCTTGCAGTCCCTTTGTTTTGCTCATAGCAGTCCAACATTTTTTCTTGGATCCTATGTTCAGGTGTCCAGTATCTCCATGATAAGGGTAAGTTTTCACATTGCACTTGTTAGATGCATCTGTGGCACCTGAGAAATAGGGACCATCTGGCTTGCTGAGATCTTTTGAAAATTATGTCGAGAGCAGTGACAGCACATTTTTGATCAATGCCTCCGCTTTCATTCAGACACAGCTGATGTGTTTTGCAATCGTTGAATCTGGATACAAGATAGGCGCCAATTTAAGTTCACAGTCACATGAGCGACAGGAGTGTTGACGGACTACTGTGTGGTAAACATGAGTTAGCTCAGCAGCACTTACTTTGTTATTGAAGGATTCATTTGGCCTGCTGAAAAAATTTGAGACCAGAGTGTTGCTCTTGTGAGTCTTAGGGCTGGGCTACACTGGGGGCAGAGGGAGGGAGGAGTTGACCTAAGATACACGACTTCAGCTATGCCAGTAGCATAGCTGAAGTCGCTGTATCTTAGGTCGACTTACCTGACCATCCCCACGGTGGTGAGTAGACCATGGTTGCTCTCCCGCTGACTCCACTTACTCCCCTTGCCGAGATGGAGTTCTGGAGTCAACCGAGAGTGCGTTCGGGGATTGATTTATCATGTCTAGATGAGACACGATAAATTGATCCTCGATCCGGCGGGTAGCATAGTCATATCCTTAGTGTTTTGTTCATGATTTTTTGAATCAGCATGTTGCCTAACATCAGACTCACCGCCATGGCAAATGCTAAATTCCTTCCTGCATGCTTTACAAAAGGCTTTTGAATCACATGCGTAGAATCTCCAAATCCACGTGTAACAGTTCTCCCATTCTGTCCTGTATTTGCACTGTCTTTTTTGTTTTTTGGTAGCTAGCTCCTCACTGGAGTGGGTTTTTGGCTGAAGACCGTTAGCTAGATAGCTAGCAATGGAAAAGAACTGCTCAGTCTCTGTGCTTCTCACGTGTTACTACATGCCCACTGTAGTTTGTGCTATGGTATGCACTATGGTTCAGAACTGTAAACTATATATCCCTACTGTAAATTGTGTTACACCTGAAAATAACCTGAAAAACCAAAATTGGCAGCAGACAACAGAGCGCAATCAGGTCTAACAAATAGCACATCCCCAATCGACTAATTGTCTATTTCATTATCAAGTTTTAAATTTTTCCTGAATATGGGGACAAATGGCATCCTGATCATACATCAATCAGAGGCAGCCCCCAGGTGCAGCTCCTGCTCACCAATGTGGATAAGTGCTCAGCCCCAGCCTGCCCTTGGCGGAATCAGCAAGTGCAGAGCTCTAGCAGCAGCCGCTGCAGCCCTGGCTCCGCTGTGAGCTAGGTAGGCCGGTCTGCACACACTCTGCTGGGGGGAGGATGCAGCCATTACCTCTGCGGGGCACCTACTCTCGCTGCCCCTGTGCAAAAACGTGGTGAAAGAAAAGCTTAGAAATGGCAACTCCAATTCTAGCCGCCTCCCTCACTGAACACGGAGCTGCGTCTCACTTCAGAGCCGGCAGTTCTAGCCCTTCCGCTGCACCCACAGAGCTGACTGCAGGGGACTCCCTGCCTGGCTCTGCTAGCCAGGACTCCCTACGAGCTGCCCTGCCCAGCCTTTCTTAAGGTGCCCGGGTGCTGAGAGCCATTGGAACACTCCGGCACTGGGGGTCAGCAGCCACCCAAGCTCAATTGACTGGGGTGGGTTTTTCCTTTCTATAGTCACTGCAGAGTGTCTCCCAGATGGCAGAGCTTTCTGGGGGTGCTGCCCCACCCCTTAAAATAAATGGGCAACTTCAGTTCACTTTGGATCCCAAAGCTCCTTCGCCAAGAGCGGGTTTGGATCTGGCGCAAAGACCTGGCAGGTGACAGCTAAACTGAAGCGTGACTTTTGTTCCCAGCCCCAAGGAAAGGGCAGCTCTTTCCAGTACCGGCTTTACAATGGGGACTCAGTGGCGTCGGGCCCACACTCAGATGGGTCCTCGCTGGGGCTCACTCTGCTTGCCCTATACTCCCATACTTCACCAAGCCCGCTGGTTCCTCTATGCTCCCTGGCCCCTCCCCACCTTCACTTGATGCACAGGGGCCAGGACACTCAGTGCAGAGCCCACTCCTGCTCCTGCAGCAGTAGTAGCCCAAGCACGCTTCGCTACACTCCTGGCTATAAACAGGCTTGTAAATACATGGCAGGCTGTCAAGTGCTACTTTGTTTCTCTGGGCAGTGATGAGTGCCCCAAATCTCTATGGATGCTGTTCTCCAACATGGAAAACGGTGAACAAGGTGAGGGGCCTAGCAAAGTTGAGGTTCATCTGTTTTTCCTCCAGAATGTCCTGAAAATCTTCAGTGATACTGTGCTGTGTTTGGAAAATGAGATTGTGACGGCATGTGAAGTGTATGCCATAAGGAATAATCTGAGAATTAAACTTCAGCAACAGAAGAATACAATTTTGGAGCCGAAGATTTTGTCAAATGCATTAACTGAGATGCTGCCTGTCACTGCTGGATGCCTCCGGAAAGGCTTCAAAAATTTTATGATGTGTCGATCCTATATCTGGAGAAATGGTTTGATTTTTCAACACGTGGCTACTTGCTCAATACTCCAGCACTTGACCATCAAAATTAATAGGAAATTCGAACACGGGGATCTGTCTGTGTCCGTGACAGCTGAAAACCTACAGAAAACAGTGGATCTTGATCAGCTCTACGATGAGTGCTGTACCATCAAAGACATCAATGCCAAGTTGGAGCCTGGTAAATACTCAGTTGGGGAACTCTGGTCTGATAAACAAGGACGGTAGCACTGAATTCCTGAACATGACAAAGCTAGTGTCATACATGCTCAGTTTACCAGTAAGCAACGCATATATAGAGCGTGTATTTTCAGTCATGAAAGGTGCATGGACTGATGTCTGGAATCGAAGCAGCAGACGTGGTACGGAGTGAAACCCTTCTCAAAATGAATTTCCAGATGAGTTGCAAGGACTTCTACTGCTTTGTGACTGCCCAGAAGCAAGTCATGACGATGGCAAAGTAATCCAAAAAGTACTAGACTTCTGGCATGTCTGCAAGGTATGCAAATTGTGAAGTTGATTTATTGACGGAATAAAACCCCCACCCTTTATCCTTGTTGTTTGTTTAGTGCACAAATAAATCTGTATGTTTAAATATGGATTACAACTAAGTCTATGATTTAGTCAGGGAGGGCACGGCAGTCCCGGATTCCGGACCTCCTTTACTTCGTTTGCTTCAACTGTCAGCGGCTGAAGCTGGGACTGAAGGCAGGACTGTGGACCTCCTCTCCGTGACAGTGGCTGGGGCTGGAGCCAGGGCTAGAACCGGGACCTTTGCTCCCCCGCCCTGCAACTGGGGCTCCAACCGGGATCCTGTGCTCTTGTTCCATGGCTTGTGGCAGGAGCTGGAGCTGGGGCCCTGCACAACTGACCCATGGCTTTGGCCAGGAGCTGGAACTGAGGCCACAGCAGGGGCCGTTCGCCCCCTCGCAGCTTCCTAAGGGCTGTGCACCCCCTTCTCCCATGGCTCCAGTCAGAGCTGTGCACCTGTGGCTGCCACCTCCCCCATGCGTCCTGATGTTTTACTCTTGTGATCTGGTCACCCTAGCCGGGACTCAGTCAATTTTTTAACTTTCATAGCTGACGCAGCTCAGCCCTGGCACAAATTAAGCACTAGCTGCATGAATGTAACTGAGAATAGAATTGAAGCCTGGATTTCTAAAGTGGTTTTTATGAAAGACAGTATAGTTATCCCTATCGAGGTGGATAATATTTCCATCTGAGGATCTCAAAATGCTTTACCAACATTAATGAAATCATCTTGGTATGAAATATCCTCACTTCATAGATAGGGGAGTAGGCAGAAAGCAGTTAAGTGAGTTGCCCAAGGTTACACAGAAATCTGTAGCAAAGCTCAAAACCCAGATCTCCTGATTCTCATAAGACTCACTGCGTCAGACCAAAGGTCCATCTAGACCAGTATCTTGTCTTCCGACAGTGGCCAATACCAGTTGCTTCAGAAGGAATGAACAGAACAGGTAATCATCAAGCAATCCATTGCCCATCATCAAGTGATCCACCCCACATCCTACCTTCTGGCAGAGGCTAGGGACACCATCACTGCCCATCTTGGCTACTAGCCATTTATGGACCTATCCTCCATGAATTTTTCTAATTCTTTTTTGAACCCTGTTATAGGCCTGGCCTTCACAATATCTTCTGGCTAAGAGTTCCATCGATTGACTGTCCATTGTGGGAAGAAATACTTCCTGTTTATTTTTAACCTGTTGCCTATTAATTTCATTTGACAACCTTTAGTTCTTGTTAGGAGAAGTAGTAAATAACACTTCCTTATTTACTTTCTCCACAGGAGTCATGGTTTTATAGACCTCCATCATATCCCGCCTTAGTCCTCTCTTTTCCAAGCTGAAAAGTCCCAGTCTTATTAATCTCTCCTCATATGAAAGCTGGTCTATGGAGTTGCCAACCCTCCTGCATTGTCCTGGAGTCTCCAGGAATGAACGATTGTCATTTGATGAAACCTCCAGGAAAATGGCCAATCCTACCCCACTGCCAGGAGCCCACCCTGGATCCCACAAGCCTCCATTCCTCCAGACCTACACTTCTCCAGCAGATTCCCTTGATTCCCTCCCCTCCCCACCGAGCATGCAGCCTCCCACTCCCTCAGGCCCCAGTCCTCTGGTAGGCTCCAACTGCTTCTGCCTATAGCCTGCAGGGGAGAGGTCTGCCCAGGGCTCCAACCTCCATTAGTTCCCACATCCTACACTATGCTGCAAGAGTGAGGTTGCTGGCACTGAGTTTGAAGTTGGAGGTGGAGAAGGTGTCAGCTCTGCTGCATTGGGGCACATGGTCTAGGACTTTGCCCCACTCAGAGAGTGCAAGAACACTCCAGGATTGCAGGCAGTTACCACTACTGCTGCCTGCCATGTAAGCAGCACAGCAGCCTCAACAGGCAAGACAGGAAACTGCATGCAGGAACTCCTAGAGTGCTTGTGTCTAGTTGTGAGATCACTGGAGCCCCTTATAAATTACCTGAAACTCTTTAGAACTTCACAATCAGCTGACGTAAAACCTCTGACAGCCAGGAAATGAAGAGCTGGGGCACACACCAACCCTGCAATGCAACCTTATTTGTCCCGCTGGGAATAGCCACTCAGAATGGTTCAGTAATATTGATGCCATATGTAGATATGAAAAAGGACTGTGAGAAGCTGCTATTGTTTGTATTGTGTTCAAAAGGTAACTGCAGCATTTATCTGCACATTCTCTGGCTGTACTCACTGGGTTATGTGTAACTGTATTGAATGGTGGAGGGATTAGTTGGAATGGGTTGGAAGAGATGTTACTAAGCTATGAGAATAGGTGTGCATGCCTTGAGGGATCAAGTTTGCCTCATTTCAGCAGTGAGTACCGTAGGCTGCATCAGTAGAGGTGCGCTGATTGTCAGCTGTCTAGTGGCATGCATGACTGTAGTCTCTATGGTTAACAAGAGGTAAGCGAAGGCAGTATCTCAGAAAGGACCTTTGAGCAAAAGTGAAGGGGTGGTAAAATTTTACAAGTCTAAGGAGGTTTGTGTGAAGTAAGACTCAGGGCTTGGTTACACTTGCAGCTGTATAATGCTTTCTGTTATACCCGCTGTCGTATACAGCTACAGGGATAGCGCTCCAGCGTGCCACACCGAGAGCTGCAAGTGGTCTGGCGTGGCCACATTCACAGTACTTCAAGCAGCACTGGGAGCGGTGCATTATGGGCAGGTATCCCACAGAGCACCTCTTCCCATTCTGGCGCAGTGCCTTGTGGGAAGGGAGAATGGGTTGCGGGGCATTCTGGATCCTGTTCCAACTCCCCGTGATGCTTCGTGTCACCTCCCGGCAATCTCTGTGTTTCTGTCCACCTCTGGTACCATCTTTCAACGGTTTCTGTGCAGCGTGCTCCATTGTCCATTTTGGCCTGCCGGAATGGAGCGCAAACTGCTGTGGGACATGCTGAAGAGTCTCGCCAGCACATCTCATTTTGCAGTGGAGTTATTCCTTAAAATGCAAAGTGACAGTGAGGAGTCCACTGATGAGATTGAGTCACGTAACGCATATGACACGAAATTGCTTGTCTCATTAACGGACATGCTCACGACTTTGGAACGCCACTTGTGGGCACAGGAAACTAGCACTGAATGGTGGGATCACATCGTCATGCAGGTCTGGGATGACTAGCAGTGGCTGCAGAACTTTGGGATGAGAAAAGCTACTTTCATGGGACTGTGTGCTGAACTCGCCACCACCTGCAACGCAAGGACATGAGATTGAGAACTGCCCTGCTGGTGGAGAAACAGGTGGCTATTGCAGTCTGGAAGCTGGCAACTCCAGACAGCTACCGATTGGTGGCTAACCAGTTTGGAGTGGGAAAGTCAACCGTTGGAGTGGTGTTGATGCAGGTTTGCAGGGCCATTAATTGCATCCTGCTCAGAAGAACCATGACTCCTGGTAACGTGCATGACACTGTGGCTGGCTTTGCGCAAATGGGTTTCCCTAACTGTGGAAGGGCAATAGATGGGACCCATATTCCTATTCTGGCATCCAACCACCTAGCAGGAGAGTACATTAACAGAAAGGGGTACTTCTCCATGGTTCTCTAGGTGCTTGTGGATCACCGGAGCTGTTTCATTGACATTAACGCAGGCTGGTCTGGAAAGGTGCATGATGCACGCATCTTCCGCAACACTGGCCTGTTCAAGAAGCCGCAAGCCGGGACTTTTTTCCCAGACCAAAGGATCACCATAGGCGTAGGGGAAGTTGAAATGCCCATTGTGATCCTTGGCGACCCCGCTTACCCTTTAATGCCGTGGCTCATGAAATCCTACACAGGGAACTCGGACAGCAACCAGGAAAGGTTCAACTACAGGCTGAGCCAGTGTCGAATGACTGTGGACTGTGCTTTTGGATGTTTGAAAGTGCACTGGCGCTGTCTTTATGGAAAACTAGACTTGGCTGAGGGAAGTATCTCCGCGGTTATTTCCGCATGCTGTACCTTACGTAATATTTGTGAAGGGAAGGGAGAAAGCTTCACTCAGGCATGGACCTCAGAGGTACAACACCTGGAGGCCTCATTTGCACAGCCAGAGAGCAGGGATCTCAGAGGGGCCCAGCATGAAACTGCAAGGATCAGGGATGCCTTGAAGGACACCGAGGAGTCCGCCACACCCTCGGTCGCGCTTTCCTCCTCCTTTTCCTCCCCCCTTGCAGTGGTGTGCTCGAAGTGTCCATGGTGGTCATTGGAGTGGATGTGGGATCCCCCCAAGTATCGCATCCAGCTCTTTGTAAAATCTGCAAGTTGCGGGGGATGCACCGGAGCGGCCTTTTGCCTCATGGGCCGACACTGCCTCTTTCCAGCAAGGCCCATGATATCTGCCCATATGTATTATAGTTTCTGCGGCTAGATCACAGCTGGGACTGGACAGCTTCCACCTCCCAAACACTGATGACGTCCAGCACCTCGTTATTGCTCCATGCTGGGGATCGCCTGTTGCGTGGAGGCACGGCACATGGAGGCATTGGTCAAATTAAACAATCACCTGCAAAGATGAGCAGAGAGCACTCCATGCCTGGCTTGAGCAAACAGGAAGGGAATTTTCAAATTTCCCTGGGAATTTAAAGGGCGGGTCTGATGATTGGTCACCTGAGGACAGGACAAAAGAGTTTGAAAGTGATGACCAGAGTGGCTCAAATGGGAATTATGGGACAGCCTGGAGACCAGTCACTGTGCATTGGGTGTCCACATTAGCACCGTTGCACTACAGCGGGAGTGCTACAAACGTTATTCCCCTTGCGGAGGTGGATTACCAGGACCACTACAACCGCGGACATATAGCGCTCTACATGCCTCGCCCGTCTGGATGGGTAGTAAGTACAGCGCTCCTAGCGGCTTTATAGCCCTATAAAGCGTCAGTGTAACCAAGACCTCAGTGTCTGAGTGTAGGCAGCATGACATAAACCCAAAGTTTGCTTTTGCACAGAGGAGTGTTAGACTCTCTCTTACAGAGCTCATATGCTCATATACCCAAAGTCCTGTAGCATCTGTATGAGTAGTGCTAGCATGTGTGTTACTGGTGTGTTGAGCATTGCTAGATTAACTGCATCCACAGACAAACCGCTTATGTCGATACAAGCAGCAGCTACACTACGTCATCACTGTAGTGCATATATACCCCAATACTAGTCTATTTGACCTTTAAAAAACTTTTTAGCCTTCTCCTTTTCAGAGGACTGGCAAAAGAACACAGAACTCAGCTGAGTTTAAGAAAAACAAGGTGCTCAGATTGGAAATGTAGAGACACCAAGGAAGTCTCTTCCATTAAGGGACAGATCCTGCAAACTCCTAATCACATAAGTACTCTGGTTTTTAGTACTATAGTTGATCTACATTAGCCAAACATGAGTTGCCCCTCAGCTTGGTTGGAAGTACTTGGTAAGGACTGCCAGGGGTAGGGGTTTGCAGGATAGTCCTTACTGCCCACTGATCCACCAAGCACAGAAGACAGTGTAGTGAAATCAACAGAGATACATGCTCTAGGGAGACCCAAAACAAGGCCTTTAAACAAAGAAAACCAAAATGGCCTCATAACCTGCTTTCTGAATTTGGTAGCTGAATAGGGTCCCAAGCCTTCATACTGATCTGCCCAGGCTGACATTTGACTTCCAGGGGCTACTCATGGGTCCAAGAGTTTGTCCTTGCAGAACAGCTTGTAATCTCAGGGCTTAGATCACCCATAAATCACTTCAAGCAAACACAAATTTGGAACAAGTGCGCTACATCTTTGCTCTCCAACCTATGGGAGAAGGAAACAATCAGGTGCTGGAATAGAAAGAAAGCGAGAAGAGATCCAGAAAAGGCTGCAGCTGAGCTATGAGCAATAGTGCTAGTAAGTAGCATTATGCAGATTTGTCTGTTAGAAGACAAATAGGTTATCCAAGTCGGTATCTCATTCCCTCCACTCCATAACAAGATAAAACTATCTGTTGAGGTGTTTCGAGCTTCCTGAAAGGTAAACCCAAAACATTTAGGTAACAAGCATTTAGGTAACTTTCAGGGGTTTATCTCAAACTAACTTACCTAAGAAAAGCTTAGGGCTGGAGGCAAAGGAACATATTGATTATGCTTAGATAGTCTGTGTAAGGTTCAAACTGGACCGTACTAGATACCACAGTTAAAATCTGGATCTGAACTTTCCCCAAATTTGCTGGGGCTCTGTGGTTTTTGTTACCCAAAATTTGGGCCAGCTACTAAGCTTAGGGAGGATTAATGACCCACCAGAGTTTGGCAGAAAGCAGCACATTTATTACATTGATATCTAAGTTCCGAAGAAGGGGGCGTGGGGGGGGAGTCAAGTCACACACACGATCTCATACTCACGCTCCCAGGACAGGCATAGCACTGGAGATGTCAGGATCTTTCAGAGTAAGTGTCCAACAGCACAGGAATGGATGGTGTGATGAGGGTAAATCTTCCCAAGGCAGATGGAATGCAACTCAGTGAACCACTGGTCATGTGGTCCGGGCAAAGAGCCTTCTTGGGAGGTACAAGCTTGAGAGAGAGAGAGAGAGAGCACATGGCACCTTCCCCTTTTAAGGACC
The DNA here is from genome assembly GCA_007922305.1 of Dermatemys mawii. Lineage (NCBI taxonomy): Eukaryota > Metazoa > Chordata > Testudines > Dermatemydidae > Dermatemys > Dermatemys mawii. The sequence goes on from ML677348.1 coordinate 7,679,247, forward strand.
AGCTCCTGGCCTGCAACTAGAGATGACTTGGCTGCATCTGGTTGGTCACACTCCATGCAGTGTCCATGCTTTGGGTGTGTGATTGCTACCCAATTAAGTGTTCCAGACACCTTGTCTACCATTGAAGCTCTTCTGTCTTCTAGCTGTTTAAACAGCCCATTCATCTCCCAAGCACTCCAGGAGGGAGGGGTGGGGGAAAGCCACTTCATAGGTATTCAAACAGGGAGAGGAGACAAGTGGGCAGAGGGGTTGTAACAGACTTTTGAGCATACACGTTGTGACGGAGTCAGTCCAGAAGGATATAGGAGAGTGCTGGAAGGCAGGTATATTAGTCTCAGGATGTGCAGGTCCCTGTTCCCTGGATAGCCAAACAAAGGCTACTCCAGGCCAATCAAGACACCTGAGGCCAATTAAGAACCTTCTAGAAAGGAGTAGAAACAGCTAGCCTAATTGGGACACCTGAAGCCAATTAGGGACTGGCTGAAACCAGATAAAAACCTCCCAGTTAGTCAGGTGGGTGTGGGTGTCAGAAGCTATGAGAGGAAGTTGTGCTGTTGGGGAGACTGAGTGGTGGACAACATATCATCCAGAAGGAAGGAGGCCCTGAGGTAAGGGTGAAGTGGGGTTTGAAGAAGCGGAGACTGCTGTGGGGAAGTAGCCCAGGGAATTGTATTGTGTTTTGTGGATAAAAGGTCAGCCATCTTAGCTGATAGTATTAGGGTCCCTGGGCTGGAGTCCGGAGTAGAGGGCAGGACCGGGCTCCCCCCCATTTTCCATCTTCCATACTAGCCTGTGATGAAGGTAACTCACTAGGTGGTGACTCTTGCCAATTATACTGAGAAAGGGAGGTCACTCTGGGGCCTAGATGAATTTCTGTGGCCCCTCAATCTGCCAGGAAGCGCAGGACCCACAAGTACAAACTTGGAGCTTTGTCACAACGTATACATAGAATACAGATCACTGCTGCTCCTACAACAGTTTTGGCTTGAGCCCCATCTCTGTTCAGCATGATGCGTATTGTATATTTAATTATGTAGATATGACCACCACAGAATACTAATGAATGCATTGCATAAGTGTACAGATAAGATAATGTGAAACTCTGAACCTTTGGAGTTTTGCCCATCAGCATGCTGCGTTTATCATTTCAACTCCATCCTCAGGTTTGCATACTCATCTATCCAAAGTTACATCTTAAATGACAGCTTATTCTGAATGCTCTGAAACTGCCACAAAGGCATTTTTTGGGGAGATACAATGCTGTAATGGAGAGGTAGAAAGCAAACCTAAGAAGGAATCCCAGTCTAAAGGTCAAACCAGCATGATGTCATGTGGAATTCATGCTAGAGCCTATTGGCTGAATAAGCACAGATTTAAAGTATTTCTGACATCTGAGGAGACTGTAAATTTGGGCACAAAGCTAATGCCATAGCTCCGTTCTGCTGGGAAATGTGGAGGGCAGGAAAAAGAAACAAAGCCCTCCAAAGGAATAGGAGGGAGAGAGCAGAGCATGTTCTCCCTTCCGTGGCAACTCAGGGATTGTCTACACTGACTGTAGCATTTTGTGAAGACACTATGCTGATGGGACAGCTTCTCTTGTCAGTATAGGCATTCCATGTCCCTGAGAGGTAGGAGCTATGTCGACAGCAGAAGCCCTCCCGTTCATATAGCACTGTCTACAGAGGGAGTTAGGCTAGTATAACTACGTCATTCAAAGGTGCAGAAAATCCACACCCTGAGCAATGTAGTTATACCAACATAAGTTGGTAGTGTAGTCCAAACCTCTGAGTGGTTATGGTTTTATGGGTCTGGATGCAGTGGGGAGCAAATAGGAATAGAAGGGAAGAGAAAGTTTTCACTCGCCATGGAGGGCACGTTCCACTCATAATTTGTATCCAGCTATCCACCAAGTTAACCCTGCTTCTTGCATTAGTAGCTTCTACTCCATGCCTGTATCCTTCTAACATTTCCTTTGGGCAGGCGTGAGCATGGATGCCCTGAGGCAGAGGGGGCGATCAGTCAGAAACTCCGTTAGATTTTCCTGAGTTCTTCGTCTGCCTCCCATGGACATTACCATCTGATACCTCTCAAAATACATAACTACCACTACTGCAGGGTGTGCATTTCAGTTTAGACAACTGAAAGAGGAGATAAACTGCAAAGAAAACTCACAGAAGTACTTCACATCCTCATGGGTAAAAATCATAGTAAATATTAACACCAAGATTTGGTTATTTTTAGGTAAGTGTCAGAAAACAGGACATAATGCAATATTAAATATAATTTAGTAATAACCTGTATGTCTGATGTACACATACATTGAAACCCATGTCTTTACAGCAGTGCAAAGTTATTTTGGGAGAGTAAGGCAGGAGTTTGTCAAGCACTGAATCCAATGTCATGTTTATGTGACAAAGAGTCCTTTTGCAAATTCAGACTAACACAGCTACCCCTCTGATACTAGACAGTATAGTTTACCTTTACAATTCACCACTAGATGGCAGCTAGGTAGCATGAATTCTGTCATTTAACTGCTACATATAGTTTCCAAGAAATGCAACTGACATACATATATATACACACATTAGCACTCTCATGTTTCCAGGCTGTTAAAAAGCATCCCTGCAGATCCACTTTGGGTGTGAATATTGCAGAATGAAGCGAACTGGTTTTGGCATCCCAAGAACTTCTAATGAGAAACGCTTCTACTACCCTGATGCATATACATTATTACATGTCACTTCCCAATTTTACCACAGTTCTGAGTATCACCATAATTTAAGCTATTTTTAATTGAATTACTTTGTCCAGAAGAAGGATGATGCATACAATGAATATTTACAATCACTTTTTATAAAATGCATCAGGCCTCATTAACTAAGAAATCCTTATCCATCTCAAATCTATAATTTGACTAGCAGAGACTTTTGTGATTTGGAATTAATGCAGGCACTTTTTTTGTAGACAGTATAAGTTTCATTCTGACAAACAGGAGGTGGCAGAACATATCATAGTCTTCTAATTTTATAAACTTTTCATCTGGGATACAAAAAGGAGAGAGAACTTGTATACAGTGTTTTGTTTTGTTTTTGGGAGCACTGGTGCAGTTAAACCAATGTAATTGTATACGTAATTGTATAGATGGGCTGCGTCAGCCTAAACTGGGACTTGTACCAGTTGTCCTTTGAAAGTGAGACAAGTCAAAGGTTAAACAGGTGCAGGATGTCTACCCTAGAGTTCTGCACTGATGCAGTCATATCAATGTCACTGCACTAGTGCAGAACCCCCACTGTATTAAGGCCTTAACTGTGTCCCGTTTACTCAAAAATGCAGCAATATAACTGGCCACAACCATTAACAGTGGTAAGTTTTTAATTAGGCGCAAGGAAATCCATTATACTTAGTAGCCACATATTAAGTCTCCACCCATCATTTTAAAAACATTAATAGACAACTACAGGTAAAATAATTGACTGCTTTTGAAATATACCTCTAAATATTTCATTAATTTACCAACAACATTGCCAGTAATGCACAGCGAAACAACTGGAGGTTTGATTTATGTTGTGCGTTTTGCCCCATTGTGCTCTACAAACATTAACATTTTCTGGTCCAAGGGAAGAATGCGATCTACTGAATCAACATGACTGCACAGAGCACCACCTAAGTGTTCTTCAGCAATCTCCAAGCCAATAACTGACCCAGCCAGTCCTGGCTTAGCTTGGTGAAATCCAACATGATCACGTCACAAGGTGGTATAACTGCAGGCCATAATAAACTGCCCTAAAAAATGTACTTAAACACCTTTGCTGCCAACACTTTCCTTAATATTAATATACACAGGGAAAAATAATTTGATGTTAGCTTCCAAACCCAATATTAAAAAAAAAAATCATTGCTTGCTGGTTGTCAGCATATTTTAGAGTAACAAGCTGCAACAGCTCCTAGCATTCATGTTGTCATTTTCGTATTAATAAAAAAAAACCTTGCAACGTGAACATCTAACATACAATAGGGTTTGCTTTCCTTCTTACCTCTTCCTTCTTTTCTTCAGTACCAGAAGGTACATTGAGGCTCAGCTGAGAGTGGCTGCTTATGCCACTGTCTTCATTTCCATCATCATAGTACCCAGTTTGCACTGAGTCCTGAAAGCAAACAGGATTTTTCCCTAACTTCAGAGCAGGTAATTCCACTCTTTCCTCACTTTCCATTGAGCTCAGCGACAACGTGCTGTGATGATCCGGGCAATGGAAATTAATATTGCACTTGACCTTCTCAGCACTGGGGCTCTGAGGTTTAGGCGCAGTGGGCCTCAGAGGAATTCTAGGCTGATCAGATTCACACAAAAACTGACTGGAACTTTTTGGTTCATCAGAGTCTACATAAAACACTTCATTAGGAAGTGCACCAAGGTTGTCAAAGGCGTGTAACGAACTAACATTACCTAGGACGCATGATAATGTCCTGAGGCTGTTCGTTTCTCCAGTAAATACATTTGTTTCAGTATCTGTATCCTGAGAAACAGCTGAACTATGAAAATGCGGCATTCTAGAAAATGTAGATTCTGGACTGCACACAGGGGAAACGCACCTCCGTCTGTCATTTTCATTGCTACTAGAAACCCTGCGGGAGTAGTCATCATGTAGTCTGCTGTTTGGCCTTGTTCTCTGGTTTTGTTCATTCAGAGGAGGAGTCATGCTCTTAGAACCATCTTTCTTCCATGCAACATCTGTAACATTGCTTACAAGTTTCAAAACTCTGTCAAAATCCTTTGCTCTGATAGGGCTCTTCCAGCGTTTTGACCGTCTCTCTGGGTTTCCACTGGCTTTGTCCAAGTCAGCAGAAGAAGTGCTTACTGTCCTTTGTGGCACTTGCTTTTCACTTGCGATCTTGAGGTCAGTGAGATTTGAGGTGGACTTTCGTTTGAACGAGCTCTTTTTCAAAAAGTTTAAGTTACCTGTGCTTTTGCTTCTCCTATAGATAATCCTGTTGTTTTCAGGATTTTTCACTAAAATTTCACAGATCTTTGGCTCCTGAGTGATAGGAGGTGTTGGCCTGATGCAGTTCTGCTGACTCTGAATTTTATCAGTGTCTAATAAATTGATGCGACCAACACCATAGGCGCGTCTGATACTGCGTGATCGGTGAGTATTCCTCAGGAATGAATCATCATTTTCCTCTACATCAGAGCAATCGGAAGCCAAACCATCCACTGCATTATGGAAATCATGTAAAGGCCCCGAATAAGAATATCGGTTAGTCTGAACTCTCACCACTGCACCATTTGAAACATGTTTTCCCACAGTGTTCTCATTTAAGATATCTGAGCTTTCTCTGGCCTGAATTCCTTGAAAAACTGAAGATTTTAATTTCTTGAAAGATCCCATTTTTCTAATGGAAGACAAAGCATTCCATGTTGAGGAGCTGCTCATCACAATCAGAGAACGAGGCCTTTCTGAGTTGGAGGTAGTTCGTTTCCTAGGGGTAGAGAAAAAGTGCATGATTTTTGAAGGGCTGAGATTGTCATCTTGTATTTCCTCTTCAGCACTGGTGTTGCTATTGCATCCCCCATTGCTAGTTATATTTCTTGGTTCTTTATTATCCATTACTATACAGGTAACAGTGGTGCCATTTCCACAGTCATTCTGAAATGTTGTCATGTCCTCAATGCCATAAGCATGAGGGCAGAGGGTGCGATAGCTCAGATCCACAATAGCATCTTCCTCAGTTGTCCCAGGTCCCAGCCCTTCAGCTACTGCACCTCTTCTTGCTTTGTTTTCACATCTACTGTGTGAACTGAGCTCTCCAGACTGCACTGCCTGCATCAAGAAAACAAAGGAGGCAGTTAGCCATTTTTCCCCAGATAAAATTCCTTATAAAATGAGACATGGTTCCCTACGAATAAAATCAAAGAATGTTTACTAAACAAAGCTGTATTATGGGGCTCAGGAACAGCTGTTAATAGTTCACTTTAAACAACAAAAGGGATGTTTATGTTCTGTTCAGTTATTTAAAAGACCAATTAAACTTAAAAATGTTTTTGTTTTTCTGACTCGGATAATCAAAACTACCTTAGTAGAGCAGATATACTGTAATGTTATGTGAGTTATCCTACCCAGTTTAAACAATACATTTTAAGCAAATATAACCCCACCTCTAAAGCATAACATTACATTGTACTAACTATTGCAACAAAAAAATTCTAAGACTGAAACATAGTGGCAGGTGCTTCAGCACTTGCCTTGCTCTCTCTTTTACACTTAACTTGAAGCAAAACGGAAACATAAAAAAAAAATACTATGGGAAAGGGGAGGGAGAGAGATCCAGTCATTTTTCTCATCACAATACTAAGTTCCTGAATTCCAAGACATATGACCATATGTGCAACCTATGGAAAAGACCTCACATCAGAAAGACTGAATGCCTTTAGACTTACAAATTCCCTGTCATGTGCCACCTACTCCTATGATACTACTGACATAATACAACATGTATATTTTTCTATAGTTTGTTGCCATCCAATGGCCAAACTTTGATCACCTTACTCATGCATGGAGTATCACTGAAGTAATAAATGCAAGGCACTCAAGTGTCTTGTAATTTCCTTAGCAGACAAGCTTAAGTCAGTCAAATCTACAGCGAAGCAATTTTCTCTAATAAAAGAAAAATATGCAAGCAGGTATTTGAGGCAGTACCAAAAAAAGGAGGCAACAACATACAAAATCCTGTTCTGAAGATGTGCTGTTGGAAGAGTGACCTAGGGCAGCCATTGGTGGGATGTGATGCAGATGAGCATGGGAGGAAGCAGCATGTGTTGTGCTTCATGTATTACAAACAGACAAATTAGGATTCAATGGGCTGTGCTTTCCTGGCCTTTTGATTTATATACTATCCACGGATGCTAGGAGGGATGGCAATTAAAGAAGGGTGGTAAACAATTCATTTAAAAAGTTCAGGGACCCCCAACCTAAAACAGCTACTGCCCTTACCATGAGAGCAACGACAGCTTTCCTTGGTACTGTCAAATGTTATTAGGGCCAGTGAGATCAGAGATAACCCACACCTGGGTCTTGGCTATAAACAAAAGAAAGTAGGAAATGTACAGATCTACTAAATGAAAGAAGTACCCATGAAATCTGCCCCTTAACTTCTGGAACTTGGTCTCCTTTTTTATTGTAAGGTCTTGGTCTCAAGCAGTCAAGTGAACTTTAAAGGCTAATTTGAAAAAGGAAGTAAAAGCCCCCTAGCAACCAGAGAAGCTGGGAAGAAGCACTCAGGCACAGCATGAAGACAAAAAGCTCCCCCGTTCACATCCATTCCCATCACCTCTCCACACTTAGCAGGTCAATGAATACTGAGGGGAGAAGTCCCAGTTGTAAATGTACCAACTCCTCCCCCACTTCGTGTCCATATAAACAATCACCACCACATGGAGTAAAGTACATTCAAAAGCGTATTACACTGTTTAATGGTTACATTTCCCCCTTAGAATGAATATATACTAAACACACTGTCAGTAGTAAATAGTGAAAATGTCAAATTATAAGCAAACATAAAATACCCCAAATGTTAAGCTGTTGGGAGTCTTTAAAATCCAGACTTTTTAAGCTGAGTCCCTCCTTTTGGATAAATATTAAATGGAGGTTTTAAAATCTTGCTCCTTCGGGAGAAAAAAAAAAGGGTTTTGCTGGGTGCGTTTCGATGCGATGCTTAAAATCTCCCTCGTGTATGTTTTAATCCCCCTCATTTAGATGGTCTTAGTTTGAGTCTGCCTTGTTGCACTGTTTGGTTACTTGCCTCCTACCGGCGTTTAGCTGGGAGAGGCTGCTTCTAAGGATTTACCAGCAACTTTGTTAACTAGAAATGGGCAAGAGCTTTGACCAACTCCAAAGGGCTGGAAGTCCAAGCCTGCCCTCACTTTGGTGCCTATTCCAAACCTGCTGCCAGAGAGCATCCTGAGCAACGATCACCTCCCCACAACACGGCAGCGTTAGACCAGCTGTTGGATTTCGTGTTCCCCGGCTCCTCGAGATCCACTGACCCGGGGAGGCACGCGAAGGGCGGGAGAACAGGACCGTGCCAAGTGATTTACCGGACACAAGGCCGGCGGAGAGCCGCACGCTGCCCGGCCCCGGTCCCGTGGGCAGCCAAAGCCCATTCGGGCCCGGGCTTCTTCCAGCGCCGTGCTCGCCGGGGCGGGCCCAGGCAGAAGCACCTGCCCCGCGGCTCCCCAGAGACCTCCCCCGCCCTCCACAGCAAGGAGAGCGGAGAAAGCGGCGTCCCCTCCCGGCGAAGGAGCCCGAGCCCTTTACCTGGGAGGAGCCAGGAGGCACAGGACAGCCGGCAGGACTCTGAACCCGAGGGGCAGCCCCGCTCCCAGCCCTACCCGCGGCGGCGGCTCCCAGGCGTCCTTCCCCGGCGCGGCTCCCCTGAAGATCTGTTTCCACATCGCTATGGCAGCAGCCGGGAGGGCGGGGAGGGAAACGCCAGCCCCGCGGAGGGAGGGGGCGGCTCTCCCGGGAGGTGCCGGCGCGGCGCGGCGCGGGGGCCAAAGGCTGAGGGGAGGCGGCGGGAAGAAGAGCTGGGTGAGCCGGTCCCTCTCGCCAGCAGAAGTTGGTCCAGGGGAAAACAGTAACCCAACCCCCCCACCCCCGTGTCTCCCCCAGCAGCTACAGTGCGAGGCCGGGGGCCTGCCCTGGCCTCTACCGGCAGGGGCTAGAAGCAGCTTTTCTTCCCCCACTGCTCGTTGTTAGATTCCCCGGAGAAAGCGAGTCCCAGCGGCTGCCCCCTCTGGCCTTTTCTCCCCTCCCACCGTGGGGACAGAGCCCATGTTCCCCTCTATCTGCAACCAAAACAAAGCGGCCCCAGGCTGCCGAGAAGTAACACCGTACAAGGAACACTTAGCACCTGGGGGGTGATTTACGTTCTCAAAGTGCTGCGCACACAGTAATGAAGGGGTTGATTCCCCCTTTTCCTCACCCGCCGGCTCGGCCCTGCAAGAGGTGAAGCGGGGCTGGTTGTTGTGCTGTGTTTGAATGTAACTATCATCTTCTCCAAACAGATAAAGACTCAACGAGGAGGATGGTGGCATGTGTACACAGTAATAATGAAGCAAGTCGCCTTCAGAGTAGGGTGTCATTGCTGCTTACTTTGTTCAAGTGGGCTGCCAGTTAGGGATTGGATATGCAGGAGCAGGAGAAATTGCAGCCCTCCAAATGATCTGTTCTCCTGGTCTTAACTTTCAACAACCTCACAGCCATTGAATGTATTTCTGGTTCCCACACCTCCTCAGCTGTTGGCTACAAGCTGCATTCTCATTTACTGCATTGAGACAATATTTACTTTAATCTGCAGCTTCAAAGCCTGTCTTCCCCACCACTTGCAAGGGCGTTCACTTATAATGCATGGTTGCTGGTATTCCATATGAGTCTTCCAAGCTGTGGTTGATTTAAAACACTTACCTTTTTATTTCAAATGTGTGAGGCCAAATCCATCCCTGGTGCAACTCCATTTATTTCTATAGTTACTCCACAGGTGGATTGGCCCCATAGGGATGATGCTGTCAATGCAAAACACACAGCATTTGTGACTGGAGAGAACCACTAGTCAGTGTCAGGCACGCTTTGCCTCATTTTGCTATTCACTATATTTTTCTAGTTATTTCATGTGCCTGATTTAATAATCACTGCCTTTGGTCAAATTTTCACTATTTACACTGTCCTCAGCCACTGTTCCACATTCCAATAACAATCTGATATAAAATGATCACCTTCATATCAAACTCAAGGATTTCTTTTTGCAGTTTCAGCGTGTGGGTTATTTGAACAACCTCCTTTTCCTCACACTTCCTTAAATGATGTAACAGATCTTAAATCCATTTTAAGTGCATGAAAAGCATACTGAGATCACCTTTCAGTCTCATGTTTGCCAAGCAAAATATAGTTGGGGGAATCACATATTTACAAACAAACATGCATCTTCCTCAATTAAATATTTAAATTGCAGTAGTGTCTCAGCCATCCCAGGCCCCATTATGTAAGATGCCATGCAAATGTATTGTTGTCCCTCTGCCACCGAATAGCAGATGTTGGGTTGTGCACATCAGTTTCCCATTAGAGAAAAAAAATCAGTGAGGCAGAATAATCAGTGATGTGGGGTATTTCCTCAGGATAGCTTGCTTTATTTACACTAATACACCAGTCCTTGAATGGAGATAGTCATAAAACACAAGAGGGCAAACTTCTTTCAGAAATTTCAGCCCAAACACCAATGCCTGGTTCCCAGGATGTGACTCTATCAGAAACGTTGACTTTAATTAAACAGAGTAAGACAGAAAACAATCGCAAAACCTACAATGCAGCATTTCACCCAAGTCTGAACAGTGCTTGCACGCTATGGAAAATAAGACCAGCTGGTGACTCCTACCAAAAACATATAATAAATGACAGTCCCTAATCCAAAACACTGAGGCACAAATCCTCAAAGATATTTAGGCACCTAATTCCCATTGATTTCAATGGGAGTTAGGTGCCTAAATACCTTTGAGGATCTGGGCCTTAGGGCTGGTCTACACTGGGCATTTACATGGGCATAGCTACATCACTAGGGGTGTGAAAAATCCTCAATGTAGACAGTACTAGGTTGATGAAAGAATTAGGCCATGGTTACACTGGCACTTTATAGCGCTATAAAGCCCCTACGAGCGCTATAACCTACTCTCCGTCCACACTGGCAAGGCACTAATAGCGCTATAACCGCGGAGTTATAGCCCTATTATTAATCCACCTCCTCATGGGGAATAAGGGCTGTAGCGCACCTGCTGTAGCGCTACAGGAAGAATGTGGACACCCACTGCGTATTAATTGGCCTCCAGCCTGTCCCATAATTCCCGTTTGAGCCACTCTGGTCATCACTTGCAAACTCTTTTGTCCTGTCCTCAGGTGACCACACGTCAGACCCGCCCTTTAAAGTTCCAGGGAAATTTGAAAATCCCCTTCCTGTTTGCTCCAGCCAAGCGTGGCGTGCTCTCAGGGAATCTTTGCAGGTGATCATTCTCATTGATCTGATTGATTGCGTGGCGTGGTCTCAGGGAATCGTTGCAGGTGATCATTCTGATTGATCATCATGACTCCACGTGCCATGCCTCCTCGCAATAGGCGATCCCCAGCATGGAGCAATAGTGAGGTGCTGGACCTCATCAGCTGCTGGGGGGAAGAGGCTGTTCAGTCTCAGCTGCGGTCTAGCCGCAGGAATTTTGACACCTATGGGCAGATATCACGGGCCTTGGCAGAAAGAGGCCATGAGTGGGACACTCTGCAGTGCCGTGTTAAGGTAAAGGAGCTTAGGAATGCGTATCGCAAAGCCCGCGAGGCAAACGGCCGCTCAGGGGCAGCCCCGGTGACTTGCAGATTTTATAAGGAGCTGCACGCGATACTTGGTGGTGATCCCACGGTCACTCCATCGACCACCACGGACACTTCCCAGCCCACCAGTGAAGGGGGGGGGGTGAGGAGGAGGACGAAGAGCAGGAGGATGAAGAAGAGGAGGAGGTTGAGGACGAGGCAGCAGCGATCCAGGGCGCGGAGGAGTCCCTGGACGCATGCAGCCAGGAGCTCTTCTCAACCCAGGAGGGCAGCCAGCCACAGCGTCCGGCGGTTGCAGGGGCCAGCTCAGCAGCGGATTGCGGAGGTAAAGCTGCTTTTCTATGGGGAAGGCTGGCAGCTTGGGGTGGAAGGGGATGCTTGCATGCTTGCCTACATGTGGAATAGTGCATTGATGTAGTCTATCACCTCGCGGTAGTCATCATCAGTAATCTCTTCAAAGATCTCAATAAGAGCACTTGCAATGCGCCTGCGCAGGTTTCCCGGGAGAGCCAGGTCACTAGTCCCTGCCACTGTGCTACAATGGGTGGGGGGAGCATTGCTGCACATAGGCACGCTGCATATGGCCCTGGGCGGAAGCCGCATCTTAATAAAATCCCTTCCCTTTGCTCCTCAGTGACTCGAAGCAACGAGATATCTTCCAGGACAAACACCTACGGAGAATGTTGGAACAGTGTTCAGAGCAGGGCTCCTGCCACTTCCCGGCACTCCACACCCCCCACCCACCACAGCTTTTCAGGGCAGGGAAGAAATCCTTCCCCCTGCCTGCTGCTCACACTGTGGCTCCTGCAACGTACCGGCACTCCCCACCCCCTCCCCCAGCACAGCTGTTCTTGGCCAGGGAAAAAATCATTTCCCTTGCCTCTGGAGTCCACTCACCATGGCAGGGGCTCCGTTGCTGTATCTGTGCTGTCTGCAGGACAGGCAAACGGGGAATGCGGGGGAATGATAGGCATGTCTGCTCTTTACAAGGGAACCACTGTGAAATGTATCTTTTTATTTTAGAAGGGTCGTCCTTCACCCCTTCGCCATCGCTCTTATCAACAGCTGAGAGGCTCAGGCGACTGAGGAAGCGGCCACGAAGGAGCAAAGAGGATCTTGTACAGCAAGTAATGCAACAGGCTGTAACGGAGAATCGAGTTGCACAGAGGTGGAGGGAGAATGAGAGCAAGTTGAGGGAGAAGGCGCGGAAGGAGAACGCGATTCACCGCCGGAAAAGCACCGACAAGCTGCTCTCATTACTGCAGCTTCAATTGCAGACTATGCAGCGGCTTGTCACCCTTCAGGAGGAGAAGCTCCGCACCCACCACCCCAATTATCGTTTGCCCCAACTCCCTTCCCCTTCTTTGCCTCTGTACCCTCCAGGCCACTATCATCAGCCAAATGGTTATCACCATCCACAGCTGCCTCCAACCCCTCTGTCTTCACCGAACAACCCCCAGACCCCAGACCATTATCCACTGCAGTCTACCCCTAATAACATGCCTTACTGCCCTCCGCAAATGGGGTTCGGGGGACATGGCCACTGTGAGGGCACTGGAGACTCAGAGACCCGGACATACTCCGATCTCTGACTGACCCCACGACACCCCCATTGCACCTCCCCTGCCTTCCCCCTCACATGCATCACAATATTTTCTTTCAGCAACCGAAGTACCTGTTCAATAAATGAATTGTCTTCTTAATAAATGGGTTTCTTTATTAAGTGTACATACATTATTACAGGCTACAGAAAAGCAAATGCCTGTTCCTGTTAAAAGAATGCTCCCTCCCTCCATCTGCACCTCACTTTAGAACTGGCTTTCAGCCTCAAAATGCTCCCTCAAGGCTTCCCTGATCCTAACAGCCTCGCGCTGGTCCCCTCCATGAACCCTGTTCTCTGGCTGGGCATATGTGGCCTCCAGGCGTTGAACCTCAGAGGACCATGCCTGAGTGAAGCCTTCGCCCTTCCGCTCACAAAGATTATGTAGGGCACAGCATGCGGAAATAACCGCGGAGATACTACCCTCGGCCAAGTCTAGCCTCCCATAAAGACAACGCCAGCGCGCCTTGAGATGCCCAAAAGCACACTCCACAGTCATTCGACAACGGCTAAGCCTGTAGTTGAACCTTTCCTGACTGCTGTCCAGGCTCCCTGTGTACGGTTTCATGAGCCAGGGCATTAAAGGGTAAGCAGGGTCACCAAGAATCACTATGGGCATTTCCACTTCCCCCACGGGGATCCTCTGGTCTGGGAAAAAAGTCCCGGCTTGCAGCTTCATGAACAGGCCGGTGTTGCGGAAGATGCGTGCGTCATGCACCTTTCCAGACCAGCCAGCGTTAATGTCAGTAAAACGCGCACGGTGATCCACAAGCGCCTGGAGAACCATGGAGAAGTACCCCTTTCGGTTAACGTACTCCTCAGCTAGGTGGGCGGGCGCCAGAATGGGTATATGGGTCCCATCTATCGCCCCTCCACAGTTAGGGAAACCCATTTCTTCAAAGCCAGCCACGATGTCATGCACGTTATCCAGAGTCACGATTTTTCGTAGCAGGATGTGATTAATGGCCCTGCACACTTGCATCAGCACAACTCCAACGGTCGACTTTCCAACCCCAAACTGGTTGGCCACCGATCGGTAGCTGTCTGGGGTAGCCAGCTTCCAGATCGCGATAGCCACCCGCTTCTCCACCGGGAGGGCAGCTCTCAGTCTGGTGTCCTTGCGCCGCAGGGCAGGGGCGAGTTCAGCACACAGTCCCATGAAAGTGGCTTTTCACATTCGAAAGTTTTGCAGCCACTGCTCGTCGTCCCAGACTTGCATGACGATGCGATCCCACCACTCTGTGCTCGTTTCCCGTGCCCAGAAGTGGCGTTCAACAGCCGTGAGCATGTCCGTTAATGAGACAAGAAGCTTTGTGTCGAATGCATTCACCGCTTCGATCTCATCTTCAGAATCATCACTGTCATCCTGCATGTCAAGGAATAACTCCACTGCACACAGAGATGTGCTGGCGACAGTCGTCAGCATGTCCCTCAGCAGTTCTGGATTCATTGCAGCACTCGACAATGGAAGACGGAGCGTGCCTTGCTGAAACTCTTGAAAGATGGCGCCGGAGGTGGAAGGAAACACAGGGATTGCTGGGATATGCCAAAAAGCATCATGGGTAGTTCAAACAGGATATAGAATGCCCCGCAAGTGACGCCCCCCCTACCACAAGCCATTGCGCCAGATCAGGAAGAGGTGTACTGTGGGATACATGCCCTAATGCACTGCTCTTAATGCCGTATTAAGTGCCGCAAATGTGGCCATGCTATAGCGCTGGAGCAGCTCAGTGTGGACATACAATAGCGCTATTATTATTGCTGTATAAGGCGAGCGCTATAAGCAATAGTGCTATAATTTTGTAAGTGTAACCATACCCTTATTCCATTGACCTAGCTACCACCTCTCAGGAAGATGGGTTACCTAGGATGACAGGAGAACCTCTCCTTTGAGTGTAGGTAGTGTCTCATTGAAAAAGCTGTAGCATTTCAAGGGTAGACAAGCCCTTACAGTCTAAAAGGTGACATAGCAGGTAGATGAGACAAGAGGGCCAGGTAACACATAAATATAACAGCATACATGGAATTCCTAGCCAGTCCGTAGTACTGACTGTAGCTTTCCACCTGCCTAGCCATTACGAGGCTGCTCTTTATTGTATGTGTTATAGACAAAGTGAGTTTTGAGGAAGGACTTGGAGGCAGACAAGATACTGGCTTTATGGATCTGGACTAAGTAAGCCCAGAAGTGCTTGTTAGAGAAACAGAGAATCGGGAGAGTGAGTCTGGAATCACTAGTGGAGTGATGACAGGAGGAAGTCTTACAATAAGATAATAGGTCTATATCTAGGGAGAAACTAAATTGTGGAAGGCTTTGTAAATAAGGACAAGAAGTTGTGTTTCATGCATTAGAAGAGGGGGAACTTATTGAGGGATTTAAAGTGGAGGTGACAGACTAGAAGGTGATTTTAGGATCAGCATTTTGGATGAATTTGAGTGGGTAAGTACATCATGTATATGAAACAGCAAAGATACCAGAAATTGACTGGAAATATAGTTTTACCACGTAATAAACATGCAGTATATCAGTGACTGCTGTTCACTCACACTCTCCTGATAGAAATATTGGTTAAGTGCCTATAAAGTTCTTCAGGTTTGGCGTCATATAATAATCACTTTTAAAAATTTTCTTTGGACAATTACATAAGATTCTTACATCATTGTTTGCAATATCCCTTATTCTTGTCTCTACATACAATACGGAATACCTAGAATGTAGCAATTTCTGAGGTAACATTAGTTACACAAACCTCTATCTGAAGTGATTGCAGGTTTCTAAGAGTGCTGTATTTTATAGCTTGTAGACCTGTTTGTGTTACATACTCTGTCATCAGCTTATGCTAAAATCCATTTCTGACTTTTGTGGTTTCATTGGGTCAAAGTACTGCCCTTGCATACATGTATACAAGTTCTGAACTCAATGGGAGCTTTGTGAGTGTATCTGAGAACAGAATTTAGTTTGCTATTATCAAGAGTAATGAGTGTCTGTACTTTCTCATTAACTTGGATATCCCTTTTTTTAAAAATAGGCTGATTCAGAACCATATATACAGTGCCCCACGTGCAGCTATACCAAGGTCCACTATAAAGATACCAGCCAAATTTATGGGGATTTCCCTAGTGTAAGGAGGAACAACAAGCCCATTATTCTTCCTTTAGATTTGAAACATTACTCTATTTTTCTAGTACAATATTTCTAGGAAAGAAAGCTGTTGGGAATCTATGCACCTAAGACAAGCCCAAGTTTCGGTAAGTTAATTCTTCACAGAATATAAATGTCTGTTTCACTATTCCACAAATACAAAATGTCACCCATATTTATAATCAAGACAGGCTGCTTTAAAGCAGAAATAGTGGCTTGTTTTCCAGTTTTTCCTTTCTTGAGAAGATGAATGTTATTTGTTACTAGAGATTGTGCAAAAAGATGGAAATAGGGAAAATTAAATAGTACTTTTATAGGTACTTCTGAGAAGCTGCACTATACCCTATTATTTGTAGACTAATAATTTGACCCCAGCTGAGTAGCAAAGGAGTAATTCAATCAGTGGTTGTGCTGGCATTATAAACTGTGGGAGATCAAGTCCAAAAGAACTCCAAGAATAAATTCCACATTGGTATATGCACAGTGGTATTATTAATTACTGGATAATGATCTCCACAAATATCCATAGCAACAAAAAATCTAACTTGTTTTAGAAGTTTAACTGTGTGATTTAAAAGAGGTTTAAAGTGCATGTGACAAAGAATTAGAAGGATTATTTGAGGGGCAATACACGCGGAAATGGATTATAAAAAATGTGACACAGGAGAAGCAATATTAAAATCTTTCATGGTGAAGGAGCAAGATGAACCAGAAAGTGAAATGGAAGCTTTTAGTGGGTATTGATGTTTTTTCAAATAGCACAGCACATCAATGGCTGTATGTCAGCATCTCTTATCTAATCAAGATTGTCATCTTCCATAGTCCCAGGATGGGAAAGTCTGAAGGAGAATAGTTTCGTTACTTTCTGTATGAAAGGATACTCCCAGTGGAGGAAGAGGAACCCAGATGCTCATCCATTGATATTTTGTGATTCTTTCCTTTAAATATACTTTTAAAATTCCAGTTTAAAAATAAGCATGAGAGATTGCGAGACCGGGAGCTTAGGAATACAAGGAAACCATGGCAAAACATTATTTGCTATACTGCCCACAGCTGGGGCAGGATGGTGGGGGGTGGGGTAAGTGCAATATTTTGAGTGTTTTTTAAAAATATCATCCTTCATTAATGGGCAGCCCAATGCAATTTTGAATAGGTGGACATATTAGAATAATTGATTCTCTTTCATTAAGCTATAGAGTGTTTTCTGAGGTTTACAGTATTTACCTAATGTTGCAATGTGTATCTGTCTTTTGCATCCCAGACAGACTTAGGGCTGGGCTACACTGGGGGGAGGAGGGAGATCGGCCTAAGATACGCAACTTCAGCTACGCAAATAGCGTAGCTGAAGTCGAAGTATCTTAGGTCGACTTACCTGGGCGTCCTCACAGCGGTGAGTTGACCGCTGCCCCTCCCCCATCGACTCTTCTTCCTCCTGTTGCTGAGATGGAGTTCCGTAGTCAACGGGGAGCGCATTCAGGGATCGATTTATCGCATTTAGCTGAGACGCAATAAGTCGATCCCCGATACATCAAACACTACCCGCCGATCCAGCAGGTAGTATAGACATACCCTAAGGCTCCAGTCCTGCAAACAATTACCCTCATGAGAACCTTTACAAGTCCCATTGGGGATATTAGGCCGAGTCATGCTCTCAGGGAAATTAACAGCAGCTCCTCTACTGAATTCAAGGGGAGCAGTATCAAGACCTTAATTTGGATGTTTTAAAAGTGAGGAACCAGTAGCACATTTGAATATGCAAGTTCAAACCCACATGCACTGCAAATTAATTTTGTCTGTTTTATGTATAAATTAGGTTTCAAATATACTAAGGTTATTTCTATTTGTGTAAGTTTCTAACAGGCATAAAATATACCAAAAGGAATTCTCCAAATTCAATAGCTCTGTCATCTTGGCATTTAAATCTCCCATTTCAGTACATGAATCATACTGTAAAGGAAAGGGGTCAAAAGGCTGCTTGATTTAAACTGATCAATTGCCTTAATTTGACAGAGGCAAGTGAGAGTCATCACCAATGCAAGTCTCGTCAGATAGCTACTTTATAATTGTTCATTAAAAGCCAGGTTCTGGTGCTACTCTTATTCACATTAATACCTAAGCAAGTAAAGGTGTAAATTCCAGCTCATTGAGCTACATCTGTGCTAGCTCTGATCACATTCTGAAAACAGAAGTGGAACCGCAGCAGGAAGAACTAGCCACCCTGAGTAAATCCTGTCCAAGATCACTGGTACAAACTCTGGGCAGCTCACCCCTCCCACTGCTCACGGCTTCATTTCTACTTGAGTATTCTAGCTCCATCAGGGCTAGCGCAGGAATATCCCCAGGGAGCTGGAATTTACACCTCCGGATCTAATGTAGACATATCTGTGCTGACTGCAATAGGACTGCTTGTGGAGCACAGAATTGATCAATGCGAGAAAGTTCCAAACGAGTGCTGAAATACAACTAATAAATAACTAAAATAGACTTCAGTTTTATCATTTAAAATATTCTTTTAAATTTGCGTTGAGAGATCGTTTCCCTGAGTTCACTGCACTCCATTTAGCACACTGATCTAATTTAGGATGGACACAATACCGGGATGAAATGATGCCATCAATGAAAAAAAGACCCCAATGTACCAGGTTACCATGGTCCCCTCTCAGTGTTGGTCTTACTCACCCACCTACACCATTGCAGCTGCACACAACTTAACAAGGGACTTGGCCTTTCAGTGTGTTTGAATGCTATTTATATCCCCCTTGAGTCTCACTGTGATGCTATTATTGTGTTCCCATCCTCAAGAGGCATTATTAAGACAGCATGACATGAAGAGGTGCTTCATACTACAGAAGAGCAGTTTTCAATAAATAGCTCATTGTGTCCAAACATAAAGACAATTTCCTGTTTCCAATTAGGCAGGCTGCATTCTTCCTTTATCTTGTGACTCACAAAAGTTTAAGGAAAAAAAGAAAGCCAGGAAGACTGTAGAGATGCAAAACAGAGAAAAGTGGGAAGAAACAGAGATTCAGCAGTGAAGTGTGTCACAGGTTCGGTCCCATGCACATTTTCTCTGTGTTTTTGTAAAGTTATTAGAAATAGATTTTCTGTTAAGTGAAAAGTACATTAAGATGATGGGGGAACCACATGTTGAGAGGAAAAGGTACTGACTAGAAGAGACAGCTCTAGAGTGGGCTCTTTGTTAGCACTCGCTTATAGCGATTTAGATTCTCTTTTTTTCTATTCTGCTCTTTTCAGGTTCATATACCACACCCATCATCCAGGTATCAGATTGCCTCATTACCATATTTATCTATTATCCTTATTCTTTATATTTATATTTAAAATACCTATTAATAGCTCTTTATAACCCCCTTCCCACCAAATAACTACCAAACTGCAACCTTGCCATCCCGTTGTCACATCTCTCAACCGACCCCCAAACAAGCCTGGGGAAATAAATGGGTCTTGCAGTATGCTCAGGAGGACAAAAAACATGGGCTCTTTTAGAGCAAGGGGCTCATGATGAATTCCAGAGCAGAGGCCCCTTCACAGAGATCGCCCTGTCCATTCAGTAAGTGACGTTTTAGTGAGAATAAATAATAAGGGATAGATAAACTCCCTGAATCAAGGGACCAATTTAAGACTCACTCATGTTATTTGCACATCATCCATAGCAAGGGGCAGCATTTCATCTGTGAGGCACAATATGTCCCACTGCTTCCTGTTGTACTGTAGGTAGAGGAGTAGGGGGTGGACAGATTAATTTGTAACACGCTCCACGCTCACCATGTAGCACGTCCTCCATCCTGATGGCTGATGCTTAAGAGGAGGCCAAGGAGCCAGGGTTCTACCTTATCCCCTTCCCATGTATAAAAATCTACCAAAAATCTAGCTGCTGAAGAAGTGCATTGTAATGAAGCAGCCAATACACAGGATTAGAAATTATTTTTTAAAAAGCTCTGCAAAGTTCCACTAATTCATAGTATCTACAATGTTTATAGCAATTACAGAATAGAAAAAACTGAAGCAACAGGTCTCAGTAGCATGACTGAGCCATTATGATGCAAGAGAAATATCCAACAGGCTTAACAGAGCTGTTATCTTGTTGCTATGCCGATAAGCTCTGGACATTTACAGATTTGTATAGTGCATAGGAAAGTCACAGCAATTCGAGTCTGAACAATGTAGAAAAGGGAAGGAAAAAAAAAAACTTCACAAGAATTCTGTGCCTCTAGTCTATTTTCCTGTGATATTAGGACCTCTGAGTTTTTTAAATTAGCATGAGGACTTTTATTTGTTTAGTCTCTTTTTACAGTTATATATGTAAACCTCAGAGTTACAAACTGATGAGTTAACCACACTCCTTATTTGGAACCGGAAGTACACAATCAGGCAGCAGCATAGATTCCCTCTCCCCCCACAAAAAAGGCAAATATAGTATAGTAGGGTGTTAAATATAAACTACTAAAGAAATAAAGGGAAAGCAGCATTTTTCTTCTGCATAGTAAAGGTTCAAAGCTGGATCAAGTCAATGTTCAGCTGTAAACTTTTGAAAGAACCAGCGTAACATTTTGTTCAGAGTTTCAAACATTTCAGAGTTCTGAACAACCTCCAGTCCCAAGGAGTTCATAACTCTGAGGTTCTACTGTAGTGCCTTTATTATTGCATAGTGTAACATGGCAATGTTAATGAAATTAACATCCGTGAGCCTGTTTACTCTGCCAAAAGATTCAGCTATGATCTCTCTCATATATTCCTATCTATATTCCAATAAAAAAAAAGTCTTCCTCTTGCTCATTCTACCTCTGGTTTGTCATATATCCTCCATATCTTTGATATTTTTAAAGTTTATTTTCCTTTTAGTTGCAAGTAAACTGCTTGATCACAAAATCTTGTAATGAGAAAGTCATAGAAACAATACAGTAAAATGGGAGTACAACAATGAAAACCTCCAGCAGTTTTCGTAGGTTACGAAAATGTCAATATAATTTTGGGATAATTTCCCATTAAGTGATGCTACATGTGCTAAGAATGCAATGTGGCTGACAACTTTAACTACGAGTCAGTTATTATTAAAGCTATGATTGTGGCACAGAAACCATAGTGTTCCCGGTAATCGTGAATTTGAATAAAATACACGCTGAGCCTACTCTGCAGAGGTGCCTCCTGTCTGGGGGATGGGGAGGGCCCAGGCCAGCCTCCACTTGCACCAGAGACAAGGGGGCCAAAGGGCCACTGCCCCCTTCACATTTTAAGCCAGGGATTGTAAGATAAGGAAGCTCTTGGGGACAAGGCAGGGACTCCAGGAGGATTGGGTTGGTGGTATTGAGGGCTCCTGAGGGCTCGAGGGGGATTAGGCTCTCTCATCTTGCTTAATAACTATTTTCTTCTTTAATATTGTAATACTAAAATCAATGGCAAAATTTTCAAACTTGGGTGATTAAAGTTCAGCATCCCTTCATATTTTGGCAGTTAAAAAAACAGCTGTCTTCCTTTTCATTGGATCACTATATATATAATTTTAATTGACACAAGTCACTAATAAAAATCTCAGATGAATTAAAGCTACAAGTAGCTCATTTCATGCAAGCTATGTACAGGGTTGATATCAACTCCTGTTATACATAGGGTGCCCAATTATTTCCTTAGACAGTCACAACTCCCAGTGACTGCTACATGAAGGTTAAACTGGCACCACTAAGGCTAATAGCCCAAAAGCTACACATTTTAAATTACTTCATTTCCCTTTAGTAGCAGCCATTTTCTAATTAGTTAGGGTCATAAAATCATAGAAGATTAGGGTTGGAAGAGACTTCAGGAGGTCATCACAGGACCAATGCCAATTAGTCATCCCAATCAGGGCTTTGTCAAGTTGGGCTGTAAAAACCTCTAAGGATGGAGATTCCACCATCTACCTAGGAAACCCATTCCACCCTGCTAGTGAAATAGTTTTTCCTAATATCCAACCTAGATCCTCCCCACCCCACTTCAACTTGAGACCATTGCTCCTTGTTCTGCCACCAATGAGAACAGCTGAGCTCCATCCTCTTTGGAACCCCCCCTTCAGCTAGTTGAAGGCTGCAATCAAATCCCCCCTCACTCTTCTCTGCCTTTGTCCTTGTTGAACCTCATCAGATTTCTTTTGGCCCAATACTCCAGTTTGTCTAGGTCACTCAGGACCCTATCCCTACCCTCCAGCATATCTACCTCTCCCGCAAGCTTAGTGTAATTCGCGAACTTGCTGAAGGTCAAATTATTCCACTAGGTGGGTTATTACTGTGTGGGGCAGGCAACTCTGCGAGTTTAGGCTTACAGAGTTTCCCTAGAATTATTCCATTGGGCCTGAATTTGACCTCTCATTGAAGTAGCTAAGGGTTCCACTTCCTAAACTCACAGATCCCTGGAGTTCTGCAGGTGGCCCATCTGTCCAGAGGCCTTGTTCTTCTGCACTACAGTTGGTCCTCACTTGGACTAGTGGACCTATTGGACCTGGTTTCCAAACTGTGCTGGGGACCACCAATATGTTAATGCTGACAGGGACAGCACTAATTTACCCACAAACATGAGTTTCTGGGGTCTGTGGTGCCCCCTCTAAGGCTCCAGCCTGCCTCTGCACAGCTTCAGATCCTGACCACTAAAGAGCCCCCCTCAGAAAGGAGGGAAATGATGCCACAAATGTAATACTCTCAGTGCCTCTGTGTCTCCCTGCCAAGCTCAACCTTCCCCTCCCAGAGAGCAAACAGGCCCTTTGATGCAAAAAACAGGGAAGGTCTATCTACAGTGTCCTTTTCTTAGTGTCCTTGGACTTCAGATGAACTCACTTATTCCAGTTACTGTCAAGAATGAACAAATTGGAAATAAAAGTAGAGGTCAAATGTTCAGAATTTCACCAGTATTGAAAGCAATGCCAAAGTCTTTTTAAAAGGGAAAATTCACATCTCAGACAGAGCAGATAGTGTTGTGGTTGAAGCACTGGGCTGGGACATGGGAGTTCCACATTCTATTTCTGTGCGACCTTGGCCTCTCACTCTTTTTCTGTCTGAATTCCTCATCTGTAAAGAAGTGGGTGTAATAATACTTCTCTACCTCAAATGGGCACTGTGAGGACAAATCTATTAATGATTGTGAGGTGCTCAGATGCCATAGTGATGAGTGCCATACAAAAGCCTATATATGAATAAAAGTAATCTACTACCCTTGTGCACCTGTGACAAGAATCAAAGCAAGAATGCTAGTTTTCCTGAAAGAGTTCAGGCTAAGGTGGCTGTGGGAAGACCTTTCTGACTGATTTATTTTGATGCTGAAGTTTCTGAACTTGACTAATTTGTGTCTTGTATAATCATGGTATCACTCTGAACCATAAGATTGCAAGTTTCCTTACAAGAGTAGTTAATTTACTTCAATGAGTCCTATCTTTGCATAAACATTCCAAATAACAAAATGGACAGTTCTATTTTTGTCAGTGATTTTATCCCTTTTAAAAGACCTTGTCAAACCTCAGGTCAAAAAAATATAATTGAAATAACTTCAGCACAGACCTCTCCCTTCCCCCTCCCCTGAATTTGGCTGCCTGTGTGTTAAAAACTGAGGCAGAGATTTGAGCCCAAATTCTACAGCAAGTAACAAGGGAGGCAGTTTGTGACATTCCTAGCCTAGGGTTACGGATTGCGCTAACTTGTACCATGGGACTCGTGGCATCTAGGGAATAGCAAAGCATAGGAATACTCTGGTCCCCAGCCTGCTGTGACATCTCTAGAACACATTCTGCGCTCTGTGTGTAGGGGGACCAGACAGCAAGTGTGAAAAATCAGGACTGGGGAGTAAGGGAGTAATAAGAGCCTATATAAGAAAAAGTCCCAACAATCGGGACTGTCCCTATAAAATCTGGACATTTGGTCACCTTAACATCTGGTCACCATATCTCTGTGTGGTGTTTCACCACCTTATGCCGTGGACCCCTAGATCCCAGTCTCTTTCCTCCACAGCCCATCCTCATGCTCCCTGCTGTTCAGCCTGCCTTCCTAGCTCCCCATGGTCTCTGTAAGGACAGTATGTTAAATCAGAGCAGGTTGGCAGTGCTGGAAAATGGAAATGGCTGATGGGTATAAAAAATTCCATTGTCTAATCTTGGTGTAGCTTGAACAGGTTATTTTGAGTAAGGGGAATAATTCTCTGTGTGTATTTAGTTTTTAAATGTCAGAAGTAGCCTGTGCCTGAGATATTATTGGAATATGTATGTTTGGTGTTTGTAGAGATAGTGGCTGTTTAGTGAGAAGAACCCAAAGAAATGCAAAATTATCAGGACAAAATTTCAATCAAGGAGTATTTTAAAATATTGTCTCTGCAAAAGTGAGAAAATACTTTCATTTAAAAATTACATGGAAAATACAATTCCATGAAGAGTTATTGTGCCAAATATTAAAATCAGCCATTAAACAGAGGGATTTTAATCCTGCTTTATATACAAATCCCAAAGGCCTCATAATGCATATGTCCATATATGTGTCAAGAATCAGAGGGGTAGCCGTGTTAGTCTGGAATTGCAGAAGTGACAAAGAGTCCTGTGGCACCTTAAAGACTAACTAAAGTATTAGAGCATAAGCTTTCGTGGGCTAATACCCACTGCATCCGACGAAGTGGGTATTAGCCCATGAAAGCTTATGCTCTAATACTTTAGTTAGTCTTTAAGGTGCCACAGGACTCTTTGTCATGTCCATATATGGACAATGCATTATTTCTATATACCTCTAAAATCATTGTTTATAAAAATCACTCAGTAAACATACTGCTGGAATAAAGTCTTCTTAAAGTGGTTAAAAAAAATCTATAGCCTAATCTACACCAGGAAAAATACCCATTGCTGACAATGGGACCAGCAATTGGTTCAGCCCAACCTTTAACAGTGTATTAAAATTAAGTCACTTTAAATCTGTTTTATTCATGGTTTCTGAAGCAGTGCAGAACATGTTTTTCTTGTTCTACACTTCTGATTAGACAATGTTTAGCACCTGTTCACCTGACCCACTGCTGACATCCACTGTCAGTAATGGGGAATTATCCAAGCTAGACAAAACTTATGTGAAAGTTTTAATTCTGAACATCTTGAAGATATGTAGGAAATAATCTTTTCACTAAGTACGCTAGAAGTGCACTGCTTTTCCTATGAAAGAGCAAAATATTACAGACAGAAAAGTAAAAAAAAGCTGTAACCAGCTATCTCAGCTGATTGATATTATCCTAACAAAGCCAAATCAAGAAAATATATTCATTCCTTAAAATGCCTTTTGGAATTCAATGGATCATTATTTATTTATTTGGTATGCAGTATTTTTCATGGTCAGATCAACACTTTACATCATTTATATAGCAGCCTAATAAATACACTGATCCTATAACATTCTGTGCACAATGTTCTGTACTTTGAATTTTGAACACTTAAAGAACAGTGCATGAAAAATCCTAAATCTGTGCTTGTACAAATAGTACATATGAGAATATTTTTAGGTGCAGATGTGAGCACAACTGGGAAAGTTTTGATTCTAAAAATAAAAAAATTATTCTAGATTTAAACTGGTGTTAAGTAAAAGGAGAATCAAATCAAGAATTTTCAGTGGGTTATGTCTTACAGTATTAAACATGCTTACAGTTTGTTAATATTAATAAAAATAATATCAATATGTTAGAACAAACTCATTTACACAAATAGGAAAATTATCTTCCCAGAGAGAATGATGTCTAATTGCTATAATTTCCTGCCATAGAATTTAATGGTGCCTTCATTTTACAGTGAAAGTATTTGATAAATGCTTCTTTGTTATGGAGAACCTACTCTGTTTACACAAACTTCCACTTATATTTCCATTTTCCTTTTAAGGGGCAAAAGGAACTTCATTTTAACTTCCTACACATGAAAAATACTAGTTGCGAGATTAGCTAATGGTGCTTCTCATTAATTTGTGACTGTCTCCTACTCCACCTCTTTTTCTCACTCACTTCTTTTTTACTTTTGTTTACTCACAAGAAATACCTGGCAAACTTGACTTCCTCATCCCAGCAAACTGGTCATTTGGCATCTTGCTTGAGTGTAGCATACTAATATCTGTACTGATTTCAGTTAAAATTAATCATTAAAGCCTTGATCCTGCAAACATTTAAATGTATGAGTAAAATTACTCACATGACTAGTCCCGTTCACTCATATGCATAAAGTTACTGAGGTAGTCACATGGGACTATTCACATATGTAGGTGTTTTCAGGATTGGGGCCAAAATCATCTCCAACAATAGGGTTGTTTCTTTCAAGAAGACCTGGGTATTAAACTAAACTTGGGCTCACCCTATAATCCCTGAACAGCCATTGGTCCTCCCTTATTGTCATGTCCATTTTAATTCTGACAATCCAACAATGCTGCGAGCGCTCTCCTCTGACAGACTTGAAATGCAAGTCTGCATGCAAAATTATGTTGTTGCTTTCAGCTTCTAATTAGCATGATTAGCAAGTGAATCCAGAACAAAGGTCAATTATTTCCTCCACACTTGCTTAATGATGGCAAGTGCCATTTACTAGTGAAGGGAGAGAACTCCCTTTGTATAAAACTCTTTTTGGTTATAAACAACACAGCAGTCTAGACCTGTTTCTTTGGAAAAGTTATATAAATTCCAGAGAAGGAGGAAGGATAAACACTCTAGTTTGCACATATTGTGCCAAATACTGGTCTCATTAAAGTAAATCTGAATTTTGACATCAACTTCTATTGGGTCAGGCTTGAACCGCTGATTATTTACTGGTTTTCCTAAAATGTAAGCAGCTGATCAGTTTCCTAAGTGCTGTTTCATAATTCTGACCTTTTAAATTAACACAGCAGAAATTGTATTCTTAAATGTGCACTACTAATGGGCTGAAGCCCGATCTTACTGGAGTCCATAACAAAACTCCCACTGACTTCCAGTCAACCAGGATATGACTCTGTAGTTAGAAGGCCTACTTCAATTCCCACTGAAACAAATAACAGGACTCTCCCTGAGCTGGATAAGGCCCACAGAGTCCACAACAACTGGCACAACCATATTACTGAAAACGCTTTTCCAGAACTGACCTTGAAAAAATGTTTCAGGACTTAGGAACTATCCACGCCAGCAGTTCCCAACTAACTAGTCCCCTAAGCTCCTATTTAAGTGTCTACTGAGTCAGCTATAGCCCTCTATGCACAGAAGACTTCACAGCTGTACAATATACAGATGCAATAACATGTAATATACAGATATTCTATTTAGATAAATTAATCAGACCATCCACAACCATAAAAAACACTTTTCTACAGTAGTGGAAGTAACACTGAAGCGAGAGACACTAAAGAGTGAAAACATTCGTCTCAAATATTCTGATTCTGGACACAGATCGGTTATAGTAACACGAGATATAGGATTTTCTTTAAAATTCTTTAGCACTTAATTAGAACAACTGAGAACATAACAAACACTAAAACAATCCACATACCTCTATTTTTAAGTCTTCCAACAGCCATTGATTCTTTTAGATGAGATTTAACGTAAATGCATGAAAATTCATTGCATGAAAATATTACACAACTACCGTATGAACCTTGTTTCATAGTGAAGCACAGAAAATCTGTTTGGTTTAAAGTGCCTGCTGTTACCTGGGTATTAAGGGCCCAATCCTGCATGGTGCTGAGTGCATTCCACTCCCAGTGGGTGTGAAAGGCACTTGGCACTTCCCAGGAGCACTCAGTACCTTTCGGGAGCAAGCTCTTAGTTAATATGTAACGAATGGTTCCACACCAGTGTGTGAAATCACCAAGTTAAACATATACTTACAAAACTGAAGCAACAGAAGAAATGAGCATAACTTATTCTGGTGTTTCATTAAAGGCTCCTTTGTTTAAAACATTCTAGTATGTAACATTTGTGTTCATTTTCTCATGCTGAAGCAAGAGTTTAGGGACTGACTTATTGTGTCAAATATAAAAATAATACGTGGAGGAAGAACAATGCAATATAAGAAGCTATTGCCTCAGCTAATAACCATAGACATCTAGTTAAATATTGTGCAGGTTATGAGATGTTTACTATGGATCGGAGTTCATCATGCGTAAATTGCATTTGACAGCGTCGACAAAATGGAAAACCAAGGGTAACATAGGCCAAACACCTTGCTGCATAGAATTTAAATAGGAACAAGCATTAAAGATAGACCATACCATTTATTTCTACTATTTGCACCTGCAAAAATAATGACTCTGTGCAACAAGACGAATTACTGTAGGAGGTGAGTGAAAGGGAAACAGGCAAAAATAAAAGTTTGGGGCTTAATTATAACTCTGAAGGGTGCAAAACACTATAGGAGGGGGAATGAGTGGGTAGAGCAGCTTTCAGAAATCGCAGGTATAGCACTATATAAAAATGTAAGATAAATAGGCACCTCTCAGGCCTGGCCTACACTACAGGGTTAGGTGGACACAAGCTGCCTTGCATGAACCTAGCTGTAGAAGCCTGTTATTGACTTTCAGGAGCCATCCTACAATGCTGACAATATAATGGATACAAGCGCTCCTGCAAAGCCGTGCAGGAGCCAAGTGTGCACACACACTAGCGATTTAATCACTGCTATCGCTGCGTGCCAACATAAGTTAGGTCGACATAATATTCTAGTGTAGACATAGCCTCAGGGAAGTGGCCGTGCTTTGGGCCAATTTGCATTCCAGACAGGTTAGAGCTCCATTACTTTCTGCTCTTCAATGCTAGCAGCAAATTTACAATTGCTTATGTGGCTTCACTGGGGTAGGAGAAGTACATTTGGGCCATTTATCTGTAGAGGCAGGTGCAGCAGAAGCTTCCTAACAGAGAGTGTGTGTGTGTGTACGTGTACGTACGTACGTACTATGGACCAGATCCACTCTACTGAAGTAAAGGGGAGTATTTCCTTTGACTTTACTGAGCTTTGCGTAAGTCCATATTACAGCTCCATCTGATATAAAAGTTGTAATATCGTTAAAGGACAGCCAAAAAGTAACTCTACATTTTCCTTCACCTCCAATCAGTCACCAGAGTCCTCATTTCCCAAGCTGCCATGTAAGTGTATATTTGAGATGATGATGCTGTAGTGAAGCAGCAGACTTTGGTCTGTGGTTTGGCACTTTACAAGAAACTGAAATTTAAGTACAACCGTAAACTAAAAGGTCAATTCCCAGGAAGGTCACAGGTACAAAGCTGCAACTAGGCATTTTTAGCACCTGGGCAAGCAAACACATTTGAGCCCCTTTCCAGGTTTTTCCATCATTTTTCTGCTCTATTTCTCCCACACACACACAGTTTGGCGCTCTGGGCGGCTGCCCCACTTGCCCCACTGTGGTTACAGTCCTTCATTGGTCTGAGGAAGGGGAGCCAGAGCCAGAACCAAAAGGCCAAAAATAAAATAAAATCAGCATTCAAACCCACAAAGAAACTTATCTGACAAATCTCTTGGAGATTTCCTGTCTTAATATGAGGCTTAGGAAATCAAGCACTGGTGTAGAAGACATTCCTAAGTTTTAAAGCTGCATAATGCCTGTTTCCCTGGACAGATGTAAAGCAGAATCCTAGTTAACACCTGAGTAAGCAGAATAATCTTCACTGTCTTTCCCCTCAATGTACTGTATAATAGAAAATACTTTGCATTTCTATTACACCTGTCAGCTCAGGATCTCAAAGCACTTGACAGACATTAATGAACTTAGGCCTTACAACTGACAGGTGAGATAAGGCATTATTATATCAATTATACCAATAGGGAAAGTGAACCACATATAGATTAAAGCCCAAATTTTAAAAAGTGGCCTCTGCTTTTGGATGGTTCAGATTTTGGGTTGCCAATCTCAGACCCTATAACACCAACATTCGAGGCACCTAAAATGACTGGCCAATTTTAAATATTTTGGCTTTAGTGACTTGCTCTAAGATCTTGCACAAGTCAGTGGCAAAACAAAAGAATCTCTTATTCCTACCTTCCTGCTGAAAATACATGGCTCCATTCTCTTGACTTATTCTGATTTGACAGCTCAGTCGCTTTCAAATTAGAGCCAAAAAGCAGTGGCAATGACTCATTTAAAACTGAGTCAACAGAGATGAACTAAGGGAAAAGGACTCTCCCCATTTGTTTAGAACATAACCCAGAACAAACAATTGTTGACAAAGCAAATGTTAAGAGAACTAATTTGTTGAAAATGAATCTTATTTGTTCACTGTGGTTCTTTCATATGTCCCATAGTTACCTAAAACAGAAGCAGCCAAACCAGTCCAAAAGGCTAATTAATCAATAATTCAGCATGACCAGTTCTAATACCTGTGAAGGTGTGTGTCAGCCAGGCAGCCAGACTGGAATGGTCTGATTTTCAAAGATGCTGCAATTCCCATTCTTGTCTGTTCCATTCAGATTCACATCACCATGGTACTGAGCACCTTTAATCAGAGTTCAGTGGGAATAATGGGCATCCAGCGTCTCTGCAAATCAGGTCAGAAGTATCACAAGCTCAATGATGTGCTTATTCAATCTTTACCTTCAGTGTCATGCTCTGAAAAAGCTGTGAGCACTTGCTTGCAGGATAACAGAATACTCTATCTGGTTCTCAATGGCTCTACTTCAGACAGGAAAATGCCCTTGTTAACCTGCACGTCATGAATAGGAACACTAGTTAGAAAATATGGACAGAAGAAGGTGAAGGCGAGGGTCCTTAGAACTGTTTGACATTTCAAGACTAAGGGCTTGTCTTCATGCTCAAGACTACAGCACTTTAGTCAAGATGCCGATGGGAGAGCTTCTCCCATCAGCATAGTTAATTCACCTCCCCAAGAGACGGCAGCTATGGAAATCTCAGTTCAATTCCTAGGGAACAGATGTCCTCATCACCATAACCTCTAGGAATGTTGCCATCCTCGGCAGCAGTCTCAGCAGATCAGCAAAGGGTACAGGGCTGGACACTATATTACCCTGCTAACATTAAAGCAGCGCCTGGGGGCTGGGTCGTTACAACTGTGTCGCTCAGGGGTCTGCATTTTTCACATCCCCTAGCAACGTAGTTGTACTGATATAGGCCTGTAGTGTGGACCTGGCCTAATTTCTCCAGCAGGAATAGCGAAGTTCTTTGACTGATTTCAGTGCATTCCAGGGCAGTAAAACAAGGGGCTTGTCTACACTGGCACTTTACAGCGCTGCAACTTTCTTGCTCAGGGGTGTGGAAAAACAGCACAGTAAAGCGACAGTGCATCAATGCTGAGAGCCATGCTCCCAGCTCTCGTAGCTGCACCCCTCGTGAAGGTGGGTTTTTTTGGAGCCCAGCACTCTGCCACAACTACACAAGCCATGTCAAAGTGCAGCTGCAGCAGCGATTTAACATTGCCAGTGTAGACTAGCCCTAGGTCTCCGCACAGTTTAACTAGTTCAGTAGTTTCCAGCCTTTTTTCTTTTGTGAACTTTTAAAAAATTTTGAATGGAGGTGTGGACTTTGGAAATCATAGACAGTCTGTGGAGCCCCAGTTACACAAGGTGGGTGAGGTAATATCTTTATTAGGGGGAGGGAGGAATAGCTCAGTGGTTTGAGCATTAGCCTGCTAAACCCAGGGTCAATAAACTGAATCGCTGAGGGGGCCATTTAGAGATACGGGGCAAAAATCTGTTGGATGATTTAATTGGGGATTGATCCTGCTTGGAGCAGAGGGTTGGACTAGATGACCTCCTGAAGTCCCTTCCAACCCTGATATTCTATGATTCTATGAACTTCTGTTGGTGAGAGAGAGACAAGCTTTTCAGTTATACTGGGTATGTGTAAACAGCAAAGAAAAACCCATGGCTGGGCCAGTGCCAGCTGATTCGGGCTTGTGGGGTTCAGGCTGTGGGCCTGTTTCATTGCTGTGTAGACTTTCAGGCTTGGTCTGGAGCCTGAGCTCTGGGACCTTCCCACCCCACAGGGCCTGAGCCTGGAAGTCTACAAAGGAATGAAACATCTCCGTAGCCTGAGCCCACAGGCACAGGCCAGCAACAGGTTTTTCTTTGCTGCATAGACATACCCACAGAGCTCTACTCCCAGCACAGCATAATGCAAGGTGGAAGGGATTGTTTAGCATAAATAGTTAGCACCTATTGTAAGGGACCATTCAAGGTAGAGTGGCTCTAAGTGTAAAGTGACTGCAGAGGTGTTAACAGGTCACTCTGCCTTGAAAGGTCCCTTACAATAGGTACTAACTACTTATGCTAAACAATCCCTTCCACTTTGCATTTTGCAGTGATGCTGGGAGTACCCTTCTCAGACCTAAAGAAGAGCTCTGTGTGGCTCAAAAGCTTGTTGCTCTCACCAACAGAAGTCAGTCCAATAAAAGAACAGCTTTAAAAATTGTATTAAAGTTTAAAGTTAATGTTTAAAATCAAAATATACACAAGTTAAGAAGGAAGGTACTCTACATCTGGGGTCAGACTTGGGTTATGAGGGATTACAAGTATTGGTTACAAGGTTCACGAGGTACATACATATCACATAACCAGTACAGATCCAGATTGGGGTGCGGGAGATTTTAATTAAAGTGTCAGTGGATAAGTGGGCTCGGGACACCACCCATGACTGTATTAAGAGTCTAAGTCAGTAGTGGAGTAAAGAATAAGTACTCTGTTCGTCAGGGAAGGAAATGGGTTATTTTCCCTGGTTAGCGGTCTCGATCACTCAACCTGGTACTGTACTACAGTCCACCTTGTATCTTTAATACCTTGGGACCAACATGGCTGCAAACACACTGCACTGCCACTAGTTGGAAGTCTCAGTTAAATTCCTAGGGGACAGATGTCCTCATCACAACAACCACTATTACTATTATGCCCACATAAATTGGTTAGTCTCTAAGGTGCCACAGTTACTCCTTGATCTTTTTGCAGATACAGACTAACATGGCTACTACTCTGAAAACTATTAATGCCATAAGTGGAAGCAGTTTCAGCAGACCAGCCAAGGATATAGGCTTGGACACTGTATTACCCGCTAACATTTACACGATTAAGTCCCTTCTTGCCACACATCTGTAAGGGCTTGTCTTCACTACAGCGGAGAGGGATCGATCTTATGGCAATCGATTTATCGCGTCTTGTCAAGATGCGAGAAATCGATCGCCAGCACTGCCCCCGTCAACTCCGTAACTCCAGCTTGACCAGAGGCGTAAGCTGGAGTCAACGGGGGAGCGCGCTGCCGACTGCCGCCGACGTGAGGGCGACAGGTAAGTTGGCTACAGATACGCAGTCTTCAGCTACGTGAATCACGTAGCTGAAGTTGCGTATCTGCAGTCGATCCAACCCCCTAGTGAAGACCAGGCCTAAGACGGGGTGGGGAAGTCTGGCTTCTGATTCCCATACTGTACTTGTTCTGTGAATAACAAGAGTCTCTCTCTCTCCAGGGCAATCAATTCAGCACTCTTGATTATTACTAAAATCACTTGAAGATGTAGAAACATGAAATAATAATTCACCATCTGTGGGTCTTAACAAGGCTTTCACTACAGTAAAAGCAGCAAAAAATGGAAAGAAATGGAAATAATATATCACTGTATAGACTACATCTGCATATTGTGTGTGCGTTTCATTGATAGCACTTAAAATAATTTTAACAATTCCACAAAACACTAAGCATGCACTTTTAAGTAGGGAAATTCTTCCTCCAAATATTTAGGTTAGCAACAGGAATGTAATCAAGGCACAGATCAATTCATCACTGGGTCCACACAAAGCAAATAGATGTATCCACTAATTACTGGGGACAGAAGAAGAAAGGACTGCAACTTTAAAAGGTGTTTTACACACTCCTGCTATATTTTAACAACCTTGTTTCATAGCCCTTGAAAAGAGGATTGTTTTTCTCCGAAGAATTGCCATCAAAGAGATAAAATGGAGGCACTAGCATAATGCCCAGGGAGGATAATATTCTTTAAAGGACTTTGAAGTGCTATGGCTTCCATTTAACAAAGAGCCCCATTGCCTCCTCACCCCTTCAATTTTGATTCTCTGAAACAAGAGTGGGGAAATATATGTTCTTTAAAAGACCATTAAGTGATTTTTTTAAAATAGCAACTTTACTTAAAAGCCTTGAAAGAGTAATTCTATCTCCATAGGTGTTACATTTCACTGTCCCATCCATAATGGACTTTGACAGTGATGTCAGCTGTGGCCTTTTATGAGGAACTTCTCTCAGTCTTGCCTTGTTTAGCTGGTTTTGCAGTTTCTGGAGGAGGATTCCATGACAGTAATGAAGATTGTGCAAGTATTGCTATGTCGGGCATATGTTCTATTAGCAGTCAAGGAGTTTCATGAAGGTTTGTTTATATTGAAATTTAATAAATGGGAATTAGTTGCTTTTTTCTTCCTTCATGCACACATTATACTTAAGCACACACATTTCACATCCATAAATACAAAACCCATACATGTAGATTCATGTATGGTAAAATTCATAGATTACAGGCCCTATGTAAAGGTTTAGGCAGCACATGAGGCCATTGGCTCTGCAGTGTTCACAGCAGAATGCAGTGGTATTTTGGTTCTGGAAGCAAGCAGAAATGCCTGACATGGTACAAGGAGAAGAACTATGCAATACCATGCCAGATAAGAGCAGGTCAACATTTTATGAAAAAAGAACACTTTTGTCCTGGGAGTTTATAACTAAATCAGAGAAATTCAATACAAACTACAAAATATCACATATAAGACCCCCATCCAACTCCCCCATTCCGTCCCCTGACTGCCCCCCCAGAACCTCCTCCTCATCCAACTACTCCCTGCTCCCTCTTCTCTGAATGCCCCGACCCCTATCCACACTTCTGCCCCCTGACAGGCCCCCCAGGACTCTCATGCATATCCAACTGCCCCCACCCCCTGCTCCCTGCCCCTTATCCAACCCCCTGGCCCCGGCCCCCTTACCATGCTGCTCAGAGCAGCATGTCTGGAGCCAGACACATTGGCCTGCCAAAGCGTGCAGCCACGCCCTCTGGAGTGCTGCTCGTGCAGCAGTGACTCAAAGAAAGGGGGAAAGGTTGAGGAGGAGCCAGGGCAGCCTCCCCAGCTGGGAGCTCAGGGGCCGGACAGGACTGGCCCAGGCGCCGTATTCTTCCCACCTCTGGTCTATGGGAGGATGACAAGGATAATGAGACATACTCCTCACCCCTGAAAAGTGGTAAACACCGCAGGATATATAAATAGATGGAGGATCTTTTGGAAAGAGTAACATGTCCCCTTTGCTAAAAAAGAAGCAGCAGCAACACTCTCCTTAAATTTGGGGGCATTACTTACAGAAATTATCTGAATCTATTTACCAAGTTTGCAGTGGCAATAAAATACACGTGAGCTCTTAAGTGCCTGAACTTCTGTGAACATGTTTAGCCAACCTCTAACTGTCATTCCTAAACATTTATAAAACCTTTATTTTCTCATCTTAGGAACTGGGGGTTTAAACTGCAGAGATAGATGAAAGATAAACAGATTGGGATGCCAAAGAAATGTCTAGGCCGTGCAACAAAATTTCATCCAAGGCAATTAAATATGATTTAACATCCTAATTGGAATGACTAACCCATGAAAGTCTCTACTCCTTAATTTTACTGGGGAAAAAATTCATTAAGACAACAACCCAAGATAAAGAATGAGTTTGTTGCTCAGTAAGTATAACAACATTCATCTGTTGTAAATGCGCCAGACCAAGCTCCGTTGACAAGAGTACGGTAGCCTAACTACATTTGCATGAGTAGAGGAAGCAGGAGTTCTGTCCCTGACATCTTGTTTTTACATGCCAGTATGGTTATGACTTCATGCTAAATGCACACAAAGTAGAGTGAAAGGGCACTTTAAAATATAAATCTTTTCTTAAGATGCATGTGTGTGGAGAGCTACAAAGAATCGTATTTGGGATCTGCACCAGGTTCTGCTGTGTTCTTGGATTTCTTTACCTTGGTTAAGCAAATGAACTGTGTTTCCTGGGAACATAAGACATTTGTATGGTGCAAAGAAAGATGTTAGAACATAGGAAAGCAAAGGAGAAAGACTTTGTATTCTCATATGAAAACATATGGGGTAAAATCCTGGCCTCACTGAAGTCTATGGCACAACTTTGATTGACTTCACCAGGGCCAGGACCGAATGGTAGATTCAACCACGTTAGTGACAAGTTTCAGAGTAGCAGCCGTGTTAGTCTGTATCTGTAAAAAGAACAGGAGTACTTGTGGCACCTTAGAGCAGGGGTCCCCAAACTTTTCCAGCCGCGCCCCCTTACTGCGGACCGGCGGCCACTCGCGGCCCCCTGGGTTATGTCCACCAAAATGCCGCCGCAGAAAGCGGAAGCTTCCACTTTCCGCGGCAGCATTTGGCGGGACAAAAATAGCCCGCACGGGAGTTCGGCGGCGGTACCGGAGTTTCGCGCACCCCCGGGAGTGGTCTTGCGCACTCCCAGGGGTGCACGCACCTCAGTTTGAAGAGCACTGCCTTAGAGACTAACAAATTTATTACAGCATAAGCTTTCGTAGGCTACAGCCCACTTCATCGATACATCCAAAAGCTTATGCTATAATAAATTTGTTAGTCTCTAAGGTGCCACAAGTACTCCTGTTTTTTCTAACTACATTAGTAAGATTCAAACCCCCTAGCAATAAAACTGCCAGTGTCCACAAGAGTAAATCACAATATGAGAGGAGGATATAAAAATGAGACGCAGACAAAGCAAAGGGGATGTGGCCAAAGCACTTGTTCAGTCTAACTATTCCTGCTATCAGTTAGAGGCAGCTAGGTGCAGATTAGATCAGTCTGAAGGCAGCTCTAAATTGCACCTGGGGCTGAAGTTGCTCCAAATCAGCCCAAGGATTGGACAGCATAACACGGGTTGCATAACACGATGTTTACCCACCTTCTATCCCCTGCATCAAGTGCACCTAATCTGAACATAAAAATCTGGGCCTAAGACTGACTGACTTTTACAAAATGTACTACAGAATCTTTACTACTTTGTTATGTAGTTGTGATAGGGTATGTTCCCCACACTCATCCTGAAGGGGTTAAGGGAGGCCGGAGGGGCCATTTAACCTATTAGGCTGCAAGATGGGAGAACAAAGGCTGAGAGGAAAGCCCTAACTAAGGAAAGCTCACCTGTGCAGGAACAGGCAGTAAAAAGGGGTTGTAGGGAAGTAGTTTCGAGTCGCTCCCTGTGGGAAGGGAAGAGTGTTGTGGTATAGAAATTAGTCCACAGTTATTCACCGAAAGGAGGGAGTCTGGGCTGGCAAACTCAGTGGGGGTGTCAGAGGGTGTAGGAGACTCTGGGAAAAGGCATCCAGGTTCAGGATGGTGCAGATCTCGGTTACATCATTACAGGGTCCCTGAGCTGGAACCTGCAGTAGAGGGCAGGCCTAGGTTCCATACCAGCCACGGGGGAAGTGGCCCAGACCAGATAGAGGAGAGTGGACTGCCTGGGACAATTTGCCCCACAAGACTTTGATACCCTGGTGGCCTGGTGAGAGGGCCACATCTCAAAGACTAAGCTGGAGTGAGAGGGGTTGCAGGCTGAGAAAGAACAAGGAGTGAAGCGATCACCAGCAGAGGGCCTCGCCCATGGAAACAACTGATCCCCAGAATGGCAAGGAGGCGGCGCCACCTGCGGTGAGGTACCCTGTGACAGTCGTGGTATCCTAAGCAGTTACAATGAAACTACATGTCTCAAAACAAATGAACAAAACACACTTTGTGATGCTGTGTCCTGGATTTAAACAAAGGAAAGAGTCTGTTCATTTGTGCACAAAACTGTTAGGCCCCAGTCTTGCAAGGGACTCTGCACAGGGGTTACCTACCCAGAGCTCCTTGCAGGATCAGGTCCTTTCTCTGCTGAGGGTCTCCCATCACTTCAGTGAATTAGTGTGTTTCTACCATACAGTATTTCATTTCCAAATCAAATATTTGACTGTACTTCTGGGACTGGCTTAGTCTCAAGGTCTCTAGTGTTCATCTAGGGCTGAGCAAAAAAGTTCACCGTTTAATTAATAGCTCACACTTCCAAGTTAGTACATTACTAATGGAAGGAACAAATGCTTCATATAATTTGGTTTCTGCTCAGTAACCCTTTGCCATCTGTGTCTAATTTAACTAACGACCAAATAATTATTTGCTCAGTAAACCCTGGGAAGTGTCTCTAAAAAGCAACTCTGAGATCTTTAAAAGACAGTCTTATAACACCCTTTCTTCCCCAGGCTAAGATAAAAGCTCAGCTGTGTCTTTTATCACACTAAGGGGCCAGGTTGTAATTTCAGCAAAGTTTCTATTCATACCAAGAAATTTAAGGCCCCTGGTGGCCATGCTCCTACCTGTCTCTGTAATTTCACCAGGTCCTACATCCTTACCTGCTCCATTGGCAATGCTCACTCAGGCCTCCCCACACGACACCGCCTTTGTCACAGACTGATCTGTTATGGCTGCCATACCAGCTATTTAGCACAGTCTGCATACAAAATGAAGTTCCTAAACATGCCTCCAGTACTTGGGATTCCTGCTCCCATCTGAGCCAATGGCAACACTCCCTGTTGACTCAGAACCATAGAAATGTGGGGCTGGAAGGGACCTCAAGACTCTCAATCTTTAAGGCTGATCCTACAAAGTGCTATGTTGAGGCCCTCCTCAACCCACCTTCTAAATATAGACAGTGGCTCAAAGCCCCAATCTTGCCCCTATTTCTTTTTCAAAATAATTTTGCTTGGATAAGAAGTAAAAACAAAAATCAAACAACAACAACAAAAACAATCAAGCTTTCCTGCAATTAGCGTTCTGAGAGCCCAGTGTCAAAAATCAACAAGCTCTTCAATATACTGTTTTCTCTATCCATGACTGATCTGCTTTGATTGACAATACCTTCATTCTCTCTTCCAGAAAAGCATCTCTTGAAGTGTACTTCAAAATGCACCTTTACAGGGATTGCAGGGTCATTATGTGGATAGATGCAATACTGGGTAACAAGACTAATTTGTGGTTTAAATTTTTGTAAGGGAGACTTAAGAAATAGCTGAATTCATAGAAGCTCGTTACTGTCTGTAGTTAATGTGTGCAAACCTTTCCTTCCCCTTCGATTTTCCTGCAGGGAGACAAAGAAGGAAAAGATATCTGGGGACTGTTAGACGTATAATGCCTTGAGCAATCAAGATATGTAATCCCTTATAATGATGCATGCGTTTCCCTTTCTGAATTGGTATTGCTTGTCATTAAGAATACCTTCATGCAGATAAGGTGACACTCTTCATATTCCACAGACCATCTGTTCAAATCTACATTTCATTAGCACTCATGCCCACTTGAAACTGGCATATTACTGTGTGATAACCAACTCTTAACACAATATAGCTTGTTAGTGGTAATCTGGAAGTACGGCTATATTTTTAATGGCAGATTTTTGGAGCAATGGTAGGGCAATGATACAACAGTGGCATAGATTTTTGCACATTACTGGTACAAATCTAAAGACCTGATTCTGCAAACCCTTTCTTATGCATGCAGCTAGTCCTGATAACAATGGAGCTACTCATGCAGAATCAGATTCTTAAATACAGTGGTAGCACCATGAAAATAGAAATGGCAAATGCTCAAAACCCCAAACAATATTACCGTGCCAAAGTCTGATTGAAACAAAATCCCTTTTAACTTCATCTACCCTCAGTGGTAACACTGGTACCTCAGACTGTTGCTGGCCCTCTAAGGGTGCACAGTGGGGCAGTGGAAGGAACTTTCTCTTCTCCTATGCCCCATGCAGGGACTCACCACAATTGCAGCTCTTATGCAAAGCTTGCTCAGGACTAATCTCTGTATGCAATAACCACACCACAGGGGCAGAGCGAGATCGGGGTGATGGACCCTCTCCCCTTAACATCACCTAGAACAGCTGGCCAGTCCTGGAGGAAATCCTCTCAGGGTTGTACTTATTGGCATAATCTGGGTCTCTTATAAATTTACATTTCTCCAAAGATGACAGAAATGATTGCATCTGTAAAAGGATCTATCTGCTTTCTGGTTTTGCAATTTTAAATTGGGCTTGTAGGTAAAACAAATGTATCTTTAAATTTTTGTTCCTACAACTCTGACATTTGGATTAGCTCTTTAAATATTTGGCCAAGGAGAAAATTGTGAAATTAAACTGTAATAGGAATGGATTAAAAATTAGACCTTGAGCAACAGAGATGCTACAAATCATGTACTGAACAGAGACACTGGATTTATGATTTACTACAATAATCTGTAATCCTCGAACACCCTCTTTTTGTCATATGATTGCAGACACATTAACAGGCCACTCTACCTTCAGTGGTCCCTTACAATATGTGCTAACTACTTCTGCTAAATAATCTGTTCCACCTTGCATTTTGCTGAGGCTGGGAGTACTTTTCCCTGACCTGAAGAATAGCTCTGTGGGGCTCAAAAGATATTACCTCCCCCACCTCCTCTCTCTAATATCCTGGGACAAAATTATACAACATACAGTAATTGTAAATGGGGAATCATCACTGAGTAAGTTATAGTGACAAAGATTCTTGTAGCACCTTACAGACTAACAGATTTTAGGGATCATAAGCTTTCGTGGGCTAAGACCCACTTCAGATGAATGTTGTGGAAATGTTGTGATTTCCACAACATTC
>ML677348.1:7720420-8100497 GCA_007922305.1 Dermatemys mawii
CCACAACATTCATCTGATGAAGTGGGTCTTAGCCCACGAAAGCTTATGATCCCTAAGATCTGTTAGTCTATAAGGTGCTACAAGACTCTTTGTCGCTTTTCAGATCCAGACTAACACAGCTACCCCTCTGAGTAAGTTATGTTTCT
Organism: Dermatemys mawii; assembly: GCA_007922305.1. NCBI lineage: Eukaryota > Metazoa > Chordata > Testudines > Dermatemydidae > Dermatemys > Dermatemys mawii. Next base: position 7,720,567 of record ML677348.1, read on the forward strand.
AGGGGGTCCTTCAGGGATCAGTTCTTGGCCCCATGCTATTTAACGTGTTCATCAGTGATCCAGAAGAAAAACAAAAATAATTGATAAAGTTTGCAGATGACACAAATATTGAGCAAGTAGTAAATAATGAAGAGGACAGGACAGGTATACAGAGTGATATGGATTGCTTAGGGTGTTTGTATATGTGAGATGCATTCCCTGTTGGGGTGCCATCTGGAACTGGGATACCACTGAGCCCCCTCCCACCCACCAGCCGAGACTCTCTCTTACACTGTACTGCTGTGACACGCTGCTAAACCCTCCAGTCTTCAGCCTGAACTTTCACCAGCATACATACAGGTAGGGTAACACCCAGCTGCAGTTACATGAAAGCAGGCTCTTTGACCAGCACCTGCATGGGAAGGTTTTAGCTAGGGCACCTCCCAGCTCCTCAGGCAAGTAGTCCCTCTGGAGTATAAACCTGAAATGATACCATCTTGCTCGGCACAGGGAACTGTACAGCTTATGCTCCTAAAATTTGCCCCGTCCCTCAATGTTGAGAGGAATATGCAACAGCCTTCTGCCCCTTGAACTATGATTGCTATGCACTTTTTTAGATAAAGCAAAACCAAATTTATTAACTACAAAAAATAGATTTTAAGTGATTATAAGGGATAGCAAACAGATCAAAGCAGATTACCTAGCAAATAAATGAAAAATGCAAACTAAGCTTAATACACTAAGTAGATTGGATATGAATAGCAGATTCTCACCCTATGTGATGATACAAGCAGGCTGCAAAGTCTTAAGGGACAAGCTACACTTGCTTACAGCTTGGAATTTGCAGGGGGTTCCATTCATATGCAAAAAATCCCTTTAGTCTGGGTTCAGCGCTTCCCCCAGTCAACCTTTGTTCTTTGGGTGTTTCCAGGAGTCTCTTTGGGTGGGGAGCCAAAGAAGAACCTAAGGTGATGTCACACCCGCCTTATATAACTTTTTCATAAGGCAGGAACCCTTTGTTTCAAAACTTTGTTCCCAAACCGGTCTGTGGAAAAACACTGACAAGCCAAGACGGAGTCTAGAGACATGAGGTCTCATCACATGTCTTTGTAGAGTCCTAGCAGCCATTAATCAGAGGCTGTCTGTAGTGTGGAAGGATCCTCAGGTGGGGGATAAGCTTCTCCCAAAGCCTCTTGTTTTCCTAATGGGCCAATGCAATTAATAGGCCTTTCTCCACCCACTATCTATAATGAAAACACTTGTCTAGTGGGCGTTACACAGGTGTTACTACATTGGAAATAAAGATACATTATCAATATTCATAACTTCAGATACAAAAGTGATACATGCATACAAATAGGATAATCATATTCAGCAAACTGTAACCTTTCCAATGTCATCTCACATAACTTATCTTGCATAAAATACACATAATTATGTCATAATCGTATCATAATAACATCACTATGAAGAATATGGTGTGCGGTGTCAAAGTCTACATTTTGTTGTATTAATATAGGAACAATGAACATAAGCCACACTAACCCAATGGGGAATTCTACCTTGGGAAGCAGTGACTCTGAAAAGGACTTGGAGCTCATGGTGGATAATCAACTGAACACAAGCTCCTAGTGCAACACTACCACTGAAAGCACTAACTTGATCTTTGGATGTATAAACAGGGGAATATCAAGTAGGGACTGGTCTATACACTGTTAGGTTGACATAAGCTGCCTTAGCCAATCTAGCTGTGGAAGCATCTTCACTTAAATTTGGCTGCTGCCAACAAAACAGCTTCCTTGCGCCAATTTAGTAACATCACCTCGCCAAGCAGTGTTGACTCACGACCGATGTAATTAGGTCAATGCAGTGTCAGTGTAGACACTGTGTTGCTTATGTCAACTGTTACTGGGCTCCAGGAGCTGGCCTACATAGACAAGTGCTCCTAGTGAGGACACGCACCACTGACACAAGGAGGCAAGTGTGCATACACACAAATGATTTAATAACTGTGGTGGCTGTATGCCAATGTAAACTGACATGATTTTGTAGCAGGTTTAAGATTACCAGCCGTGACATTGGGTAGAGAGGGCAAACTGCACTAGTGCCAAATACAGTGGCAATAGCTACTGGAATGCTGTGTCCAGTGACACCTATATTGGTGGTTCTCAACCTTTTCCATACCACAACCTCATGTTACATCAAAACTAAGTTTCCAGATCCACGCATTATACTTGTGGGATCACTCCCCTCAAGCAATAAAGAAGTGAAGGGTGCTCACTACTCTACTGGACCTGTTTTCAACCCCTTCCACAGACTGTCCCCTCTCGGGTTGAGAACCATGACCTAGATGATAAGATGGAAAATATGCTGGTGTCTGATCTACACTAGTACTTCAACTGTTGAAGGTCAGGTGGCGTTGCCCACATGCCAGACCAACAGCAATAAATTTCCCTAAGGTCCTCCATGCAGGCAGAGCCAGAGGGTGGGAGAACACCTGGCAATTTCAAGAACATACATTTTTGCACAATTAAATTCTTCATTTGTATTTTCTAGCTAAAAAGACCAAGTCACTGCCTGTAGCCTTGAGGAAATGATCACGAATGTCAAGGGACAAAGCTGCTGCTTAGACAACAGAACTAAGAGGAGCCAGAGCAGACTAGCTAAATCTTACTCCGTTCAATAGCTCCTTTCCAGGTAGAAGTGTGCAGGTGTGTGCATGTGATTGTGTTCATTCCATAATGACAGTAGAAATCCCTAGATACTATCATGTGCTATGGTAGATCTGATAGTGAGAATGAGTTATTGTCACAGTTACTGCATCTCTGACCTCTTCTGGTCCTCTTGGCCTCAAGCCATCACCTGTCTCAGGGTAGAATCATGTGATTCTCCCACTCTCAGACTGGGTCCCGGACTGCAGTCTCCGGAGATTAACCATGATTACCTCAGCCGGGCTGACTTATGCTCAGTATCTGTAGCTGTCTTTGGGAGCAATGGCAGTGGTATTTAATAACCAAACGGACTTCTCAAAGCGCACTATTATATATTTACAACAAAAGTGTTCTAGAGAAAACAGATCTTGAAACAATAAACTAGTCTTTATGCTTGCCTGGCTTTCCCTAAGGCTCACCATTCCCTGCACTGAGAATGAACAACATTTCAGACTCCCGCGAAGTCTCTCTCTGGGCTTGTCTATATAATAGCACTGCAGCTGCACCGGTGTAACACTTAGTGAAGAGGATACCTACACTGAACTTCTCCCATTGGCCTAGATGCTCCACCTCTCTAAAAGGCGGTAGCTATGGCGATGGGAGAAGCACCCCCTTTGCTCCCCAGTCAACACAGGACTGCCTAAAGCAAGGATTAGGTCAGTATAACTGCATTGCTCAGGGGTGACATAGTTAGTAGTGTAGACCCAGCCTCTGTGTCAGCCTGTCCACTGAACAGCGCCTAACAATTCACTCCCACCTCCTCTCTTGATAAGGCCTTTTGAACTGTTTACTGTCATGCTGATGTCTGGGCTCCCAGGCTGTCAAAACAAGGCTTGCATCTTCACTGGAGACGGGCTCTTCCCCCGTTGTCTTTCAAGGGTTTGCTGAAATGTTTTTATCTGGGAAGCCTTCCTGTTTGTTTCTTCCCCAGAGCCTGCTGTTAAGTTTCATCAGTACATTCATCTAGGAAAGTCTTATAGCCCATTGTGCAATAACTTCACCTCACTCAGCACATTACAATTCATAACATTATTACATCTGCCACCAACAGAGAATCCAAATGCTGCTGCCTGGACAGGAGTGCACCCCTCTGTTGCAAAAACAAAATGTATAAGCAAGAGGTGATGTGTAGGTGGAAATAGATATGTGGGGGTCAGAACACAGGGCTTACATAACCTACTCCATTCCACCACCTCATGCTAGAATAGACTGTTCATAACATGTGGAGAGGAATAATGGTTATAATGGAACATTGTACTCTGCCCTAGTGACATGGCCAACAGGGTGTCACTGCAACCACCTCCTTATGATGCAAGACATTCTTATCACCAAAATGGAAGGATCTAATCACGAAAGTACATAACAGAACTAGTAAGTCCTTTCCCTTCCCTTGTGCAGACATACTTTTTCCAGAATAGGTGTGTCCAGCTGGGGAGTTTTACTCGTATAATTCTGCTGGTCCATTTCCCCATATATACAAGTTCTTCACACAACTCTCATTTTAGAGTCTAGCTTTTAAACAATTTAGAAAGGCTGATTAGTCAATCCCACCATAAGGATCATCAAGCTTATAAGACCATGGTTGCCAAAAGGACTTTTAATTCCTAACACAAGAAATTTTAAGGGTAGAAAAGATCCCTGCTAAATAATATTTGGATTTCTACATATACATTTTCATTCTTTGTATTGCAGTAGTGCCTATAGGCCACAGCCACAGATCAAGTCCCCACTGTGCGAGGGGGCCCCTCCCCCCACACACTTAAAATTCAGTTTAACCAGAACCTCAAGAGAATCGTAAGGGAAGTCTAACTGCTTTGTAGAAGCAGAGGAAATCCAGTCAGCCCTTCCAAAAGCTTTTGAAAAAAAGTTGAGAGCTAGGCAGCTCTTCTTGTTGCAGTGTGATATAGTTACTGTACAGAATTTTATGCACATCTCAGGTAGCTTGGGGGGATATGCAAAGGGAAGTCAGAGGTTGGAAGGCAATGGTTAAATGGGCTGGTATGTGCACAGGTGGGGATGCAGTGGTGATAATGAGATGTGTGCCTGAAAGGCAAGGTGGAAAGTAGTAGTAGAACAGGACAGACACAGCATGGGTGAAAAGGGATGGTATGTGTGCAGGCATCGCAGAGCAGTGGTGGAACGGGATAGCATGTGTGCAGGAAGGACTGGGCTGGTGGAATTACATTCTTGCAAAGATGGCAAGGTGAAGCACGGTGAGGGAATAGGCTGTGCAGGAAGGGCCAGGTTAGAAGTGAGATGAAGAATAGGATTCTGTGAGCAGAGAGGGATATTCCTAAGGAGGTGAGTCTAGATGCCTAGAATATGCCCAGGTAGAAGAGCTGGAGACTAGAAACTGCTTATTTGCAAGGAAGGCAGGGCTGGAAGAATTATATTGGAATGGGACAGACAGGATGAGAGATGGAAAACTGAACTAAAACAGCAAGTTACACAATCTCTCAAGAGGTTTTTGAAATCCTGGATAAATTGAGTGCATCAGTTAAAGTAGCCCCAGACAGTTTAACCTGGTATAGCCAGCTAGCAATTGTTCAGCAGCTCCCCTGAGGTCTCACTGACCTTGGCAGCATTGCTGGAGTTATATTTTCACATGAATAAACTGTTCTTGAACAATTTCTCCAATGTATTAAGCACAAACAATTTTTTCTTTAGCATCAGGCAAGCAAGTCTCCCCATTCCAGTGATTTCCTCCCCTCCTATAATTGTATATTTGTGTTGTAGGACCACTGAAAGCAAAAACCAGACTTCCCCTTAATTGGTGCATTCCCCACGATTCCTCCTGGTGTCTTTAGGGACAGAGCCCTTTACTGCTCATTTTATTTTGTGGAATTCTTCCTCTTGGAGACTCCTAGAGCAACTGGTAGTGTTTATTGATCTTTCCCCACAGCTGTTCTGTTTTTTTACAGGAGGATTGAGATTGATTATCTTCAGCCCAACATGTGAAGCTCTGGCTGAGCTTTTGTCTTGCTTCCCTAAAGAGTTTCCACTGGCACCAGTGGAGGTAGCAGCTTTTCAGGGATCAGTATTTATGGATGCACACATGGCCAAAGTCAGACTTAAGGTCCATCTCTGCTGCAAAAATTACAGGGTTGTTTCTTTTCTTTTTTTTTTTTAAGATGAATTCTAAGATCCCTTTAGAAAACTTTAGGCCAGTGGTTTTCATTTGCAGACACCTAAAACATTTCAAATGGAGGTGCAGACCCCTTTGGAAATCATAGACACAGTCTGCAGACCCCAGATTGAAAACCACAAATTAGACCAATTTGGTGACAATAATTGGGGGTGGGAAGAGAACAGAGAGCTGAGCAGGCAATACAGGGAAGGGCTGGAGGAGCAAACAGGTGGGTAGGATTGAAAAGAGCCAAGGGGAGCCTCTGGGGCAGCACTGAATGATCTTGTAAAGCAGATGGGCAATAATCAGAAGCAGTTTTTTCATTTTACTAATTTTCCTGATATCTCCCTGTTTGCTGAGTTCTACTAGTCAGATCACACATTTGACTAATTTACCAGACCACCTGTGAAAGGATATAACAACAATACACACAGTTATGTGCATACATATACAACATACATATGCGAATAACTTTAAAGTTAAACCCCAGATCCAATCACTCCTAAACTTTGAGGGTATTGTAAGTCCATATCCAGACTATATTGCAAATGGCTTTTATCACAGAGACCTCAGCTCCAGAATGAAACACCCTGAACTTTGAAGTCCAGATTCAAATTTTGCATCTTGAGCATGTCTGCATTAATTTAGCACCTTTCATTTCAAATTGCTTTACAAACTACAGAAATGCAGCCGCCGCTGGGATGGGATGGCAGCAGTCAACTGGCATGCAGTCAGCTGCACGATAGCCAGGGATAGAGTTTGAATATAACATTAATGAGAATCAGTAACTTATCAAAGGAAGCAGGAAAAAAGGAAAGGGAAATTAATTATCCAAAATTATGACTGTCTTACCTCTCTGTGATTCAAAAGAAAGTGAAGCAGAAATCTTTAAATCACAACTCCTTTCAAGAAACAAGGTGAAGATTCCAGAGTCTCTATGAAGCAGCAAGAAGAAAACCTAAAGGCACTTTAGTGACCCTCCAAAAAAGCTGTCCTGTTTGTCCTGTTACTAACACAGTTTACCCTTCCTAAGCCTGGGCGAAGCATTGTCTAACTGCAAATTAGTAAATCAAAGGCTTCTCAAAGTGAGCTTGAAAGCTCAGTACACTAGAGTGTTTTCTGTAGGAACCTCCGCACCAATCAGCAGCTTCGGTGCCTCCTCCTACTCTGTGGTGGGAGGTACAGCTGGAAAAGCATGTCAGTTTAAGAACAAGAATAGGCTTCATAATTTTTCCCTTAGCCTTTCTGGAGACATCTGTCCTTGAGAAAAATACCTAAATCCTGTCATCTGTTGACACAGTAACTACACCTAACTTTTTGCTGCTTCAGAAGCCATCTGCAGAAAACAATTCATCATGAGAAAGATTTATCCAGCCTGCAGCACTGTGGTTTTATGTGGCTTTCCTTTTCAGTAGGAAAGAAAAATAGACAGTGTTTGTATTTATACACTGGAGACTTCACACCTGGTCCAATGTCTCATTAGGACAGTTTTACCAGTAAGGCTCTAAAGATCTTTCACATCTCTTAACAGGAAACATATTACAGAGTAAACGGAAAACTCATTGAAATAAACAGTTCATTTTACAAGCATAAGCAAAGCAAAATCTTCTGAGTTTGGAATTAGGTCCTTAAAAATGTTCAGTATTGTTTTTCCCTGACTGGCCCAAGCCAGTTGCTTAAATTTCTCTAAAGAAATGTAGTAACATCTCAAAACTTCCCGCAGCATTTATAAAATTCACAAAAACTATTTGGTGGAATACTGTAGGGCCAAATTCTGGCTTTAAATTACACATAAATGCACAGAACTAACCAAAGCCAAAAAGCAAACCTGTGGGATGACACTGTTGCATCCTGAGTTGACTTTCCCAAAATACATGGAGCTGATGCTCTGTGCACTGTTGGAGGGGTAAGGTGGGATAGGGAGTATTCTGATGCAGGGCTGACATGCATTTTAATGCACCTCCCTATTGTCTGTCCCGCATACCTCTCCATTTGGATCGTATGGCCTTGCCACTGTGGAAGCAGGCTGGCCTCAACATAGGTGCTTTGGAAGAATTCAGTTGAACTTATTTGGATGGGGTGGGCAAAATGATGAGCAGTGGAATTTGGCCGATTGATTTGAAAAATGTCATTAGCCACATTTTAATACCAATGTTGTATCTTGTTTTTATATTTTACTTTAAAAAAATACATTCCATTTACAAATCTCTTAAGGGGCCAAATCCTGCATTCCTCATCTAGGAGGGTGGTGAAGCACTGGAATGGGTTACCGAGGGAGGTGGTGGAATCTCCTTCCTTAGAGGTTTTTAAGATCAGGCTTGACAAAGCCCTGGATGGGATGATTTAGTTGGAGATTGGTCCTGCTTTGAGCAGAGGGTTGGACTAGATGACCTCCTGAGGTCCCTTCCACCCTGATAGTCTATGATTCTAAAGATAGCTTTGCAGACAGTGCTTTGCAGTTGTAGCTTAGGCTGGAGCTCAGGTTCTGGTGCCTAGAAAGGGAGGGAGGGGTTATTCTGTCAGTGTAGGTAATCCATTGAATCCTCCCATCCACCTAGCACCAGGATTTAGGTTGGTTTAACTATGCCACTCAGGGGTGGGGACTTTTCACACCTCTGAGCAATGTAGTTAAATCAACCTAATTTTCTAGTGATAGATCGGGCCTATGATAGATAGATGTGTCATATGCTCTGAATTTTAATTTCAGTAGATAATTAGAGTACAATCCTTTGAACCTGGTTATCTGCAGGCACACTGGATGTACAAGTCCACTCTCCTCAGCATGGACTGTTCTAAGAGTTGACTTATATGAGGCTTGATCCTTCTTCCATCAACCATAAAGCATATAAAGACACAACATCAGGAACAAAATTAGATTTGATTTCCTTCAATGAATCCTAGCTTGTAGGCAGAGAAAATATTTCATGGGCAGAAATAGTGAGTACAACATTTCTGTAACTTAAACACAACTGACATGATACTATGAGCAAAATTTTCAAAAGTGACTTAGGAACTTTGAAAGTCAATGGCACTTAGACATATGTCACTTTGGTGCTTTTGAGAATTGCACCCGATGTAAATAAAGTGAATCCATTTTCTGTGCAATACATATTAATGGACAAAACCACTCTCAAACATTTCACAAGTTACCATTAGCAGAGTTCCAGAAATACCATTCATAGTTAAGATACACACTACTGTTTTCAGTGTTTTTAGCTTTGCTTATCTGAATCTGTTTTCTGCCAAAGTGTGAAGAGATCATACTGACAGTTTACTCATGTATTATACAATAACTGGAGTGCCTTAGAATATGTACAGGGTTTAGAATGGGTGTTTAAGCAGTTTCATTTCATGAGATGTCATGACATAAGTGGAGATATCTTAGTCTGGGTATTACAATAAGGCTCATAGAGCAAGAGTTTGATCAAATCACAGAAAGGTTCCACATCATTTTATAACAGAACTTTAGAAAACAAAAGCACAAATCAGTTAAGAAATAGATTCTTGTGCATAAGCATCATGCAAAAAATCACTAGCAGCAGCTCACTGAAGTATTTGCCAGCTCTCTTATTTGTGCTCTGGTTCCCGGAGAAGCACTTAATCCTCTGTGAATTCTGGCCAGGGTTTATGGTTAAGTGCAGATAGCAGCGGACAATCTTTGATTACCTGCTGTTTATTTCCAGGGTCTGTTTTGTGTGACAATAGATTTACAGCTGGATTTTTAAAGCTTAATTATTCAGACAACATATTCAGCACCTCTTGTATTGTCACATGTTCTGGTGACCTATTTGGTGGAAGATCACACAATGGGATGAGGAAGCTTGTTTTTGTCCTTTCTTAGAATCTTTGCAATGAGGTACCAAACAAGGTGAAGTGAACCCAACAAAATGCCTCTCTCTGCATCTCCTAACTCCTTTAATACAAAATTATAACTTTTCTGTAGGTTTTTGAACTACAGGAAAAACTAACAGAATTAATTCAGAATTATATCCCTGAAATAGAATTCTATAGGATGGTTTAAAAAATTGAAGAAAAAAGATCACGCTCTACTGAATTATGTAAGGTTTAAAATATTTATTTAGAATCCAGTAGGTTCCATCCCTATTACGTTCTACAGAACTTTTCAATAAAGGGCAGCAGAACACTAAGCCAAATATTTTTAAAAAATAATCTCCCAGAGTAAAGACACAAAGGATATTTTTATACTAGAAATGTACAACAGCTCAGATCCAGCAGTGGAACGGGTTCTTCTGTAACTGTAGTAAATCTACCTCTCCAAGAGGCAGTAGCTAGGTCAGGGGTGGCAAACTTTTGGGCCCGAGGGCCACATCGGGGTTGCAAAATTGCATGGAGGGGCAGGTATGGAAGGCTGTGCCTCCCCAAACAGCCTGGCCCTGCTCCCTTCCTGCCCCCTGACTGCCCACCCCGAACCTCCAATCCCCACTGTTCCTTGTCCCTGACTGCCCCCTTCCAGAGACCCCACCCTGCTCCTAACCAGCCCCCCAGGACTCCATTCCCTGTCCTGACTGCCCTGAACCCTATCCACACCCCCGCCCCCTGACAGACCCCCGGAACTCCCACGCCTATCCAACGCCCCCATTCCCTGTCCCCTGATTGCCTCCCCAGAACCTCCACCCCATCCAAACACCCCCTGCTTCCTGTCCCCTGACTGCCCCCCAGGACTCTCTGCCCCTTATTCAACCCCCTGACCCCGATCCCATTACCATGTCGCTCAGATTAGCTCCACCTCCTTACCATGCAGAGCAGCAGGAGCTCGCAGCTCCCACCTGGAGCCAGCCACACTGCTGTAGCGCTGCCCAGGAGTAGCGGGCCAGAGTGCTGGCAGCCCGGCACGCTGACGGGGAGGGAGGACAGCAGGGTAGGAGCCGGGGGCTCGCCTCCCTGGCTGGGAACTCAGGGGCCGGGCAGGACAGTTCCGCGGGCCGTAGTTTGCCCACTCCTGAGCTAGGTAAACACTGGGACTTTGGCTTAATTTTTCACATCCCTGAGTGAGATCAACCTAACATCCTAGTGTAGACCAGCTCCCATACAAAACAAAGAACACTTTATGGCCTGCATCTTCGATCGCTAAAATCAAAGGGTATGTCTTCACTACCCGCCGGATCGGCAGGTAGCAACCGATCTGTTAGCGATCGATTTCTCACGTCTCGTGAAGACGCGAGAAATCGATCGCCCGCGGCACCCTGTCGACTCCCGTAACTCCAGCTTGACGCGAGGCGCAAGCCGGAGTCGACGGGGGAGCGCGTCGCCGACTGCCGCCACCATGAGGACGGCAGGTAAGTCGGCTGAAGATACACCGACTTCAGCTATGTTATTCACGTAGCTGAAGTTGCGTATCTTCAGTTGATTCCCCACCTCCCAGTGAAGACCAGCCCAAAGACAAAATTCCCATTGACTTCAAAGGGAAAGAGACAAGAAGTGGCTAAGGCTACGCCTCCATTAGCATTTTGTCACTAAATTTTTGTCGGGCAGTGGTGTGAAAAATCACCCCCTGACCGACGTAAGTTTCACCAACAGAAGCATGGACAGCGCCATGTCGGTGGGAGAAGCTCATTGGGTTGCTTTAATTATGCTAATTGGACAGAGCTCTTCCGAACTTCTGTGACACTAAAAGGTCTGTAGTGTAGATATAACCTATGTGAAAAAGTCATGACCCGTACTCATAAACCAGAGATGGGTGAATTCAGCACTTGTAGTTGTTTTACCTTTCTCGTCCAATCAGCAAACTGTGCACTTGGGCCCCAATTCAGCAAAGCATTTAAGCATGAGTGTTGAGGTCAAGTGTTTTACTGGATGATTCTTTTACAATATCACAGATAGACAGACAAGCACACAATAACCAAGCTTGAGCCACATAGACTAAGTCTCTGCTGCCTACACTTATATTTACTGTAGCTACTAGGATCATGCACAAGCTGATCTGACTGTCCCTAGGGCATAGTTTACAGGTAATCATCAGTTCAGATGGACAGCTTAAATAATTACTGGAAAGGGTGTCATTCCCTGTGGTGCAAAGGTGTGACTCCCATGAAAGAGTTGATTTATGTAAGGCTCCTGCTTCCATGAGATTAATCCACCAATGAAAGTTTGTTCTGATGATGTCATGCTTGTAACTGGATAACCTGCCAGAGAGCGTTGGTGGCTGTAGTTTTTGTGGAGCCAGTGGGAGCTGGAACGCTCTCTCTGCAGTTTGCTTGGCCAGTTTCAGTTAAGCTCGTGTGCATTAATCTCTTACTAAAATCAGCTATTTTCTTAATTCCGCTCATGAATCTTAAATAGTGTTACTGTAAACACAATTCTTTCTTCATGCCACCCCTGAAAGTATCACCACCGCCTTTCACTTCATCACACCGGATGGCTCTTACATGCTAATAAACAAAGAGTACCTGAGTAGCTGAGGGAAGGGATTCATGGAGTGTCAAATATCAGGACGTTGCTTCACCTTGTTCCACACAGTAACATGAGCGCCTTATTGTCAAGCTTCCATCTCTCATTTCTTGACTCTCCGCCACACTGGTCCTCACAGCACAACGTACCACAAGGAAAAACTGAACATTTTGTCTGAGTAAGCTTTAAAAATCCATTGTCACCCAAAACAGTCCCTGTGGAGGATGTTTTTTTTTTATGGCATTGTTTGGGTTCTTACACTATGATTCTCTCAAGTAAATGGTCTAGATATGGCCATTAAGGCACAGCCCTTAGTAGGGAGGATGTGGGGAGCACACTCAGGAGAGCATAAGGCTACACTTGTGCCCTGGGGAAGTGCAAGAGGGAAGGCCTATTAGGCCAAATGCATTCATCTGTGTTGCAGGGGAGCTCAGATAGGGTATTCCTCCCTGTACAAAAATTGTGGGAAAGCACAACTGGTACATTTTGGAGTAAATTCTAAAGAAATGGAGAGGGCAACATCGTGAGGATGAAAACTGCTCCCGAAGGGAGCAACAGGACCCATAACACCCTCCAGAAATGCCTCTGAATATCTGAGAATCCAAAGCAGATGACCCAGCTGTGCATGACTTGTGTGTGGGTGAGGTATTGTGGGGAAGCTCCTAAACCCTTTCAGTTCCTGCTTTTTGCTTACCTGTAACAGCACCTCTCCTGTTGAGACTGAGAGGAGCAAAGCCTCCTGGGACAGATTAACTCCACCAGTAGCAGGTAGACTGTCAACATGAAAGAACAGGTTCTGGAGACCCCAGCACAGTGCCCACTTAACACTAAAATCTATATTTACTTTTGCTCATTAAAGATTTGCAAGGAGTAAGGCAAAGTCTGAAGGATGGTGACGATTGTTTCCCCATTGTCTCTGGTCAGCACAGTTCTGTTAATTATTAAAGGACAGCTGGTTCTATGTTAGAAGTTCGGTTTTTTGGGAGGATGGTGGGGGGTGGAGAGGAGATTTAAGGTCAGCCTGTGACTTCTGACTGTTCAGTCAGATCTCTGCATTCATTCTTACTATGTAGAAGTGTGTGCTGAGTTCCGTTTATTGTAGGGCCCCTAATATTTGTTGAGAATGTAAGTTTTCATTATGAGAATGTAAGCTCTCCTTAACCATGATGAAGCAATGCACTTAAACGGATGTTTCATTTTAAGTCCTGTTGATGCCAATGGAACCAATTACATACTAGAAATTAAGCACATTCTCAATTACTTTGTGGATTTAGAACTATAGTATGTTTTTCTTTAAAAAAAACCCTAAGCTGTACAAGAATTGCCAATAGGGAGACAGTTGTATTCACCTTTAGCATCATTCACCCATGGCAACAAACATCTTTCCAGACTCCTCATTTACAAGGAGAAAAAAACTTTGTGGGTTAGGTGCCCTCCATTCTTAAAAGGAAACTCAAAAGGGGCCATCCAATGAAATTAGTGGGCAGCAGGTTTAAAACAAATAAAAGGAAGTTCTTCTTTACACAGCGCACAGTCAACCTGTGGAACTCCTTGCCTGAGGAGGCTGTGAAGGCTAGGACTATAACAGGGTTTAAAAGAGAACTGGATAAATTCATGGAGGTTAAGTCCATTAATGGCTATTAGCCAGGCTGGGTAAGGAATGGTGTCCCTAGCCTCTGTTTGTCAGAGGGGGGTGATGGATGGCAGGAGGGAGATCACTTGATCATTACCTGTTAGGTTCACTCATTCCAGGGCACCTAGTATTGGCTACTGTCAGTAGACAGGATACTGAGCTAGATGGACCTTTGGCCTGACCCAGTACAGTCTTTCTTATGTTCTTAAAATCCTATTACCGTGCCTAGAACATAAGTATTCAAGACTCTTGTCCAGTTGGCCTAATAAGTTGAAAGACCAGTTTGCATTCAGCTTTGCACGACAGGTTTAATTTCCTCCTTTACCCATAAATATTCTTTGTTGCTGGAAAGAATTGCAGGCTGTGTGCTTTCTCAGGCATATCCTCTTGTGGGACGGAACAGCATTATTTGATCAGAGCTATTATGTCATTTGTGCAATATGTTCTTCCCTCATTTAATCCAAGTTCTGATACTACCAGTGGCCTTGGGCAAAAACTGGGCCAGAATCTGCCACCATTACATAGGCTGAGTAATCCCAAGAAGAGCTGGCTACTAAGCGGCAGTGTGAGTGAGTGTCAGAATCAGGCCAATAGAATTTTGGGTCTAAACCCCATGAATACAAGGGGGCGTGACAGGATATCATCTTCTCTCCCTCTCGCTTTCCTATACACATAAAAATAGTGAGAACTAGATAAACTTCTATGTGAGTTTTTGTTTTCCCATTCAAAGGTTTAACCCCCAAATAGGTGCAAGTCAGTGATACATTACTTTGCACTTGCACGCTAAGCAGTCTTGGTGCACACACACAGCATCCTGCAGAGATACCTATTGATGTTACTGTTGTTAGGAGCACAAACAAGCCAGGAAATAAAAGGCTGTTGCAAGGCTGTGGGCAGATCAGGAGGGTATGCATTTAATGGGGATTTTAATAAGCCATTCCTTCTGAATTTACAGCCCAGCCCTTTCACAATTCCCAACCCACTGCCATGAGCTAATGCAGAAAGGTACTGCAAAATGCCTTCTAATTATGAACTCTGACGTTTGGAGGAGTCAGAGTGTGACAGTAACATTCCTGGCCCTAGCTTTCTGAATGCATGTGTTCAGATCCTACTACCAGATTTTTTTTTAAAAAAGAACTAATTAGCTGTGTTTTTTTATTATATTTCCAGAAATGCTGAGGGACTAATAGTTAATTTGCTCTTAAAAGTTTTTTCATTTTATGCAGCTTTATCAGTATTTTGATATACTATTTAGTCTAACTAACTTATACCATAATAGTGAGTGCCATGGAAAGGCCAGTGTATTAACTGAAGCACTTTTCATATTTTACATGCCATCTTTTGCTAATAGTCCTTAAGATTTGAATATCTAGAAGGCAATGGAACATTCTCAGTGGAGAGCCCTCAGCACTGGAATTCACTATCCCATTGGTTCATCATAATCTGATTCTGTTGACTTATTTTTTGCTTATCTAATTATTGTGGGCCAGATCCACACAGGACCACTTATGTGGTGTTTAGAACTCAAAAATTCTGAGGGATGACAGGACAAAAGCAGAAGGAGCAGAGGGGGAGTGATTTAGATGTACTTTGCAAAAGAATAAATGGACACAAATCTGACATCAGGAATTATAACATTTAAAAGCCAGTAGGAGAACACTTCAATCTCCCTGGACACTTAGTAACAGACCAAAAAGTGGCAATTCTTCAACAAAAAAACTTCAGAAAGAGACTCCAATGTTAAACTGTAAAACTGGAATTAGTTTGCAAACTGGGCACCATCACATTAGATCTGAATAAAGATTGGGAGTGGTTGGGTCATTACAAAACCTAAAACTAATTTTCCCCAACTGTTACACACACCTGCTTGTCAACTGTTTGAAATGGGCCACCCTCATTACCACTACAAAAGTTATTTTTCCTCCCATGGTGTCCTAGTGTTAATTGAATTGTCTTATTAGACTGACCTCACACTTGGTAAGGCAACTCTCATCTTTTCATGTATTTTTACCTGCTCCTGTATTTTCCACTCCATCCATCTGATGAAGTGGGTTCTATCCCATGAAATCTTATGCCCAAATAAATTTGCTAGTCTCTAAGATGCCACAAGGACTCCTCATTGTTTCTGCAAGAACTAGGATCCTTCAGACTGCAATAACTTCTGAGAATTTAGCAAGAAGAGAGGATTTGAAGGATGTGTCACGGTCATGAGACTGTAAGGGGACAAAGGGAGGTTGGGCTGGGCTTTCTTTCCTCTGGCTATTGAGAGAAGTCTTCCCTTTTGGACCACATTCTTCCAATTGAGAACTGTATTGTAGAACTCACTATGTGAGGGTCACACTATGCCATTCTGTCTTCCTTCCACAGGTGACACTAAGCAACTACTTCAGGGGCATTTCCTCAAAGCTGTATGACTGTGGACCCTAGCTAGGTGATTCAGCTCCTGCTCTGTGCCACAGTGTGAGGCCAGAATTTAATCAGATGACATTTGCCTGAAAGGGGGCAGGTGTGGAGAAGAAATAATTCTCCTGTTTGGGAGAGAACCCCTTTACGTTCGACACTGTCAATAAGTCACCTGTATTGCTTATCATTTGCAGCTGTGCTGAGAGCCTTCTGCATGAGTGCACCAATTTAATTTTGGATTTAATAAACTCTGATCTGCTGGAGACATTTACTCCTACATTTAGGCCCACAGTTACAATGGCAACAAATGCAATGGCAACGCCAATGCATTAAATAAACAGAATCACTAACAGAGCTGTGTATAGATAATAAAAATAAGACTGTGCCTTAGGGGTGGATGACCCCTACCATGTTAGGGTTCTGTTTTGGACCAGATAGGTGCCATTACAGAATCTGGACCCTGGCCTTCCTCTTCAGCCCATACTCTTGGAGCTAACTCCAGGAACTTTTCTTACCTTGCCATGGTTTTTTTGTCATCCATTTTTCCTTGAATAGCCTTATCGATGTTCCTCTTTGCTGACACCAGCTCACAAAGGCAAGATTTGGCTCAGCAGACTCAGAGACTGATCTAGATTTCTGCTTCAACTCTTCTCCTAGCCACATGTGGTGCTAATGACATTTTGACCCATATAATAAATGATAATTCCATTTTCTTGGATTATTGAGGATATACCTCTTATAATCAATAGACTACTGCTGCAGTTATTGCTTAGTTGAACACCGTAGCTATTTGGTTCTAAGGGAAGATGGTATTCTAACAATCAATCAAATGTTAGCAAAGAAGCAGAGCATTTCATGTCTGAGAATCATCATTTCCTTATTTTGTGGAAAACCAGCTTTCCTTCTGCTGAAGAAGCCCAGCATATGCTTTAAAGACATAGGAAACTAGGCAAAACCAGAGTTTATATAAAAGGATGAAGTTTGTTTAGGAAGGAGACATAGCCGTATTTCACACAGAGGATCTTTTTAAGCGTTAATTCAGTACTATTTATTTGGTCTTGACTGGCATGCCTGAAAGTGTTTATGAGTAAGGACAGGACAGTTTAAACTGCTGGAGCATCTATAAAGAAATGACTGTGACATAGATCAAGACATTTATGCTGCTGACATTTATGGCAGTGCAGTTTCCTCACAGCCTTGCATTTTGTTTTCAAGCAAGCAAACGGCAATCCCCTGATACAAATAGGAGGGGGATAGCTCAGAGTGGAAGATTGCACAGATCCTGGTTATGTATCAAGCATAATATACTTAGGGATTCCAAAGCAGCTAACTTATCCCCCTTTAGGTTTCGATAGGGGTTAACTTAAAGACTGGTACAGTGGAACAATACTCACTTGTCCAAGTTTTCATAATTTTTTTTTCTATCTGCTTCTTTGGATCCAAGCCAAACATCACATTTCATAACATATCAATCAGTTTGGTCTCAACCTTCCTGAATTTTTGGTTAATATTTGCTGGTCTTGGTAAATATGACACCCATTTCTATTTTCTAAGGAAGGGATTTGCCAAATGAATTTATTTCCATTTGTACAAAACACAAACATCTAGCTGGATCTACAAGCCTTTTCATAGCTTGATGGGCCTCTGTCCTGGGCAAAACATTTGACAGGCAGACAGTGGCCGTTTTTTGAAATAAGATTTATTTAAGGGAAAACGCATATGTGCATTTTGATCTGATGCAGTGGTCCGAACTTTGCTGCAAGCAAAAATGAGTCACCTATCCAAGAAGAGCTGAATATTGGATGCCTTGCATCTAATGTTCCTCTAGGTGCATTACATAATCTACCCTGAATCTTACCTACCTGATAGGCAGCTCCCTGTCAAAGCATGAAGCCTTCAGAGACTCAGTCAATGCAGTCATTTGAGAAATGGATGTTTTTCCCCTTTGAAAATACTTTAAGACCAGATTCTGCCTCATTTATTTATTCCAATGTATAAATATGCAATGAATGGTTCTGGGTGCTGTCACATCGTTGAAAATATACGGTAGTGAATAAAGTCAGACTGAACCTGCACAATAAAGTGCAGTGTAATTGTCACATTCTGGGGTGCAATTCAGACCAGAGAGGGGCTGTGTCACCACTACCCCGGGTGCCTCCCAATGTTTTGTTGCTGTAGCTCCCAACCTGGGCTCCTCACAAACAGGATGCAGGTCACACCCTGAATGTCTGTGTATTGTTGCGGCCTACCACCATTATCGAGCCACACTCTGGCATCCACCAGCCTGGGTTACCACTTGCAGGGTAACCATTCCCAGTCCTGAATTTTCCCCCAAAATGTGTGTTCTGCACCATGCAGCCCTTTTTTGGACAATTCAGATATTTTAGGTCTGTTGCCCATGCAAAGGAACAATGTCCAACAGTTTGCTACCTTAAATGGCGTTACCACACAGTTCAGTTTAACCACAATAGTGGATTAGATTTTATTAAAGAATAAAACAAATTTATTTCATTACAAAGTGAGAGGTTTTAAGTGAGTACAAGTACAAAGTATTAAAATCAGAAATAGTTACAACAGAAATAAAGCTAGTACTAGAAAGCACTGTAAAACTTAAAACTGTGTGTGAGAGAGAGATGGATAGGGAGAGACATGTTGGGGTGTTTTTGCCCCACACTTCATAGTCTAATCACCCTTTGAAAAGTATTTTCCTGAGGTTACCCCTGGATAAAATTCATTCCTGCTGTGAGAACAGAGACAAGACATTTTGGTGTGAAACAGGTTCCATGCTGTTGTTTACTAAAATGAAGATCAGTTTGTTCCTGTCCCCTGCCTTGCCAAAGAATGTCAGTTGACAGGTGATTGCCCATCAATTTTGACACCTGGCAAGAGGTGTCAGCTTGTCCTTTGTCTTTGAAAACAGGTTTACCCAGACTTGTCTTATAGCCAGCTTTCAGTCATGATTTCAGCTTATGTTCATAACTTTACATATAATGTTACCACCCACATTTCACCACGATATGATTGACCAGCAAGTTATTAGTTTTCAAGTGATACATCACAAGGCATATTTTGTACAAAGATAATTACAGTGGTGTAATAGGGTGTGAATACAGAGGTGCATTCAGTCAGAGTAATACAGCTATGCAGGCTAAGGCACACTGGAAGGGGTCTGTTGCAGCTGGAGTTCCCAGGAAGAATTCAGGGAGAGTCTGACAGAATTCCTCCAGGGCCCTTGGAGAGCACATACTGAAAAAGAATTTCCATCTTCCTACTCCCAACCCTTTCCATACTTACCCGTCCCTCCCTACCCTCTTTCAAGCAGCTAGCGCACGTGGGAGGATTCACAGAGAGCAGAAGCCAGACTCCTCATCCATGCTCTAGCTGGCTTTTTGTCCAATGTGCAGGAATTGGATGAGGTTTATGGGGTAGGCTCCTTGCCCTATTCTTCCTTGTTTAGCCCCTCCCAAGGGTTGGCCACAGTCCTACCCTTCTTCTAGATAGCGACTTTCATGCAAATACTTCATAAAACTGGATAATAGTCACAGAGCTTAATTACAGAAGGGAGAGAGGGCAATTAAAAGGAATAGGCAAGACAGAAAAGGTACATTTTTCAATCATCAAGTGTATGAGTCAATATGCCCCTCAGTTACACAGATGCACTGAGTTCAAGTTCACTTCAGTGAGCTCAGTAGGGGTTGCCCCTGCGTAAGTGAGGTCAGTAAGGAACCGCTAAGAAAGGGATGTAAACTTTTAACACGGTGTCTGTAGGGCTAGAATGAGGTGGAAATAATAGGGGCAGAACCTAAAAAATGTTGCATTGTCTTCTTCGGAACCCACACATTGCAAACTAAATGGATGCTGAAAATTCCCACCAGAGCTACTGCTCTCTTCTCTGTGGTGTAGACTACATGTAAGCACTGGTGAGGGACTTGGAGATTGGACCGGATTAGAAATGTGAGAAGGGGAATTCCTACTGAAGTCAAAGGAGAAGCAGCTGGATCAACTAGTAAAATGCAGATAAACATATCCAAGATGCCAAATTTGTATCCAGAGTCTGAACGTCTCAAAGTTCAGGGCTCCTTAGAAGTAGGGTTTCAGGTCAGCCCATTATAGAGAAGAATCAGCTATGAATTTAGGATCAAAATCCAGATTGTAGCTCCTTTCTCTCTCCTTCCACAGTTTGGGGACAGTCAGTTCCAGGGATGTGGTCTAGGCTCATCATTAATTAAATGGATGTGGACGGGCAATTAGTGCCTTTCCTGGCAGAGTCCCTATTGTTTTCTACCTCAAAGGAAACAATGAGAGCCAAGGCAGATGTCACTGGAAACCCCCTCTCTCTTAACATGATCATCTTGTTAATCAGAACAGAATTTCTTACTTCATCTGAGACAGAGGCCATCACTGCCAGAAAGGACAGCAAGAGGGGAAGCGGGGGAGCAGTGCTATTGCTGTGGGAGGTGAACAGAACTGCCGTTACTGTAACATTCAGAACATGGAAATCGGGACTCGGCTCCGTATTCCTTACTGACTCCTACTTCTAGAATTGCCATGTCTAAGAATATGATAATGGAATCAAGTTTGGGCAGCAGTTCTCAACCAGGAGTCAGGGACAGTTTTAGACTTGCTGGGGCCCAGAGCAGAAAGCTGGAACCCGGCTATCAGTCCTGCCACCCAGGGCTGAAGCCGAAGCCTGAGCAACCTAGCTTTGCGGGGACCCCTATGAAATGGGGCCCCAGGCAATTGCCCTGCTTGCTACTCCATGATGCTGGCTCTGGATTTTATATGCAGAAAAATAGTTGTTGTGGCACTGGTGGGCCATGGAGTTTTTATAGCATATTGCGAGGCCTCAGAAGGAGAAAGGTTGAGAACACCTGAGGGGTAAAGGATGAATAGATCCCCTTGGAGAGACATTGGAAATGGGCAGTAGACTATTTTCCCACACACCTAAAAAGGCAAACACAAGTACCCTCACAATCCCTGACTGCTATGGCCTAAGGAAACTAGGCAAACTCAAATTTTAAACAGCCTCCTGCACTTCCAGGTTGGATCCTTCCTGTCAACTTGCAGTGTCATTACGGGATCCAAACTTTCTGTGCAGTTATACCAATGCATCACTTGATGTTATGAATCCAGATGCTGTACATTTCTGCTTTTAAATGGAAATGGTTGGTTACAAAAGTACCTTCATCTCTACTTCAGCAGCCCTTAAAAAATAAAGACCCAAAAACCATCTCTAACTAAAAGCTTGCTTTTCATTTTGTCACATTTCTGGAGGATTCCCTGGAAATGGACGTTAGAAGCTATTAAAATGCTAAGCATGTAATTAGAGAGACAAGATGGATGAGGTAATATCTTTTGATGGACCAACTTCTGCGCATGTAGCTGACACTCAACAAGTAATAAACAATAATAAAAAATGAATGAATTCAACACTTGCAAAAAGTGCCAAATTCTCTATTTATCTTACCCAGAAAGTAACAATAATACCAGCACTGGCAGTTCAAGCTTCTCCCTGCTATCAATGAGCTCCAGCCAGGTTTGGAGGGGCCACCTAGAGGATAATGAGGTTTATTTAATCATTAGCCTGGCTGCTGGAACTGCCAGGGTGATGAGTGGTTTTGTGATGTGGAAACCTCTCTACTAGGAACTGAACAGTAGCCACCAACTAATGTCACATAGTCTGCTAATAGCAATCAGACCTTGCTTCCTACCAGACCTAAAGTATGTAAGGCTCCAAGTGTCATCACACAGACCCTGAGAAAGTCACTCTAAGTCCACTGTGAAGCAACTTTGAGAAAAGCAAAGGAAAAAAATAAAAAGAAAGGATTCTCTGATCATCTTCTCTGCCCAGGACATGGCCACCAGCATGAAGAACATTGTCAGTCAGAGAGCAGCAGTTTGGTTCAGAAAACTGAGATTGTACCAAGCAGTGTTCTAGTGCTGGATTATTTTAATTAATCAGCTCTTTGGGGCTTGTTTGTGCTTTCACAAGCCATGTGCTCACAGCAGCTCAGAAAAACTCAGGAAAAGGGTGTTTATAGTCTGTAGGGCTGTGTGGCAGGACTAGGGTAAAAAGCCCATGTTTGCCCTGCCCCTGGAGGCTAAACCCTGCTTTCTGGCAGAAGGGCCAGAGGCAGAGGCCGGTGGTAGCTGGCAGGAGGGCCCAGCTGTCAGCCCTAATGAGCCTAGGTTCCTAGGCTTAGCCGGGGCTGACTGAATACAGCTGGGGAAGGAAGCTGACCTGGCTACAAAAGCCCTGACTCATGGGCAGTTAGGAGGAAGCTGGGCAGGGAAGAAGAGACAGGATTGCTGTCTCCTGGCTGCAGTTAAGGCTTCTGGGGGCCTGGAAAGGCAACCAGCAAGACAGTGGGGGTAACTGTCTGGGGGTTGGAACTATGTATGCACACTGTAAATAAAGGGCACTTGGGGGAGCACTAAAAACAGTGTCAAGACCCTTATTGTGTGCAGAAAGAACACAGGGTGGCCCGGACCCCGTGACAGGCTGTACATGGCTTTTCCTGGAAACAGGCAGAGCAAGTGGAGTCCTGATCATGGGAGGTTACACCAGGCTGCTAAATACAATACAAGATGAGACAGGGAACTGAGCAGAGAGAACCCACACTGGAACAGAAAGACAGGAGTAATAGCCCTGTCTTTCTTTAAGAATAGCTAGGAGAGAGGGAGACGTAAGACTAGAGAAGAAACACCCTCTTCCTCCCAGTAACTAAAAGCCACAAAATAATTGCAGTGAGATGCTCTGATATCACTTTGCAATATTCAAGCTGTGATGTTATGTCCGTACTTAATAACAGCATGTCATAATGATTCAATAAAGAATGCAAAGATGGTAGAGGTTGGATCATGCCATGGTTATTTGTGGCTCTCTCTCTCACTGCATGCTCTCCAGCTTTCCACAGTCCAGAGCTATTGTCATGGAAGGTATTATCTATAGATGTGTGTACACACACATACCCCCCACCCCCATAACGGTTACTAAGTAGCTCTGTTGAACTCTATCTTGCAGAGAAAGGAGGAAAATCAAGAAGACCCCATGTCAAACTCTTGAGGGGAACCCTAAAAAGTCAGGGTACAGTAGATTCTACTCTCTCACTCTGAGGTGCAGATCAACCACAAATAAAATGAGTATATTAAAATATTTTTGTAAAAACACTAACTCCCAAATCCTGAGACAATGAAAATCTGACACCATACTGCTCTGTATGGACTATTTTTTGGCATTCTAAATGTCTACATTCAAATTCATATTAGGCACCTTCATTACACAGAAAGGCGTAATAGGTTTCTTGTCAGCTTATTACAACAGCCTGCATGCTACAGCCAGGATGGAGTACGAAGTCAGTTTTCAGACATCTGAAGGCCCAGAGAGCCATTGGAGAGTGTTCATCTGGTCTTAATTACAGAGGAATACATTCCTCACTTGCATCTTAGCATTATGTAATACACTACAACAAATGCTTTGCACCCCTGTACTCCAACCTTGCTTGAAACAGCAACTGGCAAGCAAAATTAGCATCTTGAGCTCTCTGACTGACAATCTGTCCTGTTTGTGCCATGCATTAATAGCAATCCTGCTGGAAGGAAGTTTCAGTGGGTGGCCTGTTCCTCATGAAGCAATAACCCAGCTGCTGATGGCTATGAAGTCCAGGCCTTGCTGAGATAGGCAGATGTCTTGTCTGCAGTAATGTGTCATTAAGACTAATTATAATTTTTTTAAAAAATGCAATTGTACATAAACTTTCCCAGCCTGGCATCTTACTCCTGCTCATTTCTTTTAGACTAGTATTATTTTCATCTGTTTTTTTCAAAAGTAAATTAAACAAAGTTAGTACAAAGTGGGAGCCAGAACTTGTCACTGATACACAGGCCCGTGCTAGGGTTGCGAGGAGCAGCCATGTCCCAGAGTGAGGCTAGAAGGAACTGTGCCTCAAGGAATTCCCTGGTGCACAGAGCCTGCTGTCTTGGCCAGCACAGAAAGGGGACTGAACTCCTCCTTCTAGCCCACTTTGGGACAGCTTGTGCCCAAGGGGGATACCACAGTGATAAGCACAATATAGATATAGATTGTATGATAAAATAGATTACACAGACTGGCTAATAAAAGCCATCCCAGGAGAGCAAAGCAACTGCAATTCTAACAGGCCCATGCACAGAGGGATCGTGCAAGTAGGGAGGGAAGGTCTTTGGAGAAGAAGTCATAATCTAGCCCTCTATTGGAAACTGTAGTATGGCATAAAGTCTGAGGAGAAATGGCACTCAATGATCTGTTCTAAAGATCTCTTCTAGGCTGCAAATTTTGGTGCCAGACTGTGGACCTTCATGTTTAAACTAATCTTTATGTCCTAAATTTGCTGACCACGTTTACTGAGTCACTTTGTGGTTATGAAAAAGACACCGAAAAGTCTTGCAATGAACTGCTAGAAGGCTCCAGGAAAATGCCTTAAATTTAGCATTAACTAGGCCAACATTTCTCAATGACCAGTCTGTGGACCAGTGCCAGTCCCTGAGATGTCTCTGACAAAGTTTGGGAAGGCAGCAAGCATATCCCTGGTATCAAAAAGATTGAGAAACATAGATCTAGGCCACTGTGTTTTTGAAAATGACCATAGATGTTGCATTTTACTCTCATCTTAATAGACAGAATTCTGAGAATTCTGTAGTCAAACATTTTTAAAATGTTTGCAAAGTAAATATAATGGGCCTGATTCTTCACAGGCTCACACCAATTATACTTCCATGTTTGACATTAATAGATTTACATCAGTGGGAAAGGAAACTCAGGCCAAATAGTTTTTAAAATTCACAGCTGAGTGGAGCAGACCTTGAAGCACATTAATAACCAAGTTGAAGGTTTCAGAGGCTCCTCTTTATACCCAAAGGGCACCAATTTATTTAAAAAAATGGTATATGAGCAATGCTTTGTTACTGCCCAGGACAGTTTAGTCCTAGTGTGCAATCTAGTTTTTGGTCTGTGGAGGATATATATTATATTTAAGGGAAGCATGCAAAGTTTGGAAATAGCAAAAGTATTATAAAAAAAGATAAATATGCACATAAGGCCAAACTGAGCTCTCAGTGACACCTGTAAATCCAGTACAGCCCCATGGAATTCAGCGGAGTTATTCTGGTGTAGCATAGCCGAGTCTGGCCATTCATAGATTTCAAGGTCAGAAAGGACCAGTGTGATCATCTAGTCTGACCTCCTGTAGAATACAGGCCACAGAACTTCCCCAGAAGAACTCCTGTTTGAACTAGAGTATAGCTTTAAAAAAAATATCCATGCTTTGTTACTTTTCATCTAAGTTTCATTTCTGAGAGGCTGATGATGATCTTTCTGGTTATGTTCATGTACAGTACCTCAAGAAAACTATGGGCTCAATCCTCAGCTGTCTCAAATGTACCCCTGGAGCAGATGAGGAAAGTGGAGAGCAAGCTGGCTTTAAGCCACCCTTCTGCTTCTCTGATCCCACCTAGCAAGGGCTTAAACATCATGGCACATCAGCTGGAACAGTCCCATTGGAGCCACTGTGCTGTACAGGGTAAGGTGAAGAGCTGTGTGATCTGTCCTGACCCAGCACACTCTCTTCCACTCCATCCCGTACCCCTACATTGAGGGTGCAGGGTGGGAATGGGTGACTGGATGCCACCTTCACTGGCACCACATATGCAGAGGATCATCCTGAATCACAGGAATCCTCACCTGTCTCTAGTAAAGACAATTCTGAGCTGAACTTCATGAAAAGTATTAAGGAACTGTGTAAGGATCTCCCCATCAGCATACCACACACACTTTGGCATGGTTGGTTTGTTTTTAATTTATTTTGCAATGCAAGAATGCTTTCTGCAAAATGGTGTAGAAAGCTAAATTGGTGAGGAAATTAGAAACAAGCTGCTATTACCACTGCAGTCTACTGGATTTACATTCATTTTAGAGTGTGCACTCTGTAAAGTGTCTTTGATTCCAGACACACTACATAAAACTAGTTTGCTGGCAAGCGGTGTGTGTGTGTGTGTGTGTGTGTGTGTGGCTCCCCTGGCATTTGCATACTTAATTTGGCCCACAGAGAAGGTTAAGTAACTTCAGAATATTTCATGTTTTCTGTCCAAAAAAATTGGAAACTTTTGTGCAAACTGTAAAACAGTTCAGAAAAACTCAAGTGGCAGGATCTAATCTCATTTGGATTATTTTATGCCTAGAGAAATTTCAACTCCTTCCCACCCCCACAGTAATACTCTTTGAATAACTTCTGAGGGTTTGTCTTAGACTTTTAAAAGTGAGATTAGTCCCACACAGAAAAACACAACACATTGTTTCCAAAAGATCAAAAGATTACAAAAAAGACTTCATCCCCATCCCTTCTTTTCAGCTTTGCTAAATGGGCAAGCACTCCATGTGACAGACTGGTCTGGTAACTGGCAAATGAATCATTACCGGGCTTCCCAAAGGACCACTGCTAGTGTTTCTAAGTAAATAATGCATCTTCTTGAGTCAGGGTTTTATTAGTATTCCATTCATAGATAACGGGATTAGGAAGGGGATTAGTAATAAATCAACCCTGGTGCTTTTCTTTAGAGAAGCTATACTTGAAAATACAGCATTTATATTAAATATACTGGGCCAAAATCTTTTTAGTGAATGTGTTTAAACCCCTAACTTCAGCAGGGTTGCACTAACTCAGCCCAGACAGAATTTGAGCCACAATGTGCAAAGCCTATTTAAATTTTTGAAGGTATAATAAACACAATTGGTTGACCATAAAAATTGCTATAGAATAACTATAAAACAACAGATAGCTGGAACAATGAGAGTGGTTTATGCAAAGGCAGCAGTTTTATAGAATTCTGGTCCACTTTGGCTGCTTATGGTCTAGAAAATGATTTTGGCACATAATGTGGCCTGTTTCTGCATCATAATAGGGAGCATGTGGTACTGTACTGGTTCACGGCCAAACAAAGCTGACGGTGGAGTAAAACCATTATCATATGTGATTACCTGAAATTCTTGGAATTTGAGTCACTGAAGACAACTTTAAAGGTCTGTAACATTATTCTATCAAATAGATTCAACACAATTCCCTACGGTTAATAGCAATGAAGATTTATAGCCCTTAAAGAGTCATGTATATTTCTTCGTAAAGGTTATACTGCTGTACAATAATAAAGCTAAATAGATTTGTTATGTATTAGCATGAGTGAATCAGGTGACAGACTGCTAAGCTAAAAGGTTTCTTACTTGAAAAGAAGAAAGAAATACCTTATCACTATAGTAACCAGTGTTAAGAGCTCAGTCCTGTAAATGTGCAGAAGATATCTTAATTGTCAGTGAATGCTGAGGAGTCTCAGTATCACCCAAGTGGTGCTTAGCTCTTGCAAGATCGAGCCCTTAATTCATAGCAATAACACGCTCCAAAGTAATCTAATATTGCAGAAGCTGAATGCTCAGCAAAGGCTCCACAACCAGAAGAGGCCATTTTTTTGGTAAAGTTTATCTTATCCCAGATCAGCAAACAGTACACAGAGTATCGGGTACGCAGTGTGGAATTTGTAATTATGTCATGATCCTGAAAAGAATCCTCCACTTATTATAGAATTGACTGCTGAATGCAGAAAGCAAACAGACTAGTGCTTTGGTTAAACAAGCTTTATCTAAAATACATATTTTTCATTATTACTAACTTCAACTTGGTGGCATATCAAATACACAAAATGTTACACATTATAAAATATTAATTCATCTGATTCAAAATATCAAAGAACCTCAAAGTGCATGCACCCTAAAATTTGAGTACACAGAGGCATATCTGTTTGAGATGCAAAAAATGCATATACACGGACATGCTTATGTCTACACACAGGTTCCTTTTTTTGTATTCAGCCAGGTGCAGGCCCTTACTGGCTGAGTGAAGTGAGGCCCTACACTCAACTCAATGGCATTTTTCTGTGGCTGTAACCTGATAATTTTTGAAAACTGTATTTGATCAATTCCAAAATTTCAGGGAATGCTCTAGGTATCAATGGGCAGAACCCTATGGATTTTGGTGAACATAAAAATTGTGGGAAGAGCCTGATTTCCACAAAAGTCACCATTTGGTCACTGAGGAGTGGGGAGGCAGAAACTTCACACAGGCCATTGGGAGGGGAGCAAATTCACTCTGATTACAGGGGTGAGGCAGTGACTCTAGGGCCAGGATAATGGACTACTGTTAGAGTCTCAGAGAGCTTCTTCTGTTCACAGCACCAAACAGGTCACTCCGTGACCCTGATTTTAATAGAAACAAGGATGGTTTCTCGGGCCAGCCCCCAGACCCCCCATTGTTTCCACTCCAGTTAATCCCCCCCTGTCCAGCTGTGCTCTTGTCTCCTACTCAGTTCAGGACCCCACCCAAGTGGCTCCTTGCCTCACTCTGGCCAGCCATCCTTCAGCTGGGCTCACCTCACAGGTCTGGCCAGCTCCTCCAGCCAGACCTCTTTCTGCCCACCCCCTCTGTCCAGGTCCCTTGCTCCCCTGCCTCCAAGCTCTGCCAGACCCTGTCTGATTTTCAGCAAAATAAGCAGAATAGAAAGGCCTGTAAAACCAGGCTTCTCTGGTGTTCAGAAGGAGGGACAGGCCAAATTGGAGGGGTGGGGCAAGAGTCCAGCTGTTACAAACTCAGCCTACATAAGCAGTGAAGTGGCTAACCCTTTAATTTTACATGCCTACAAGTTGGTGGCTCTTAGAAAATCTGACCCATACTTTCTACCAGGCAAATAATATATATAAAACAAGCATATAATATCACTACTCTACAGCCAAAATGCTTCTGAAATACATGTAGTCAAACTTTACTAATTCTGGGTCACTGAGAACGAAAATGATGCTTAAAATTGTTGACTGGCTCTAGTTTTCAAGATATGCTATTGGGTCAGTATATACGACCCTTGACATGGGAATGGCGGAGGATCAGTGAGTTATAAAGGGAAAGGATCTCAATTTAAACCAGAAATGACTAAAATACATCTTTGACTGGATCTATGAATAAATCTATGACCGGGTTTGGGCAGTACTTGCTTTTTAGGCAAAACAATGAATGATGCAATCTGAAGCTGGTATTGCGTCATAAATGATATCAATTGCATCATGTTGTTCCTAGAAGTCATGGATGATGCAATCATAACAAAGCTTACATCACTCTGCTGAACAAATTGCCCTATATCAGCTCTAGAAATCATAGTGTCGTGCTCTCTTATTTGTCAGTGTTTGATTTTGCAAAGGGACACATTTCTGTTTAGCCAAAGTGAGCAGAGATGCCTCGTACTGGTGTGAACAGTGCAGATAACTTCTGCTATGTTTGTGGTGAAGTGACTTTTGCATCACAAAAGCGCAGTATAACCACTATGGTTAAAGAAAGCCTGTCACCTTGATTTTGGCTGCAAAATTGGAGATCAGGACAAGAGGTGGGCCCCACACATATGCTGCAACACTTGTGCAACAAATCTTCGCCAGTGGTTGAAGAGGAAAAGGAAATCTATGCCTTTTGCAGTGCCAATGATTTGGAGAGAGCCAACAGATCATACCAGCACCTGTTACTTCTGCATGGTGCCTCCAGTTGGGAAAGGTGTGTCAAAGAAGAAAAAGTGGACTGTGCATTATCCAAACATTCCATCAGCTATACGCCCAATACCCCACGGAGAAGGACTGCCGGTTCCTGATGCACCAGAATCATTCTCACTTGAGTCAGAAGAGGAAGAGGATGAAACTTCTCGTCCTGAATCATCAATGTCAGAGGACCCACATTTTCTCCCATCCTCCTCCTCTGAACCAAACCTCATAGCACAAGCTGAACTGAATGACCTTGTCAGGGATTTGGAACTAACCAAGAGTAAGGCAGAGCTGTTGGGCTCCAGACTACAGCAGTGGAATCTCCTGGCAGGTGATGTTAGGGTTTCCATGTTCCGTGACCGTCAAAAGGATCTTGTCCCATTCTTCTTCATGGAATGTGATCTTGTAGCCTGCAACAACATCGATGGTGTGATGGCAGCCCTCAACATCGTTCACGATCCAGATGAGTGGAGACTCTTCATAGATTCATCGAAGACGAGTCTTAAAGCTGTTTTGCTGCATAATGGCAATCTTTTGCCATCAATTCCAGTTGGTCATACAGTCCATATGAAGGAAACCTATGACAACATGAAACAACTTTTGAGGTGCATAAACTATGACCAACATCAGTGGCAGCTTTGTGGCGATTTGAAGGTTGTCGCTCTCTTGCTTGGTCTGCAGACTGGATACACAAAATACTGCTGTTTTCTCTGCAAATGGGATAGTCATGCAAGAGATTCCCAGTACATCAAGAAAAACTGGCCACTCCGACAGTCATTGGAGCCTGGGAGGAAAAGTGTTCGGTATCCACCACTTGTTGAATCAAGGAAGATTTTGTTACCACCCTTGCACATCAAGCTGGGTCTGATGAAGAACTTTGTCAAGGCCATTGACAAAACACAAGCAGCTTTCAAGTACCTCCGTGGAAAATTTCCAAGGTTAAGTGAAGCTAAGATAAAGGAAGGTGTCTTTGTTGGTCCTCAGATTTGTGAACTTCTTCGAGATGATGCATTTGACCATGCACTGCGTGGCAAGGAAAAGATGGCATGGAAAGCCTTCCAGTCAGTGGCAATGCATTTTCTCGGAAACAACAAGGCAGACAACTACAGGTTGTTGGTGGAAAACCTCCTCAAGGCATACAAAAGCCTTGGTTGCAACATGTCACTAAAGATACATTTTTTGCACTCTCATCTAGATTTTTTTCCACCGAACTGCGGAGCTGTGAGCGACGAGCACGGCGAGCGATTTCACCAGAACATTGCAACAATGGAGAAACACTGTCAGGGCAAATGGAGCCCATCAATGCTTGCAGACTATTGCTGGACAGTGACAAGAGATGCTCCATTTAATGAATACAAGAGACAAGCCAAGAAGCGCCAAGTAGACACTGAATAGGACTAAACTATGTATATAATAGTTTTTTGCCTTTTGTTTCATAATACTTTTTATTTATATAACCCTTTTGCTGATTTTTAAAGTGTTACATAAACAGGACAGGTGAAATACTATCATGTAAAGCAACCATAAACACATGAAAAGACCTAGGTTTACAATTTATGATTAAAACTCTATCTACATAATATACATAGACATAAAATGTAAAAACTTAAATATCTTAGAAACAGTAGCCAATCAGTTGTTTTAATTGTCATATTTGAATTCAGCACATCAAAATACAAAATAAATATCACATTTTATCTCTGAAGCAGATGACTTCTAAAAAATATGCAGCCAAGACTTGATAGGTAAACAGATAAATATTATGCTTAAAAATGTATAACTAGCGCAAACCAGGTGGTTTAACGGTAGCAGAACAGGAGGCCAATTTTCAGGTCTCTAGTCCTGTCCTTTTCTTCTAAACTAGCATGAGCTGTTACTGCTGCAGAGAGAGGGGAGGTTAGCCTAATGTTGCATTAGCAACCCCATGATGGTTTGGGGAATCTGCCTATGTACAACTTGTGAACCCGGAAGCTATGAAGTTCTTACTGTGAAATTGTTGGATCATTGAATGCCTCAGTGTAGCTGTGGAGTCAGCTATGGCCTTTCAGTGTTGTAACATGTCTACCCCAGACACAGTTGTGGGTGCTTAGACCTTTAATGGTCACTTATTCAGGAGCAAGCACCTTGGTTCAATGGGTTGACTGAAGCTTAGGGAAACAAGTTTGACTAAGTTTCTATGCAGGGGGCTGGGAAAGTGGGGAGTGTGAAATCCCTAGCATCAGAGAAAAGAAACGCAGATATTGATGCTGGCCTTTAAAAGCCAGAGGCTAGGGGGTCAGAAAAGACATGGACACAAAGGATGCATGGGTAGGAGAGCGAAACAGGACTAACAGCAGAGGTCAGAATCAGAGAAACTGTGTGTGTAAGAGGGGGAACCTGGACTCCGCAGAGGATACTGCCCTAAGCTCAAACTATCCAGTGGGGTGAGGAAACTGAGGCAGGGAAATGCATACAAGCGTGCTTATTTCATCTACTTCTGTGTATTTCTCATGCTAAGTAGAGTAGCGGTGTTTAGAATCCTGTGCAAAGTCAGTCTGTGCATTGGTTTGCTTTCACTGTCATGTGACCGCAAAGAGTTAAACTGTAAACTTAGAGCACCCACGTGCTTGGAGTGCTGGGAGAGGGTGTGTCTCAGAGCTATTGGGGTGCCTCAGGGACCCAGCTCTAGTCTCAGAGTCTAGGGCTGTGGGATCATAGTATCTCAGAAAGGGTGCTAGGCAGAGAATCTATGCAAAGATGCACTTAGAGATCCAGAGAAAGACAGAGACAGAGAGAGATGTGATTAATCTCAAAGCATCTTAAAGGGCACACAAGACCAGTGAGGTAGGCCCTGAACACAACAGCCAAAAGGGAACTCTACCAGGGCTGTATGTCTGGCAAACCCCGACCAGGCCAAAGGAAGGACTAGCTCAGGATAGAGCTGCATCTAACTCTCAATGACCCAAGAAACATTGCTGCAATAAGGACAGCCCCTAAGGCAAGAAGGAAGTAAAATGGGGAGATGCCAGAGAGAAATTGCCTAAATAAATATTTACATGATAGAGCTAGACTTGGGTTTGGTTTAATACATCCCGTTTCACACAGAGGTATTTTAGAATACTTTGAAATGAACTGAGTTAAATACATGCACTGCAGTAACCATCTATGCCAGCATTTCTCAAACTGGGGTGAGAGTACTCCAGGGGGTCCACTGATCAACTCCTCCCTCTCCCTTCCTTCACTCTTCTCTCTCCCTCCCAGTGCCTCCTGCACACCCGAAGCAGCCATTCAGCAGCATGCAGGAAGTGCTGGGAGGGTGGGCGAGGAGAAGGGACAAGGCATGCTTCGGGGAGGGGTGGAAAGAGGCAGGGAAGAAGAGGAGCAGAGGTAGAATGGGGGTGGGAAAAGATGGGGTGGGGCCTTGGGGGAAGGGGTGGAGTGGGGGATAAATCAAAATGGGAGTCCTTGGGCTGATAAAGTTTGATCTAGGCTAATATGATAAAACATCATGGGACAGATACGGCAATCCTTACTCAGGCAGAATCCCCATTAGAGTCAGGTGTAGTAAGATGCGGCCCTGAAACATAAACTCTTGTATCAGAGGCCTAGCATGAGGCCTGAGGCCTAGTCTGAGGTCAGAAGCCTGAACCAAAGTAAGCAAAGGCATTGCCAAGCAAAAAGCTGGGCTGTGAGCCAGAGGCAGGCCCTAATTGCAGAACTTGGCAAGAAAAGGGCTGCTAGAAAGTACACGCTAATGATATAAGTAGTTGTGCCAAGATGGCACCTGGACATCCCGATATGAGGACACTACACAGAGGTAACAAGGAACAGCCAGGTGCACCTCAGAGACAGGGTCAAAAGGACAGCTTGATGGATAGATCTGTTTGTTTGAACCAGTATGATCAAAAGGGGAGACAGCACCCTAATGAGGCAAGGGACTGTACCTCAGTGTGACAGCAGAGATGAGTAATCGGTCTTGCACTGTATAAAAGTAGGAGTCAGGGGACACATCGTCGTCTGACTGAGGGGGCAGTGGAGAGTCTCGCCACTGACTGAACTGGTCCATTGTCTGGGGGCATATATGTACTAGCAGACCCGTCAATATCTAATCCGGCGAGCTAGAGACTGTGTTTCATTTGACAATAAACCTGGTTGCATGCCTTCATACCTTACTGGAGTCTGTGGTCTGTGGGGGTTCTCTCGGGGTCTGCTGTGTCAGCTATCTGCGCAGAGCTGGGACAGCACACAGAGGGAACATGCACGCAGCCGACTGATATCATCATCGAACAAGAGCAGAGCACCACACCGGTAGCTACTGACAACATCAGGGATTAAGCCCTATGTGCACAAGGACAGTTTACACTCAACTTTGGACACTAGAACCTTTATTGAGAGAGAATAATTTAGTAAAAACATTGGAATTATCCACTTTGCAATATGGACATGTGAATTTTCTTCCCATGCAACTGGCAAATAGGAGGAATCTCGGCCAAATGTATCACGTGAAGGATGTTGCCTTAATCTAGCAATCCTGCAGTTCTTCATAGCATTCCACTGTACTTACACTACCAGGTACCCCACCTTAAAAATCTCACCAAGTATGTCAAATAACTACAAAACTGTACCTCAGTGTTTATCATATTCTCTTACTCCCTGGGGTAAGAGTAGGAGAGTATAGGAAATATTGAGGTAACCATATTTATTAGCAAGACGAACAAGGTTGGTGGTGACTTAACATGTTATCAAGTCTCGTCGAAGTGTTGACTGTATGACTTCACCCTCAGACAAAAGAACCCGAATGTGACTCATACAGATACTAAATATAATGGCTCTTTTCCAGTATTCTAATCAGGTCTGGCTCTAATTTTTTGGCCGCCCCCAGCTGAAAAAAAAGGGCGTCCAGAGGAACACTGCCAGAGCAAAAAAAAAAAGGGGGGGAGGCCAGAGAAGCACCAACCTAAGATTGGCTGCAATGCCGACCCTTACAGAGTGCCACCCCAGGCATGTACTTCCTATGCTGGTGCCTGGAGCTGGCCCTGATTCTAACTGACCATATAAGTAACACTATCTTTTAAACCCTAAATAACATTTAAGATATGGATTTTGACCATTCCAGGCTCTCAGGGAAATGTGGATCTAACGGTACAGATGTGTTTTCAAGTAAGGCAACTTACAGAAAAAGATACCATGTAGTATCAATAAGGCTTCTGGTTTTAGGTTTTAAATTGATAAAACACCCCCAACACACACAAAAAATGAAGTCAGTGTTTATCCAATAAATGCCAGAAATTGTTATTTGTGGGCTTGTCTACACAGAGCAGTAATGCGAATTAAGAGTGTTCTGCATTAATTGGTCCGTGTAGACCCTGCTGATATGCACTACAAGTTCTCTAGTGTGCTTTACCATATTTATATTTCAAACAGCACTGTGTTAAAGTGCACTTGAGAATATTACACCTTAGTGTATGCTACTGTAATCTTTGTAGTGAGTAATTTATATAAATATACATTACTCATTAAAGTATATATAAATAAAGCATTGATCCCCCTGATTTTTTTGATATCTATATAACTCAAAAATTGCTAAAAATAAACCCCATAAAATAAATAATTAAACATTGTAAAACAGAAGCCTTCAGTATAAATAATGCTAAGGTTGTGATACAAATACCAAATTTCAAAATTAGAGTTAACATGCCTCTGTAAAAAACTCTTGTACCTCTTAACAATATCCCATTTCCCCCACAAACAGATGGTTGAGGATGAAATGCCTCGTCTATAACTTTGATTTTCCTAGCTTATGCTACGTTACTTGAGTATAATATTCTGAATAAAAGACGTGTTTGTAAAGAATCTTGCTACAGATACAGATGGGAAAAAGAAAGGATCAAACATGGGAATGTAGGGATTAAAGTGCACATTTTCGGATGAGAAACCTAGTGGGCCTCTCCTTTCTTCCCACACAGACAAATTTCTCACTTTGTTCTTTGAGTGTTGGCTCTGCTCCTGACCTCTCAGCTCTTTTCTCTTTAACATGATCCTAGTATAGAGAGGTACCGTTCATCACTGATGTTTTCATCCATTCTTTCTGTTCAGCCCACGCCACTCACACTTCACATGGCAGCTTTTACCCACAGAAGTCATGGTGATCTAGTGAACTGTCTATAATGGAAAACACATGGAACCTAATTGTCATTTACACTAAGGCTCCTTTACACCACACAGAGTGAAGGGTCCCATTTTAAACCCCCTTTACACTGCCAGCAGTCTAACAGGACCATAGTATAAATGACAGTCAGGCTCTCTCTGTATATCAATTGATTTCTACAGCTACTATCACTGCGGTACCTAGAATTTCAGGGCTGGCAAATTCATTTTGTCGAGTGTGCTGAAATACATTTTTAATTATGGGCAGTGAGCAAGGATTACAGAATTATAGCTATATTACCCTCAATCCACAGCAGATCTCTCTCTGTTTCAGTGGACAAGGGCCCTTGTGTAGTAGCCACATTTTTAGTTAAAATGACCAGTGCATTTAGCATCACTCCATGGGGAAAAAAATAAATTTCTAAGATTTTCTGCCTTGTTTTTTGTCCATTTGCATAACAGAATTCATCACATGGTTCTACAGTTTATCACAATGTCATGTTTATTATAAATTTCATAACTGACAAATTAGATATGCAATGGCATGTGTATTTTTTAAACAATTACCCATCTATTGTTTTAGGATAATGGGGCCTTGAAGGCTCATTATTAGTTTTGAAGATTAACAAAACTGAGGGGCAGTTTTACATCTTGCTTAGAACTGTTGTTTCAGTCTAAAGCAGGGATCTCAAACTCAAATCACTAGGAGGGCCACATGAGGACTAGTGCATTGACCCGAGGGCCGTATTACTGACACTCTCCCGCTGCCGCTGCTCCCACTCCTCCCCTCCCATGAGGCCCTACCCCTTCCCTGTCCCCATTCCAACACCTTCCCAAAATCCCTACTCCTGCCCCACCTATTCTCTGCCTCCACCCCTGAGCATGTGGCTCCCTGCTCCTTCCCCTCCCTCCTGAAAAGTCCTAAGTGCCGCCAAACAGCTGTTTGGTGGTGGGAAGCGCCTGGAGGTAAGCAGAGGAGTGGGGATGCGGTGCGCTGGGGGGATGGGAACTTGGTGGGCTGCAGGAAATAACTCGGGGCGGGGGGCACAGGGAGTTTGGCAGGCTGCAGGAAATAACCCCGCAGGCTGTGTGTTTGAGACCCCTGGTCTAAAGCTACACTGGTTTACTTAACAAGTAAATTAGGTCTAGAAACGTTTTTTTCTTGTGTTCTGCAAAACACCATGGCAAGTCAGATAAATACATCAAGCATGCTGGATCTGGCCCCTGAATTTGACATTCTTGATCTAGGTATATAGATATTTCTGTGTTTGAGAGAGAATTTACTATTCCCTTTCCTTAAGGAAGACAGGATTAATCCCAAAAATAAAAACCACTTCAGCTGATTATTGTAAAATATAACTTGCACAGAAGTGGCAGGGTCAGTGTTCAAATTAGGTGTGTCTGCTTGAGCTTTACCGGTGTTTAATCATAAAACTCCAACTAATGAAAAAAAATTAGGCCAAAGAGCAAGTTGAATATTCAGAAACATTCTATTAAACTCACCTTTTTAATTTTAATGCCATTATTATGGTATTATCTTGTACCCATGGAAATTAAAATATATCAATCTACGAAATGTTAGAATTCAGGCTTAATAGCTCCTTTTCTCCAATTCTGACTCTTTCCATCTCACTTCTCTCTCTTCCCCTTTTCCATGCCCTATGAACAGCTCATCTCATTGCTTGGTAGTGGCACTATGTCATCAGAGGTAAGCCACCCCTCGTCCTCTTTTCCCATGTGACATATTTGAATTTATGCCACCCATCTAGGGGTGATGTCATTGTGATCAACTGCATTCACCTTGCATCTTTTAGTGTGTCCCTGAATTTGGCCTACAAATCCATCTCAGCTAGCAAGGCTTCAAACATTGTAAGCCAGCATTCCTGTGGGTTCTGCTGTTACTACAGACCAGTGCAAAAGGCAGTTGTTAATGGCAAGAAGGGTCAAAGATTAAAAAAACTGCCTTTACTCAAAATCTAGAATAGGATTGTCTTACTGAAGCTGATGGTGAAATGAAAACCCTGACAGATACATTCCTCAGTGCCCGCTCCCAGTCATTACATTCTTCCAGTAACTAAAGTAAAAAGACTGAGGTGATGCTTCACTTGTGCTCAGTGCACTTTTCAGTGGGTATTTTCCACAGTCTTTACAAACATATAAATGGGATTTGTGATTGGCGGACCATGCGTTTTCAATGATGATGTTTTCCAAAACAATTTCACAGCTATTGGGGAGGGTGGATATTGGGTGGGTAAATCTTCAAATATTATGTTCGTCATCTCCGTTTACTTCTTTAGTTTAATAATCTGGTAACCTACTTTATCCAGCATATTTAAAATTTTAAACATACTGGATCACATCCTCTGCTGGAGTAAATCAGTCTAACTATTGATTTTAATTGAGCTCATTTATACCAGCTGAGGTTTTCACCCACACTATCTTAATAAACTTACTCAAAGGAACGATTATATATAAAAACCCGGGAATTAAAAACAAACTTTATTTAAAAACACAAGCTGGAGGCCTGAACCCAAGTCCATTGTAGTGAATGGAAAGCCTCCCATTGATTTAATGAGCTTTGGATCAGGCTTGGTAAGGATAACACATTCATTTTCTTGCTTTTAAGTGCTTGGGTTTTATGAATAACATAGTAAGTACAGGGTCATTTAGCAACCCGTATTTTTGAAATGAAGCTTTTTGGTTTGGGGATATCTT
Source organism: Dermatemys mawii (assembly GCA_007922305.1). Taxonomy (NCBI): domain Eukaryota; kingdom Metazoa; phylum Chordata; order Testudines; family Dermatemydidae; genus Dermatemys; species Dermatemys mawii. The sequence goes on from ML677348.1 coordinate 7,759,266, forward strand.
CAAATCTTCACAAATATTAAAATGTAACCCTTCTGCCCATCAGAGTTGGCAGCAACAAGGGCCGGGTTCAGTATCCAGGGGTTCCATTCCAATAACACAATACAAAACCGGCCCGAGCCCCCACCCAGTGACCTGGGACAACCATATACCACCGCTCTGGGCGCCTTTAAGAGGCAATATTTCCCCTCTCGCAAGCACAGAGTCTGAGTATACCAAAAGCCTTTTAATAACAGAGAGAAACAATGTGGCATTATATTGGGGAAAAACCACAAACAGGATTCATAAAACAAACCATGAACCAGAAGCCCCCTCCCAGCAAATAGGCTGTGTCCTTCCCTTTGGCTCTTGAGTCCCACAAACCCAAAGTGACAAAGAGTCCTGTGGCACCTTAAAGACTAAACAAAGTCTTTAAGGTGCCACAGGACTCTTTGTCACTTCTGTAATTACAGATTAACACGGCTACCCCTCTGATTCTTGACAAACCCAAAGATCACCCAATGGTCCCAAAAGTCCAATAGCCCGAGAGTCTCTGTTCCTGGTCAGTGCAGAGTTCAAAAGTTAATCTGCAGAGTCTTACCTCCCAGCCTGAGTGGAAATGGAGGGCAGGTTAAGGGGCACCTTATGTGGCCCGAGGCCGACTGCGCCGCCTCTCCGTGGGGTTCTGCTGCAGCCCTCACCACAAGCCGCTCTGCTCCGCCGGCCGTCCCACGAAATGCCCTGCTCTGCCAGTTGCTCCACTCTGCCAGCCTCTCTGCCAGCAGCTGGGCTCCGCTCTACAAGCTGCTCTGGCAGCAGCTCGACTCCGCTCTACCAGCTGTTACACAAACTGCTCTGCTTCACCAGTCGCTCTGCTAGCCTGCCAGCCGACACACGAACTGCTCTGCTGCGCCAGCCACTCTGCCAGTGGCACAAACTGCTCCACTAGCTGCCCTGCCAGCCAACACACAAACTGCGCTGCTCCGCAATATTTTCAGGAACTGCTCGGCTCAGTCAGCTGCTCAGCAATAGACCTTCAGGCCCCCCCTACTTAACACAGTGCTCAATGATTTCAGCTCTTAGCTGATTTCAGCTCTTAAGTGATTTCAGCTTTTAGTAAGGGGGGCCTTAGTGCAGGTGCACCACTGGACCCAAAGTGAATTCAGCTCAGTAGGCTGAATCTAGACCCCTAATGGAATAAAAAAATTAGCTGTGACATTCTACAGTGGAGAGAAGCAAGGTGCAATGGACCTGTAAGGCCCTTAGACAAAGCCCTGATCAAAAGGTATAGATACTTGTCCATAACCTCTCTCTCAAATTCAATGAGTTTTGAACCCATCCCTTGCCCAGTGAGTGCTACCTAGATGATCGTGAGTCCCTCCATCATAACAAAGAAGTACATAACAAGTACATGTCCACAGTCCTTGATTCACATAATCAGGGTAACAACACTTTATCATTTCTGCCCCAATAACGGAGAAACTGGGGGTCCCACAGCAGCCAAAGTGACCATTTGGGCTGCTGTGAGCTCAGACTAGGCGCGATGGGTGTACCTATGCAAATAAATCAGCTCCAAAGTTCTTTTCCACAACTCACTACAATTCCCACAATTCACCACCAGATGTCAGGGTAGAGCTCATCCTGACACTGCTTACAGGCAGGTAGCATGTTTATTCTCCTTGTTAGCATAACCTTGAACTAGCTGATTTCTATCAGTATGCCTCCAGAGTACTGCCATATTCTTTGTTACATGCCTGTTTATAATTTCCAGCTAAATATCCTTAATATTTAGTGGTGGTGGCTGGAAAGAACCTACTTTCCCTGTAGCACCAGGTTTACTGTGGAGGTGACTGGTTAGTCAGTGAAAAGTCCTACAATTGGCGGGGAAAGAAAAAAGAAAAGATAGGACTTCTAGAAAAGATTCACAGTCTGTGTGTGCATAGGGCTTACATCTGACCTTGTGGATCTCTGATGTGTGACTGCTGCTGACCCAGCAGAAGGATCCAAATTATATGAATGATGCCCAGATACTGCAGTGACAAGGGCCAACACAGTACACATATCAGAATATTTGATAGGAGGATTCCAGACATTAAAAAAATATTCAGAATTGTCTCTATTATTCAGGATGAGCTTATTCCAAGGTATCCTGTTAAACATCTGCTGAAGACACTGGTTCAAATGAAACATGACTCAGATGGAAATGTACCTCATAAAAATAAGAAAATCATAAATTTTCCATTCACTGTGTCAGAAAGATTTTCCCTGGAAAGGAGCCTGCAAACTTCTCCAAAAGGAATGTTGTTGACATTAATCCACATTTAATGAAACAGCTTGATGGTTATATAACTGTCAGTTTCATAAAGAGTCTAAATTAGTCTTCCTAAAGTACATAGTACTTATGCTTGAAAAGCTTGGGCATGTTCTACTCTGAGTCTGAACAGATAGTGCCAACGGGAAGAGAAAAATGTTTCAAGCAACTCAGTGCTACTATTTTCCCTGAAAAAAAAGAAGGAATGTGTAGCTAGAAATTTAGTTTGTGTGTTTGCTTTACATTGTAAATCTAATTTACATAAATAATGGATTATCAAATATCTTGTAGCTAGACCAACAAGATAAGTATTTGACTGCAAGCAACCACTAAGATGGGCTAACTCCGTGTTTCTCAACCTTTTTGATACCACGGACTGTTTTGCTGCCTTCTTAAATTGTGTGAGGGAGATCACAGGTTGGGTCCGGGGAAGGGAGGTACGGTGTCGCTGTGGCCAGCCCTGGGCTACTCCTGGCAGGAGGAGGCTCAGGGCTTCAGCCAACCCAGGGCTCCTGCAGCTGGGAGAGGGGTCTTGTGGTTCCAGCCACAGGGAGGGGCAGGGGTTCTTAGGGCTCTGGCCTGGGGGAAGGTGTGGGTGAAAGGGGCGGAGCCAGGTGCTAAGCTCTCCAAAGGGGGCCCCACCTGCTGCCCATGCTTGTGGGTGCTGCTTCCATCTCTGGTTAGCTAGGACACTGGAGGATGATGAATTAGCCTTGGTTCTACATGACTTCACATCTCCCTTATGGACTACAGCAATGCAATATACCTGGGCATTAAGCCAGGCTTTTGTAAACTCCAGCTAATAAAGAACAAAGCAGCTCATCTCCTTAGCAACGTGGGATAGCATGAGCACATCATTAAGATCTCAATCTGTTAAGTTTATCAGAAAGAAGATGGACAGGTGACTTGTTTATGGAGTATGAGTACCTTCATGAGCGGAAAATACTGACTAGTGGAGAAGAGGAGGAAAAAAGGGAGCCTCTTCATCTGCTAGCACTCAACCACAGGAAGCAGCCATTTTGTTTTGCTGCTTCCGCTCTTGGTGTGGAAGCTCTCTTGGGATATGGTTAAAATAGGGTTCTGTGTTCTTTAAGATTTTGAACTAGAGTTCTAGTTTTGTACCCTAATAAAGTAAACTGCTTGCCTAAACATAAATCCAGTAACTTCCATTATAGTATGTATTTCATCTCCTTTCACGATTATGTAACAATTAAGATTGTTAAAAATGCTGCTTGACAGAATAGGATTATTAAAACTATTTCTTGATATGAGACTTGATTGAGAAGTCTAATTTGGTCTCACTAGGAATATGCAATGCAGGGTAAAATGCTAATTTGCACAATGATATTAATCCTGTAGGTATATATATCTCACTGTGTAAGTACACAAATTTGCTGTAGTGCAAAACAATGCTTCTCCCAAAACTATGTTTCAGAGCAGCTTCCTGGCAGCTCCCGGGAAAGTTCTCTGCATATGAATTGCTATTGTTTCTTGCTCAGGGGGGTCTGACAAATCCTTCTTGTGAAGCAGTGATTTAGGCTGCTATTTCTACACTCCTCTTATTCAGACATGGAAGAGTGAAAGGGGATAGGAACTCTGTACATGTGTAGTTAGGAAATGAAATTTATTTAGACAAGTGCTCTGTCAGTCAAAGTAACAAGCTGCCACTTGGATGCTTCAGATTGATTTTTGTTAAGATCTTAGTGGATGTAAAAATAATTTGCAATTGTTTTAAATATGGTGTTTTGTTTAGGATGAGAACTGCATCAAACTGCTTTTAAAGGGATGTTGAAAAATTGGAGAGGGTGCAGAAAAGTGCCACAAAAATTATTCGAGGGCTGGAGAAGATGCCTTATAGTGAATCTTATAGCTAAAAATGATTAAACTCATAAAAAAAGCAGACTGAGTGGTGACATGATTAAAGTGCCTTCTTGGGGAGAAAATACCAGATACAAAAATCCATTTCCCCTTTCCCTCCATGCCCATGTCTCCCACTCCTCCCTTTCTAAGGGCTCTATGTTTGCCCCCATTTCCCCACCGTTTCATTACTGTCTGTGAGAGAGACTGTCAACACTTTAACCTGATTGGGAGGGTGGGCAGAGCTGAGTTGAATGTGGTGGCTGTGTGGTTAATGTGCTCAACTACAAATCTGAAGAGAGTGGATTTGCATCTGGCTCAATCTCAGAATGAAAGGCCACCTCCAGTTCACCTAGCAGCAAAATGGATATCCAGTCTATGGGGTTAAAGCAGTCAGATGTGATGCTGGCCTTATCACTTCCCTGTGTACCCTTGGCTATGAAACTGATGTGCCCTACTGATGTCATCCGGATAGGAATTTATCTTAATTTAAGGAAAATGAATTATTGGGCATCAGCATGCTGACAGTATCAATTTAATCTTACTTCCAGTTATATGATTTTTTAAAAATTAAATATTCACCTCTAATTTTCCACAGTGCTCATTTTAAAATTCAAAGGAGACTATTTATACTAAAGCCCTCCTCCTGCAAGTATGCCTGTCTCTGGACTTTCTACTGAAAGGAGAGATAATAAAAACAAATCAAACTGCTGAGAGTGAATCTTTTCAGAGTGGGTGAGAAGCATATTTCCTTGGTATTTTCTAATATGCTCCTACATACATGGCTATTCTTGCCAATTTAAAAAAACAAGCCAGTCATCACTGTGAAAAATGCTGAAACCATCCCTAATTAAACTCCTATTACAAGTTCGTAAATCTAAGGATATTGAATTGTTGTACATTAACAGATGTTGATCATTTTTATTACTTACTCCCTAAGAGTAAAATAAGACTCTTGACATTGACCGCATCAGATTAAAAACATTCTACAGAAACCAAGTTATAGAATCTGAAGACAGACACTAATAATTACCTTAAACTTAAGACACATGATATCTATACAATTACATTCTGATTAATTATCTCAAGAATACCCTGCATCTAAGACCAGTCACAGCATGCCAGCAGAGGGAGTGCTCAGAAACAAACCACAGAAGAGGCCTAGGGATGCTTGGGGATAGAGATGCTATCCAGAAGCCGCTACACTGTGGAAAGTGGAGAGGCAAAGAATTTTCCCTAATGGCAAGATGTTAGCAGGCGGGGAGGAAAATAGGATGAACAAAACAGTCAGACAAAAGAGACTAGCTTTTCCTCTCATGTACACTTCTAATGCTCAGAGGCAAAAGAAGATTAGTCTTTTTGGCCACCCAGTTCAGAAGAACTTGCAATTGCACAAGGAAATCAAAGGCAATAAAGTGGGCACAAATTTAACCATTTTCTTCCATCTTTTCCATCAGATGGGATGTCACTAACAATTACAGCTGAATTCCTTAAACTGGTGGTGGGGAATACTGCTAGGACCAGTAATAGCTCACCTGCCAGTCAAAAACTAGAAGAAATCTTTTTAACTATAACCTCTACATACTCTGCGGCACACAGACTTACGTGTATGTATAAAGGAGTCGGCCTTTTTATTACAGGCAGTAGAATGAATCAGGGCCCCCATACACCAATGTGCTAAAGGAGGAAGGGAGCAGGGAGCTGCTTTCCTGCCTCCCCAGCACACAGGGGCGGTCATGGGCACGTGGCTGTCAGAGTCCAGGAGCACTGGAGAGGCCAGGCAAGCTGAGAGCTGCACTTGAGTCCCCAGCATGGGAGTTCCGGCTGGAGAGAGTCCAAGGTCATGGTCCTGCTTCTCCTCAATACTGCCTAGCAGCTACAGTGGGACAGTGAGGTGAGCACAGGCTATACCTGTGGAACAGATGTTGCAACTGCTACTTAAGTGCTTTACTCCTCCAGTACCCCGGAGGCATTATACCTGCTACTGCTCAGGCTGAACGCGTCCAGCAGCTTTTGCTCAGGTGATGTTTCTCCATCCCCCCTCTGAATGTGACTCTGGTTCACAGAGCCATAATACAGCCCAATAATCACATTTATACCAGTTTCTTCTGAACTGCAGCAACTCTGAAATCAGTGGCCAGAGTTACAGAATCCCCTGTCAAATTTTATCCTGACTGAATTACTCACTTGAATTTATCTTAGTAAGTCATATGTGGCCTTCTGAAGGTTGTTTTTTTTTAATTTTGTGGTGCGGGGGAGGAATTCATATCCTTAATCACCTCTTCTGAAGGCAGTGGAATTTCCTCCAGGGATTAATTTGGCCCCAATATATTTCCTTCGAAATATAAAAAGACAGTGCAAAGCTAAAAAACAATTATTCAAAAACTAAACAAACCGTATTCCAAATATCGTCAGTGAGCCATCAGACTGCCCATGAACTCTTTTGGGTCAAAGCTATCTATGCTTTCAAAGGACCTAAGCTGTTCTGTTTTTAACCACCCACAAAATAGATAATTATATTTCTATAGTGGTTTTTTTTTTTTTTTTTTTTTTAAAGTCTTGTCCCTGGTGAAAAGATCTGCTCCTCAATCAGGTAAGCTATTCTCTTGCATTGAAACCACTCAGTCTATGCAAATGAATAATCCAAGCAAGATGAGACCATCTAAGGATCCACTACAAGTACATTTACTTAACTGTAGGTGACTTTAGTGGTAGACTACTATAGCACATTACTCCTAGACTTCTGAGTATTGATCCAATATCCTCAAATTATTACAACCCATTGCTAGATTGAATCCTCAGGGTATGTCTACACTTACCATTTAAAGCACAAAAAGTCATTTTTTGTGCTAAAAACTCAGATGTTTCACCGCAAAAAGAAAAACGCCTTCACGAGAGGCATGCAACTCTTGCCCCTGTTCTTTTTGCATTGCTGTGAAAGGAAGACATGTCTTAGGAGTGTAAACACCCTTTGGTGTCTGGAGGATATCCCAAAGTTCCAAAAGCACCCGCTCTGGCCAGCATCTCCGCTGCCCTGATGCACGGTTGTCCGCCCCCTCCCTCTGTAAGCTCCGGGAAGTTTGAAGCTCCCTTTCCCTTTGTTTTAAGATGTGGTGGGGAAAGCAGCCAGACAGCAGGTGAATTTTTTAAAAATGCCATGCAGAAACCAGGAAGTAATTGGGCTTTTGAGACATGAAGCAGGGCAGCATGGGACACTGAGCAGGGACCTCCCCCATTTCCCACAAGACTATTGAGAGAACTACACTGTGGAACAGCTGCCCTACAGTGCTGTTCTCATGGAAGTGCTGGTAGTATAAACCAGCATTTCTCAAAGTTTTCCCTCTGCGGCCCCTTTCCACTTTCCCGCGTCCTGTCGCAGCCTGGGGTTATGTCCACTGAAATGCCGCTGAATAGAAAGCTCCCGCTTTCGGCGGCATTTCAGCGGGACACAAAACACTTCCAATTTCGGCAGTGTCCTGGGGCCAATCCCTTGGTGGTGTGGGGACACTGTGGCCCCCCGTGGGGGGGGGGTCTCGTGCACCCCACTTTGAAGACCACTGATGTAAACACTCTCTGATGCCTGAGGAATTGAGTACACAAACCAGCGCTTTACTTTCAATGGCTCCCTATCATCGGTGAAACTTACAGCACAAAAACTCTTTAAGTGTAGACATACCCTCAGTAATATAAAATGAGTCAGCAGCATGATTACACTGACTATGTTATTTTAAATTAGAATTAGGACACTTCCCTCCCCAGCAGTATGACCATTAGAACAGCAAAGTGAAACTGTTCTATGCACTGCAAAATGGCTGAGAAACAAAGTCTGTTACATAACTTTTTTCAAACTTAGGAATTCACTGTCAATCTAAAAGGGAGCTTAAACAAAGGAATTCGTGCTTAGAAGTGCTGTAGGTGAACTGTATCATCTCTCTGTCAAGAGAGGATAATTAAGGAAGCAGTGAAGGATAAACTGAAAAACTTATTGGAATGCCTGTTAAAAGAGGCTGTCAAAAGTTGGTGTGTCTTGGATTATGTTCGCTCAAGGACTGTCAAGGGTAAGAACTTTAATGGAATAAAAGCACAGAGGGGAAAAAAACCAGAACTTTTGAGCCTTTGAGAGCAAAAAGAGCATATGGATTGCTATTAGCAGTGGACAAGCCTCGGAATGTTTTGATGAGCACTCAGAAGTTCAGATGTTTCTCTACAATGTATCTTATCCAGTCTTTAGGGTCTTCAAGATTTGGCTGAAAAAACTCATTTCCACTTCTACTCTTCATAGCTGATTGTCTTTTTATATTTCTCTCTCTCTCTCTCTCGCAAGCATCCAATTTTTTAAAGTTTTCACTTAACCTTTTTCCTTCTGTACAGTTTGTGTAATCAAAATCTTTTTATTTTCTACTCAGAGTCATTGGCTCACATGCTTTGAATATCATTACTAAAAAGCAACCCTAGCAGGCTTGGATTTGGAGAGCTGAAAGCCTGTCATCTTAACTACATTTTCGTATCAAAATACCAAAATGAAGAATGTACTGAAGTCTCCTAGATGGTTGACTACATTCTTCCATTTTGCATCATTAAACACTGTTGGAATGCAATCTAATATAGAGTCTCTCCCTAGTGTGCACAAAATATCAAACGTGTCAATGATAAATATTTGATTGTTCCTCTTTAACAACCTATCATAATGATTATCAGGACAAGTTATGTCATCTTGGAGTTTTGTCTTCTGTTACATTCAGATAGAAAAAAATCAACTAACCCAGGCACTTACTCCCTAAGCCTGTGGCTATGCTAGTCTTTTCCCACTAATATTTTCCACTGTTGCTGCCAATAATTCACCTCAGAGGCTAAAGGAGACAAGGTGTTGTCTATCAGCCTTTATTAATACTATGTCACCTAATGGTGACACTTCCTCAGAGTGCCCAGGACTGAGGCTATGGCTACACTATTAGCAACACAGCTGTGACCCTACAGCCATTCCACTAAAAGGCAAACAGAGTAGCTGCTGTTTGTCGGCAGGAGAGCTCTCTCCTGTAGACACAAAACTTCCACCCATCACAAGCGGCAGCAGCTTTGTCTGTAGGAGAGCAAACCTGCCAACAAAGTGCTATTCACACCAAGGCTCTTAGTTGTAAAACTTTTGTTGTTCAGGGGGGTGTTTGTGGTTTTCCTCAACACCCCTGAATGACAAAAGTTTTGCTGAACTGCCAGTATAGACAGAGCCTGAGAGCCACCAGGCTACCCCCTGCCTCCAGCTAGAGGAAGAATTGCTTGTGCTTAATTGGGTGTCAGCTCCTTGACACCAGCAGTCTGTTACCAACCCAATCTCCTCATGGCAATGCTAGCCCTCACTGTTTTACAGGTTAACAATAGGTGTACCTCAAGCCCCTCTGAAGCGTCCCTTTGTGGTATCCAGCCAACATCACTGGCTAACAGAAACATCAGGTTTGCTATTCCCAGGCATAGGTGCCGCTTTCTTGTGGATGCTCAACCCCTCCCCTGCCCTCAGCCCTACCCACACTCCACCACTTCCATGAGGCCCTGCTCCTACCCTGCCCCCACTCCAACCCCTTCCTCAAAGTCCCTGCCCCAACTCCGCCCCTCCCTACCCCTATTCCAACTCCTTCCCCAAATCTCTGCCCCGGCACCACCTCTTTCCAGTCTCCTCCCTCGAGTGTGCCACATTCCCACTCCTCCCCATCCCTTCCAGAGTGTGCTAAGGCTTCCAAACAGCTGTTTGGCGGTAGCCAGGTGAGAAGTGCTAGGACGTAGGTGTAGGAGTGGGGATGCGGCGCGCTCAGGAGAGGAGGAGGAGTTGGGGCGAGGGGAGCTTGGCTGCCAGTGAGTGCAGAGCGCCCACTAATTTTTCCCTGTGGGTGCTCCAGCCCTGAAGCACTCACAGAGTTGGCACTTATTTTCCCAGGGGGACAAGTATACATGCCATCTTGTTTGATTCAACTCAAGATCAGCTTCTATATAACATCATAGCACTGGAACACATTTATAGTGAAAACAATCATAAGTTTATCATCAAAGACTAAAGTTTAAGAGATAGTGGGTAAGGATAACAATGGAAACAGAAAGTTTTGTATAAAACCAAATCATAACACTGTCTACAGATTAAATTTAAACAGATTAACCACCTGTCTAAAAGCAATCTTATCTGATCTAAATGTCCTTTACAGTGCTTTCATCCAGGACAGGTTAGGATCCCTTTTTCATGGATATAACCCCACTGCCTGGTTACTTCCTCAGGTGCAGGACCCAGAGGTGCCTTTTTGCTTTCTCCTTATATCCCCCCATGATTGCTTCCTATGCAAACAAAGCTTCTGTTGTGTTGGTTTACAATGTTCAATTCACATATGAACTGGGGCAGACAGGTGAATATACAGCCTCTGCCTGGTCAAAAACCTGTTGTCAACAATGCCTTGATTCAGGCTCAACCCCCACCTCCACACACACACATCCCTTCTTACATAGTATTTGTACATACATTTCACAACAATATTAATGAGCCGTGGGATCATTTAAGGTCTTGCAGGATATTTTTTATGGATAAATACTATGAAAGCAATGTGCAAGGTATAGATAGTCTGTCAGGTCTGTCAGAAGTTAAAAGAACAGTGAATGCTTTGGGGCTCTTAGGATAACACTAACCTGGCTGAAAACTGGGTTGAACTGCCACTGAATCACTGGCAACAACCATGGAAAAGTGGGATATGGGGCGGGGGGAGTATAGTGTAGACGTGGCCATAGAGATATCTCCAAAATTCTGTAATTCATGCTCCCTTTGTTGTCATAACAGCTAACACTTCTCATTTCTCCAGTCTGCCAGATATGGATAGAAAGGAAAAAATAGCAGGGGGAGAACAGGAGTTATAGCAGGGGTCGGCAACCTTTCAGAAGTGGTGTGCCGAGTCTTCATTTAGTCACTCTAATTTAAGGTTTCGCATGCCAGTAATACATTTTAATGTTTTTAGGTCTCTTTCTATAAGTCTTTAATATATAACTAAACTATTGTTTTATGTAAAGTAAATAAGGTTTTTAAAATGTTTAAGAAGCTTCATTTAAAATTAAATTAAAATGCAGAGTTCCCCGGACTAGTGGCCAGGACCCAGGCAGTGTGAGTGCCACTGAAAATCATCTCGCGTGCCGTCTTTGGCACACATGCCATAGGTTGCCTACCCCTGAGTTATAGCAAGGCAAGGAATTAATGTGGAAAGAGATGCAGAGGGAGAGCTAAAATATTGCAAATTTTTAAAATAAACTTCAGATTCTTCAATCTGTAGCATAAACCCCACCGGAAGACCTACTCTGATTGGTATTAAAAAGTTTGCCAACAGTTACAACATAGTGGTGCCCAAGAAGCCAGTTTCCCTTATGGATAAAAGAGGAAGTTTGAGTCATCATGGATACTAATCTATTGTAATTGTTGGTGAATTTTGTCTTTTTCATGGTCACCATTGTCTCAGTCTAGGAACCTTTATGACCCCTATCACCATAGTATCTGAGTACCTAGTAAGTATTTAATCAATAATCTTTGAGTCAGCTTTGTTTCTAGTCTGCAAACAGGCATGTGTGTAAGATAGGTCAACATATGTATATACACGTTACAAGCTGCTGTCCCTTCACCTTCCCTGCCTGCTGAGTTGTGACCACGCAGGGCACAGAGTCTAACAAATCCCTCAGAGAGAACTCGATCAAAGTTAAGCAGCTGTGGTAGTTCTAAGATGAGAGTTATACATACACGACTGAAAGCATAAGAGAATGTAATTAATTCTCCCCATTAAAACATCCCTGTCCTCCTGTGCCAATATGCAATGTATCAACTGGAGACACATAAAATTGAATACAACTTCAAATACTGGGTCTCTTCTCCTAACTACTTTATGCCTATTATCAGCTTCTCAGCAATTCAAGCACCATTCTGAAGTAAATTGAAACAAGGTCCCTTAGCAATTAACTGGGGGAGAAGGGGAAGGGCAAAAATGTGGATGTGTTGGGAAGAGCTTTGATGCAGATTCCAACTCAATCATCCTTAGGTGCTTTTTCTGAAAGCCAAACACACGGTTTTCAAGAGAGAGAATATTTCTTTTTGATTGCTCTGGGCTTGGTCTCAGGTTACTAGTGTTCTCTCAGGGAGTCACTGCACATGACTAGAGGCTACAGATCAAATTCACAGCCTGATTTAAAAAAATAAATTACTGGAGTTGTGCTCATGTATACCAGCAGGTGAATTTGTGCTGATCTTTTGGAGAGGTTTTTTTTTGGGGTGGGGAGCGGAGAGGGAGGTGAAAAGGAAGAGAGGTTTAAACTGGGTGAAATAATGCAGAAGCAATATTGAGTTCTCAGTTTAAAGATTAAACCCCATCACTAGAATGAAACAAGAAAAAAAAAAGGTTATTCTGCAAGAACAAAGGTACAGTTCAGTCACTGGAACTTGTCTACAAATGCCATTTGCTCATATAGTTGTACAGTCTGAAACTAACACACACACACACACACACACATCTCTAGAATGCCACTTGCCCACTATCTTTCCCAGTTTTGGGCCCCTTGTGACTTCAGGTTTCGGAGGAATAAATCTGAATCAGCCCTGTAAAGAAGTTTGGATGGATACCAGGACTTATCCAAATTTAGCCATTTGGAATTGGATTTCCTTTTGGGATAACACTAAAGAATTCTGCCCCTTGATATGATCTATATCTATATCTATCTATATCTCTAGATATATCTATATCTATAACGTTTCAATATCTTTAGTTTATCAATGCATTATAAGATCATTTTTCATCTTAATGAAATTTATATGGAGCATAACATTGCTTTTAACTATGATTCATCCTCTTTATTGTATTAAATCTTTCCACACCATAATAGGAATATTTATCATATGAAATGTATATCAGAAAATTAATTTGATCTGAAATAGAGATATGCTAACTGATTACAGAAGACAAACTATATAACAGCTAAACAGACTTGAGGGTTTCACGATATCTTTCATGGAATAATAAACAATAGGACTGAAGAGACCATGGGATGTCCTGCTGCACTGAGTTAGATTTTTCCTGTTAGTGTCTATATAACTCTAATGTATCCATTAGACATTAATGACTGTGCCTCTACCACTCCTTTAGACACATCATTTCATTGTTAATTGCACGAGGAAAGGAGAGGATAAGAGCGAGAACTAACCATGCATAACAGATGTTAGTCTGAAGGTACTCAGATACTATGGTAATGATGGAAATATAAGAACCTATAAAGAATAGAATTACCATTGTATAACAAGTGTTTCCTAGCCCAAAGTATTTTCTTTTTAATTTCAGATCAGTTGCTGCTCTGATAAACCATGGTAAATCACATATCATATATCTCATATCACAAATGGTGATTTACCATTACCTCTATATTGCCACCTCTCAAGTATTTCTAGCAATTTGTAATATCAATCATTGCTTTTCTCTCCTTTTCACTCAAATTGCTGAAAATACTGAAGTCAATACCAAAGCTCCCTTTTGATAAAAAATGGAAACAGGGTGACTTATCAGGTTACTCCTTAGAAGTTAAATCTTCTATTTCTTTTAGTGTTTGTCATTCTGGCTCTATTTCTTTTTAGATTTACTGATGGCTTTTGATTTTCAAATGAGACATCCAGATTATATGCAGTACTTGAAGTGTGCTCATATACTGGCACAGTGTGTTCGTATACTGGGAAATTATCAACCAGCAAGTTTTTTGCATCATCTGACACCAGGACATCTCATTTTATTCACATAATCTGATTTTATTTCATAGGGAAAAAGTGAAAAAAAGTTTGTTGTGAATGGTATAGTGATTTATCAAAGCCAGCAACTTCTATATAAACTACCTTAGTCCCACGCTTTCACTGGTTTTAGCTGTGCTAGTGTTCTTTTCAAGGGATCATCTTCTTTTAACCTAGCGTTGTTTTCCAGCTAGTCACAAAAGGATGTACAGTGGCCACCCAGTGATATTTGTTGCCTGTGTTGACCTTTTAACCCTGACAACCACCACTCACTTACAAAGAGAGTGAAAACAAGACTGAGTTACTTTACTGAGCAGAAAGCAAACATATACAGTATGAATCTTCATCACTAGTTTACCAAAATGCTCTGGAAATTACATTAGTTTCTCAGGTGTTATATCCCCATTCCAAAGAGCATATCTGAAAGAAACTATGGCTTTGGCTTTAGTGGACAAATGACAAAGTATTTAACTATTTTTACCATTTCACTCAGTCACTTCCTATTTATAGGAAGTGACTGAGTGAAATGGTAAAAATATTGGACCATATTTTCCACTGGTGTAAATGAACTCGACAACCCCCATCTTCACCAGTTGAGGATCTGGCCCATCATGGAGTCTGTTTCCACTAGCATTTCTGATGTAGGTTAGTTTTCAAGTGCACTTTACAAAACCTAATCAAACTTATACAGGATATCTGAAGCAACACTGATATTGCATTAGAGGACAAAGATCCACTGCATTACTAGAAGTTACCTAATAATTCCCAGGACTCTAGGAAATATATCACAAACCTATTTCTGTGATAAAAACTTGATTTTTTAAAATTTGATTTATTTTTTAAGTCAGGAGTAACCATGAAAAAGATTGCTAGTATAAGGGGACTGTTTTCTCCTTACTAACACTCAGTGGGATGTTTTGATTGTTAGCTCCCAGGACCAAAAGGGGAAGGGTCAATGGAAAATCAGGACCCTGAGACTGACAGTCCCCAGGAACAGCGGGGAGAGGCCAATGCTCCAGGTCAGCCTGATTGACAGGGCAGGCAGGCTAATCAAGGAGTCAGGAGACCAGGGTGGGCCCCATCCTCCGTGTGAGCTAGAATTGCCTAGGTCAGACAGAGTGGGACCGAGCGAATGAGAGAGCAGGGGTCCAAGCTGACCTGAGCTGGGGAACAGAGCTGTGCCAGATCCAGAGAGGCCAGAAAAACAGCCCAGAGAGAGCAGACCCTGTGCTGGGAGCAAAGCTGTAGCCCGAAAGCCAAAGCACAGCCCAGAGAGAGCAGACCCACCCTGGGAGCAGAGCTGTAGTAACCAGGGCCAGAGGGGCCAAGTAAGCAGCCCATGGAGCTGGAGTCAGAGCAGCAGCAGCCGCCGGGCTGAGGCAAAGTGGAGCTGGAGCTGAGGCAGAGTGGTGGAGCTGGGGCTAGAGCAGTCCAAAGCTAGGTGTGGTGAGCAGATGTGGAGAGCAAGGGGCACCCTGGGCAGTGGGCCCAGCACAGGGAGATGCAGATCACTGGTCCAGACAACACCAGAGGGGAAAGTCACTGTGAGCAGTGAGCTGGGTGTATGTATGCCTTGTTACCCCTGACGGTGGTGTTGGGTCCTATGATGATATCGCTAGAGTAAATATGGGGACAGAGAAGGCAACAGTGCTTGTTACAGGGATTGGTTCCTGGGTTAGTGTTCCTGTGAAACAAACCCCATTGCCTTCTCTGTCCCCATATCCACTCTAGCGACACCATCATAGGACACAGCCACACCATCGGGGGCTCATTCACCTGCACATCTACTTATGTGATATATGCCATCATGTGCCAGCAATGCCCCTCTACCATGTACATTGGCCAAACCAGACAGTCTTTACGTAAAAGGATTAATGAACACAAATCAAACATCAGGAATGGTAATGTACAAAAGCCAGTAGGAGAACCCTTCAGTTTCCCTGGACATTCAATAACAGATTTAAAAGTAGCCATTCTTCAACAAAATAGCCCTTCAAAAAGAGACTTCAAAGAGAAACTGCAGAGCTATAATTCATTTGCAAACTTACCACCACCAATTTGGGCTTGAATAGGGACTGGGAGTGGCTGGATCACTACAAAAGCAATTTTCCCTCTCTTGGTATTGACACCTCATCAATTATTGGGAGTGGACCACATCCACCCTGACTGAATTGGCCTTCAACATTGGTTCTCCAATGTTGTAAGGTAACTCCCTCCTCTTTGTGTGCCAATATATATTTATGCCTATATCTGTAATTTTCACTCCCTGCATCCGAAGAAGTGGGTTTTTTACCCGCAAAAGCTATGCCCAAATAAATCTGTTAGTCTTCAAGGTGCCACTGGACTCCTCTCAGTTAAAGACCCGGATTTTACAAGTGCTTACATATGTCCATTACTTGACTCATGATCCAAATGAGTAAATTTACACACACGCATAAGTATATGCAGGATTGTGGGTTGCATGTGGTGTATAAATTATTGTCAAGTTGCTAGTGAGGCCCTAGACTGAGGGAAGTTTAGACTCTGCTGTTTTCTGGGCTATGAAAGAATTCCTACTGTGGTCTTCTCTGTCAATCCTATGGCAGTGTTTTTAGCTTTTCAAATTCATCATTGTATTTGTCCTCTAAAGTTGGAAACAAAGCAAAAGCAATTGTAAGAGGGACAAATTCATTGTTAAAAAAAGTGTGTGTGTGTATGGCGGGGGTGGGCGAGAATCAAGTGAAATAAAAGAGACAAAGGAAATCTAAATGCAGAGGTGAGTGAAGAGGAGTTCCATCTGGGAGGCTGACCACTCAAGTGATTTAAATCACCATGAAGATGCCAGGCAATCAATCACACTATATAAAATTCATGAGGGTAGTAATTCCTCCTTAAGTCATCATGCAACAATGCAATTCATTAGTACAGTATCATTGTCTTCACCAAATATAATTTCACCCAATTCACCTTTTGGATCTGCAACTTATTATTCAGTGTTTAACTTAGACAAACTGCAAAACCTTTCCCCTAAATATGTATTCACAGGTACAGAAGATATCTTTGTTTCCTTCTGTGTTTTCAAGACTAGAAAGCATTATATAAGATCTAGATATTATTATTTTTGCAAGGAACTGCTTGAAACAAGATACAAATCAACAATTATTTTCAAAGGTCATTCAACAAATAATTTTGAATGAGTCCATCTAAGAAAATTGCAACATGTTCATAGACAATTCATGAACAGCAAGGGGGAATATTTCTCACATAAATTATTTCTTATCAATTATTTGCCCAGCTCTATTTAATGCATGCACTTCTGGGATTGGTCTTTAATTGTCATCTTTGGTAAGCAAGTTCTTTGTACACAAAAACATTGTCCCTTTTCTAAGTATAACCATCTGAACTGCTTTAATACTCAGGCAGTCACTAGATGAGAAATCCTAATTTGGTAATATTAAGTACTAGCAAATATTCTGGTGTTATACTGTAGTTTGCAAAAGTTGTGGGTCTCGTATTAATAATAATTTAAGTTTATACGTTAGTCCTGCTGTTGCTCTACGCTAGGGGTAGGCAACCTATGGCACGCGTGCTGAAAGCGGCACGCAAGCTGATTTTCAGTGGCACTCACACTGCCCGGATCCTGGCCACTGGTCGGGGCGGGCTCTGCATTTTAATTTAATTTTAAATGAAGCTTCTTAAACATTTTTAAAACCTTATTTACTTTACATACAACAATAGTTGAGTTATATGTTATAAACTTGTAGAAAGAGACCTTCTAAAAACATTAAAATGTATTACTGGCACGCGAAACCTTAAATTAGAGTGAATAAATGAAGACTCGGCACACCACTTCTGAAAGGTTGCCTACCCCTGCTCTACACTTTCATTTTGGCAACGGAATCAAAATACATTTTTCCACTGAGAACCACTTTTAATTGTACTTTTATGATGGTCTTTAGTACCCACAAGAATGATAAAGCATCTGTCCCAAAACACTTTTAAAACTAGGATGTATATAGGTATTAGCCAGGCCCCCCCTCCCCGGCTAAATTTCAAGTTTGGTGTTTTAAAATTTCGGAGAGGAATTTAGGCAGAACATAGAAGGATGCCTTATTTTTCTTCACCTCCTGGGATGATTTCTTTTGTAGAAGTGTTGGATGCTGTGAAACAGCTACTATTTTCCAACAACAGTGTGTCAGTTGTGCATGTTTCAGCTAATGTGTGCACTCCGGCTAACACCCAAACTGTTGAGAACAATGACATAGAATCCGCAATGACCAAAAGTTATCAGGAATTAGGATTCTGGATCTTCCAAAAGAGGGAGCCCTCAGCACCCCAAACCTCCCTTACACTATGCCAAGGCATTGACTCCAAAGGGAGATGCCACCTACTGAATAGCTGACACTACTTCCTGCTGCATTATTGGGATGAATTCTTCACTTCACTAAAAGCAATGGCACAACATCCATCAGCATCAATGGGGCCAGTATTTCATCCTTGGCATTTCTTGATGGTATGCTGTTTAAGTACTGACCCTGATTAAACTTGTGCGCTCTGACCATTGTAGCCTGGCTGTTCATGGAGGTACTAAATTATGTACGATACACTACCCAGTCAATATCACACAGGAACTTTTGTTTGTGTCCTAAGTGTGACAAATAGAAAGTGTTCCCTTAGATCCCTCAGTTGGTTGCAGTTGTCATAGTTCATACATAGAAAATACCAGGACCAGTGTGGCAAATATAAATGTCTTTTCATATCAGAATAGCACAAAATATCTGTTCTTGTAAGAAATCAACAGGCATGGGATAGTGGTTTCTTTCAGAAGCTTGACACTTCTTCAAAACATGCCCGTAACTAAGTATGACTTGATTTGTTTTTTAATCTAGTCTAATGGATTAGTTATAAAGTGTTACAGAAGTAACATTGATCACTCATTTGCTGGCAGAGATTACTTAACAGCGTCTCTTATTTTACAGCGAATTCTGTCAGCATAGCTGTAGTAACCCCTAGACTTACTACGCATTCTATCCTATCAGTACAAAACATACCAATACAGTCTTCACCTTCTTGTGGTGCTGGGTGGGGGACCACTGCAGGACGAAGCAAAAACAAGCTCCTACAGTTTAGACCAATTTTACACAAACAGGCTGACGTGATGCAGAAAATCCATGTTGTGAACTCCCACATACATAAGTAATGAACAATAAGTACAGTATGATTAGTGCTCTAAGGTAATCGTGTGTAGCCAAAAGGCCCTCAGTTAAGGCTCTCCTAAGCCCTTCATAGCATGGTGGAATCAGATACTAAGGTCTAGTCCCGCCATCGCTTTCCCTCTCCTAAGGCATGATCCACGGCATTCCCCTATCCTCTAGTCTTCTCTTAACAGGATCCTCTCAGTACTCCTGCGAGGAAGGGCAGCACTATTATCCCCATTTTACTGAGGTGCAGAGACTAAGTAACTTGCACAAGGTCACATAGAAAGTCTGTAGCAGAGCGGGGAATTAAACCTGAATTTCCCAAGTCCCAGGCTAGTGTCCTAACCACTTGATCATCCTTCCTCTCTTCAATCTGGCCATGACTCCATTGTTTTCAGCTTTGATGGATTACCACCATCTGCAAACAAAATGGCTTCCTTATCCCTGGTTTCACTAACATTGCACTGAAGTGAAGAAAGCACAAGCCCTATGGTGGCCTTCCTAGTCTGCAGAAATGCTGGTAACATAAACACAAGCAAGAAATCTCCAGATTGCTACATTTGTTTCACACAAACGTGGGGGTGGGAAAGAGTGGCTTAGATGGAGACCACAGCCCTTCTGTCAAAGACAGTGGCTTTACTTACCCATTCTACAGCCAGGGAAAACTACATTTCAACACTAAGTCAAAGCAACAAGCTGCCACTTGAGTGGAACTACAGGCTGTTCACAAGTCATTTGGCTTCATGGGTCATCCTTTCCTTATAGGCTCTGGTTCATAGCATGCGAAGTGAAGAAAAGGTTGGTACAGGAGCCAGGATCTCCAAAAATCTCTCTTTGTTTTTCCATATAGACAAAATGGTGATACAACATATTGAACTGGAGAGCCCAGCCCCACTAGGTCCTTTGTAAGAACTTTAAGGTATTTCTTAATGTTCAAGGAAAATGCCTGACTGTTCTGAAAACAAAAGCAATTCACGTGTCCCTTATTAACTTAACTGACAGCATCAATTCATGAGACAGACAAAGTGGGTGAGGCAACCTCTTTTGTTGGATGAACTGCTGTGGGTAGAAAGGACAACACAGGGTTCTTCTTCAGGTCTGGGGAAGAAAACAGTGTGCCCAGACCTGAATAAATTTGTTAGTCTCTAAGGTGCCATAAGTATTTCTTGTTCTTTTGGCTGAACTAATCGAGGTTAGTTATTAAACAAATAGAGCTTTTAAGCAATGAAATAAAGTATGTAGAAGAGTCTGTAATAGGGCACACTCTATCCCCAGATGCCCTAGGAATCCTGGGGCATCTGGGGATAGTGTCTGCTCAGGAACCTCTCAGACTCTCTCTGCTGAGTGGCAGCTTTGCATGATTTATTTACATTCCCATCACCCACCAATACAGTCTCATATTGCAATATTACATACAGCACTTCTCTAGAGGGGCCAGTAAGGAACAATGGTTTCCATTCCTTGAGGTCTGGGCTCAGCTAGCACTCATTACTCCCCAAGGTCCTGCCTGTGTCTTTCTTATAGCCCTCAGCTGATGGGCTAATTGGTTCCTAAGCCCTCCCACCCTGATCAGCGAGCCTATCCCCAGTCAGCCTTCTCCAGGGGAAGTGATGGGTGCCTAAGGGTATGTCTAGACCGCAATTAAAAACCTGTGGCTGGCCTGTGTCAGCTGACTCAGACTCATGGGGCTCAAGCTAAAAGGCTGTTCAATTGCAATAGAGACATTCCAGCTTGGACTGGAACCTGGGATCTCAGATCCTGCATAGTGGGATGGTCCCAGAGCTTGTGCTGAAGCATGAGCCAGAACGTTTACATGGCAATTAAACAACACCTTAACCTGAGCTCTCCTAGCCTGAATCAGCTGGCTTGGGCCAGCTGCGGGCATCTAACTACAGTGTACACATACCGGAAGTGATCAGAGCACTGGCTCTCCTGTCAGCGTCCAATGCTCTGTCACACATTTATTTACACACATTATCCCAAAGAGATCCCTGATTAATGAATCTATACAGCTCCAGCTTCAGTCCACATCCTTTATCCTTATCCTGATAGGTACTATGGAGATATTTTAATGTTTATTGCTAGAGATGCAACATACCCAGGAAACTGGACTGGCAGTCAGGAGACCTGCATGATATTTCTAGGTCTTCTCTGATTTGTTTAAGGGCTAGTCACAGTCTAGCCCCAAGTTTTACTGGATAGGATAGAAACTCAGAGCCAGATTCTGCCAGTCACGCTGACTACTTGCAGAGTACTCACACTCAGTGTGAACTGGGTGGCAGAATTGGGTCATCACTGAAATGTACTAGAATGTTCTAGTGCCGTGGTTCTCAATCAGGGGTACATGTACCTCTGGGGGTAAGCAAAGGTCTTCCAGGGGGTACAGCAACTCTTCTAGACATTTGCCTAGCTTGAAAACAGGCTATATAGAAAACACTAGTGAAGTCAATACAAACTAAAATTTCGTACAGACAAAATGAGAAAGTAAGCAATGTGTCAGTAACACTGGGCTGTGACACTTTTATATTTTATGTCAGATTTTGTAAGCAAATAGTTTTTAAGTGAGGTGACAGTTGGAGGTGAACAGGAGAAATCAAACTCCTGAAAAGGGCACAGAAGTCTGGAAAGGTTGAGAGCCACTGTTCTAGTCTACCAGGTCTTCGGCAGAACTAGCTGGATGTTGTTCCCCAATGGCAATTACCTGCAGTAGAGATATGTAAGGTTTGAAATTCCTGAAATCTGATGCTTAATTTGTTTTAAAAGCTTCTACAAGCTGGAAGTTCAGGTCGGTTTCAAAGCGAGATGGATTTTTAATCACTACAGAGAGTTGTAAAAGACTCTCTTTTTCTTGCCTCCCACATAGTTCATTCCCTCTATGATCAAAGCTAAGTTTCACAGAAAGAATAAAAATGAATAAGCTTGAGAAGGCCTAATTTACAAAAAATCTGCTATCCCGTGGCACCTCCCATCACAGTCTCTGCAGCGCAGTATCAGAATTTCTGCAGTAATTGGTGCAAGCACATTGCTCTGGGCTGAGGGACCAGAATCACAGGCATGGGGGTTGGCAGTGCTCATGGGGTGCATCTTTCCCTTCCCCTCCCGACCCTAGCCCTTCAGTGCTGTGGCCTGAGAGCAGGTGCCACCCTTCCTCCCCAAAGGCAGTGCACCTCCCTGATGCCTAGCATCCCTTTCCGAGCCAGGGCTAAAGCTCTGACCTCACCTCCCCCACCCAAATCGAGCCAAAGCTCCATATCCCTCCTTACCATAAGCAAACTCCCCCTAGCTTCTGCCCCTGGGGCAATTGTGGGAGGGGGTGGCTGAGGTCCCTTGGTGTTGCCTGTCACCAGTCAACAAAACAGCTGAGCAGGTCTGGCTGCTGGGGACAGACTAAGGATGCTCTCACTAGCAACTTCATGCTGCACCCTGGCAAGGGATGGCTGGCTGGGAAGGGCAACAGGCATAGCCTGCAATGGAGAGGAGGGTGGGTCCTAGCATAGACAGGGTGATGGGAACGGAGAAGGGGGGCAGGTCAGTGCACTGTGGAGGGGGGTCCCCAACACGCCACTGCAAAACAGCACACTCACCCTGCCGCCAGGGATCAAGATGGAGGGGACAGCTCAGTGTAGGGGGAGGTGTCCCTGATACTCCAATGCAAAATAGCAACATCCTCCTCCCTGACCTGCAAGCCAGAGACTGAGGAAGGGCGGAGAAAACCTTCCAGCTGCACCTTTGCTGCTCCCCTGACCTCAGCTTCTCCCACCCCCCCAAATTCTTCTCCTTCAGACCCTTTCCACAAATTCCCCCTACACATGCTCTCCACGCAGGCTCTGTCAGGCAGGACACGTGGATGGGGCTGTGTGCCCTGGAGCTGTGCTGAAGGGCCAGGGTCAGCAGGGGAGTGGAAGGATGCAGTTTGGAGGAGGTGGCCAACGCCTCTATATGCCCTTCCCCCACCTCTCGCCACCTGTGACCACCAGAATCTGTCACATTGGTGCAAAACAAATGCCTGTTGTGACATGAAACTATTGTTTTGGAAATTATGTATTTATTGGTCAAATTCTACCTTGAATTTATTGGTCAAATTCTACCGTCATGATTCCTTTGCTTGCAAGACTGCAAAAGGAAAGCTCTGATCTGGCAAAAACTTAAGCAACTTTACTCACGTGGCATAGCCCCAGTGAGTTCAAAATACTCAATATCTAATAGGATTTTTCAAGAAAGCAAAAATTGAACTACCAGAAGCTGCAGCTACACTAGCATCGCATCCTGAGAGTACTGTGGAGTCAGGAAGATCTTTTAGTCTCCCTTCAGCTAGTGTAAATTACTCTGAAGCTCAGTGGAATGAAAGCTGTCTTCCAAGCTAAGGCCACGTCTACACTACAGCTTATGTTGACATGATTTATGTCACTGCGGGGTGTTAATAAATCAGTCCCCTGAGCAACATAAGTTATACCAACATAAGAGCCAGTGTGGACAGCGCTATGTCAGTGGGAGAGTTAAGCTGAGAGGAGAGCTCTCTCCCATTGGCTTAGTGCAGCCAGATATATTAGAGATCTTACAGTAGCATGGCTGCACCAGTGCAGTGGCACCACTGTAAACTCTCTAGTGTAGCTGTGCCCTTAGACTGTAAGCAGGGGCATGCGCTGGAATTTAAATGTGACCCCTTTTGGAAGGGCACATTCTGTGCCCCCCGCAGGAGCTCGCTCTCCCCGCTCCCCACCTGGCTCCTGTAGGAGATAGCTCTTCCTTCCCCCCTTCCAGCCCCCGCCATGGTGGGAACTTGCTCTACCCTCCTCCACCCTCCCCTGGTCTGAGGAGGAGTTTGCCTTCCCCTCCCCCTCCCCGCCCCAGCAGGAACTTTCTCTTCTGGGCCAGCCCTGGGCCCGAAGTTATGTGCCCTGCATGATTACTGAAGGGGGCGGGGGCATGCCCATGCTTGTTTTCCCCCTTCCCATAACCTGCCTGGCACATTGTTAGCCCCTGGGGCTCTCCCATTCTCTCCTTATGGCACAGTTCAGTGTCCTGGGGACTGGAGTGCTTTAGTTTAACTAAAGTCTTTGCGTTTAATATAGGGGTATGTGGGTGAAAAACTGTGGCCTGTGATGCACAGGAAGTCAGACTAGATGATCTAATGAGCCTTTCTGGTCTTATTTTTAAAAGCAGCAGACCCATCTGTGCAGACATGCACGAAACATGTTTGCTTCACTCCCTGTTTGTAAACGTCATGTGACAGCACATGCATATTTTTTCCACACAAAAATAGCGTGTGACATTTTTTGGGGGAAAAAAAGCTAGCTCATGTGCCTCCTTTATTTTCACACTTAATCCAGATTTCTGATTTGATATCCCAGCCTTCTTCATGTCAAACGTGTTGCTAAGTAACGACGTAAAACAAGTGATTTAAAACAGGTTTTTTTGGGGTGGGGGGTGGGAGGGGAAATCTGGCTGTTTTGAAATATCACAATTCTAGTTGCAATCTGTTTTTCTTTCCTTATAAGAAGAGGAAAAATTCTCTTCAAAGCATTAGCCAGAAAAACATCCTGTGTTAAGAGAACATTATAAAATGTCCCATAGATAGCTGTGGATTTACTCAGAATGGCATGAATGGGCTCTGTGGTAGACCATTATAGAACAGTTTATAGAACCATTAGAGAATAATTAAAATGAAGAGATGGCTGGGATTTTAATTGGATCTCTGAACTCCAACAAAAGCACCTGAGCATACCAGATGATTACACTGCTCTACAGCCAAAATGCTTCTGAAATAAATGTAGTCAAACTTTACTAATTCTGGGTCACTGAGAACGAAAATGATGCTTAACATTGTTGATTGGCTCTAGTTTTCAAGATATGTTATTGGGTCAGTATATACGACCCTTGACATGGGAATGGTGGAGGATAAGTGAGTTATAAAGGGAAGGGATCTCAATTTAAACCAGAAATGACTAAAATACATCTTTGACTGGACCTATGAATAAATCTATGACTGGGTTTGGACAGTACTTCCTTTTTAGGCAAAACAATGAATGATGCAATCGGAAGCTGGAATTGCGTCATACATGATATGAATTGCATCAGGTGATGTTAGGGTTTCCATGTTCCGTGACCGTCAAAAGGATCTTGTCCCATTCTTCTTCATGGAAGGTGATCTTGTAGCCTGCAACATCGATGGTGTGATGGCAGCCCTCAACATCGTTCAAGATCCAGATGAGTGGAGACTCTTCACTGATTCATCGAAGACGAGTCTTAAAGCTGTTTTGCTGCATAATGGCAATGTTTTGCCATCAATTCCAGTTGGTCATGCAGTCCATATGAAGGAAACCTATGACAACATGAAACAACTTTTGAGGTGCATAAACTATGACCAACATCAGTGGCAGCTTTGTGGCGATTTGAAGATTGTTGCTCTCTTGCTTGGTCTGCAGACTGGATACACAAAGTACTGCTGTTTTCTCTGCGAATGGGATAGTCGTGCAAGAGATTCCTACTACATCAAGAAAGACTGGCCATTCCGACAGTCATCGGAGCCTGGGAGGAAAAGTGTTCAGCATCCACCACTTGTTGAATCAAGGAAGATTTTGTTACCACCTTACACATCAAGCTGGGTCTGATGAAAAACTTTGTCAAGGCCATTGACAAAACACAAGCAGCTTTCAAGTACCTCCGTGGAAAATTTCCAAGCTTAAGTGAAGCTAAGATAAAGGAAGGTGTCTTTGCTGGTCCTCAGATTCGTGAACTTCTTCGAGATGATGCGTTTGACCATGCACTGCGTGGCAAGGAAAAGACGGCATGGAAAGCCTTCCAGTCAGTGGCAATGCATTTTCTCGGAAACAACAAGGCAGACAACTACAGGTTGTTGGTGGAAAACCTCCTCAAGGCATACAAAAGCCTTGGTTGCAACATGTCACTAAAGATACATTTTTTGCATTCTCATCTAGATTTTTTTCCACCGAACAGTGAGCGGAGCAGTGAGCAACGAGCACGGCGAGCGATTTCACCAGGACATTGCAACAATGGAGAAACGCTATCAGGGCAAATGGAGCCCATCAATGCTTGCAGACTATTGCTGGACAGTGACAAGAGATGCTCCATTTAATGAATACAAGAGACAAGCCAAGAAGCGCCGAGTAGACACTGAATAGGACTAAACTATGTACATAATAGTTTTTTGCCTTTTGTTTCATAATACATTTTATTTATATAACCCTTTTGCTGATTTTTAAAGTGTTACATAAACAGGACAGGTGAAATATTATCATGTAAAGCAACCATAAACACATGAAAAGACCTAGGTTTACAATTTATGATTAAAACTCTACTATCTACGCAATATACATAGACATAAAATGTAAAAACTTAAATATCTTAGAAACAGTAGCCAATCAGTTGTTTTAATTGTCATATTTGAATTCAGCACATCAAAATACATAATAAATATCACATTTTATCTCTGAAGCAGACGACTTCTAAAAAATTGTAGACCAGTGTTACTTAACCAATCATATTATAATGGAGGAGATAGAACACAAGCAGTTAAATGCAACGTGCTCCTAGCCACTATTCAACAAACATTTGGCTGACTACAATATTTCAAAGCAGACGACACAAGCTTTTGGTCTTGTGGTTCAGTGACTCTTTTTGATGTCCCACAGCTATTCAGGGCAGCTCAGAAGCGGTTGCATTTTAATTCACATTGATTAATGTTACAAAATGAGTCTTTCTGACATCTGTAATTTTGCTTTGCTGGGCAATGATTGAGGAGGTGGGGGTGTCATCCCATCATTGCAAACACCCAGCAGCCCACTACAACAGAGAGTTAACCATCTTCTCCAGCAGATGAGATTAGACCTTAACTTGTTTTCTTTAATTAACTCCTCACTAGGTTGCTCCATGTTCAGTTGGCACCCCTCTGGTCCAGGACAATAGAAATGCTCCCAGCTTGGATTGGATTTCTGTTGCTCCTCCCATACTTCTTTGGAATAGCAGTGCTCCATGCTAGTCAGGTCACAGTTTTCTCACACTGACTGTGAACACTTTTGGAAAGATTGATTTGCCCAACATCGGCAATGAAACCTGCAGAAGGACTAAGCATGCTAGTGAGTCACAATGATCAGCAAAGATAACATATTGGCAGCACACACCAGTCTCAGCTATTCAGAATAAATGTCTTTCTTGGTTACCTTTCCATTGTTTACTCTCCTGGATTTCATAGTTTATCATTAATGCCTTCATACTTCCAGTTCCCCATTTACATTTTGTTTTTGCCCTACGTGGGCGTAATTTCTTCTTATCCACAGTACGTAGTTAGACTGCACAGCAGACCACAGACTGCTTATAAATGAGCCTTTAACTTACAAGGCTGCCCTGTTAAAATAGCTTATTTAATACAAGACCACACAGGAACACTGGAATGTTTTCAGGGGATGAGACTGGGAGTTGGCTCTGTGGTTATTGATACCTAGTGCACCATCCCCATGGGCTAGGTCTCTCCAACAAAGGCCACCATGCACAACTGAAGATTAATCCAAAAATACCAGTATAGCCCGAGTACAATTATGAAAAAGTTAAAGCAAAAAATTAGGGAGAAAAACTTCCCAGGCAGGGATAGATTGAAGCCCACATCAGTCAAAAATACAGGACACCAAAATGGCTCTTGGGAAGGAAGGGGCAAGGGTTAGGAGGAGGAAAGTAGCAATGCTGGGTAAAGAAATCCACGCCCACAACCTTGTGTGTACTTGTGATTCTGGAAAACAAAATCCACAAGGAGAAGTAGAAGAGGGTGCCTATGACATGTTTGACTTGATGGTCCCCTTCAGTGCCCTGGGAGCCCTTACCAGAGCACACAGAAGCAATCAATTTATCTGACCATGCCTTAATCCATTGTTGTGCTCAGGCTTTCCACACTGACCCACAAGTTCTCAGCAGTGCTGAAGCAAGTAACCAGGTCTTGAAAAAAAACAGAATTTGGACTGACGACTTCACTCATTTATACTTGTGCAAACTGTCCTCTTATCCCCATAATAGAACAGAATTTGTCCCTACTCAAACGCAGAAAGATAATGCAGAACTTCTTCAGATGGGGAAATCTGCACATTATCAGATATATAAAGCCTGATCCAAAGCCCAGCGAAGTCAATGGGAGTTGTTTCATTTACTTCAGTGGGCTTCAAATCAGGTCCATAGTCATGATGGAGCATGTATCATCTTAGCATTAGCTACTGTGAAATCTTCACTGGTTACAAAAGAGCTTCAAATTAACAGTTGGTGCAGAATACAGTGTGATAGTTTGCAGTGATGTGTTATCCATTCATTCAAGTGGCAAAGATTCATTCTTATCACTATCCTGCCAACCAGAGGAAATGGAATCTCAGCATCTACTAGTATAGACTGAGCTATACTAGTAGACGCTGATATTAGTAACAACCTATCAGTGCCCTTTTGGTATGTTGCTCCTAAACCAGTGATTGTAAGAGGGGAACATCATATGTAAAGCTAGATGTGTCATAGGCATGTTTGCTTTGAAATGCTAATACATCATTTCTGGCTGTATTTTATTACTGAGGGCACAAGAACAAACCACCCTGAAGTTCAGAAAGAATAGCAAATATGGCAGGCCAGCAGCTTGGCTTAACAGTGAAATCTTCGGTGAGCTTAAACTCAAAAAGGGGGCTTACAAGAAGTGGAAATTTGGACAGATGATTAGGGAGGAGTATAAAAATATTGCTAGAGCATGCAGGGGTGTAATCACGGAGGCCAAGGCACAATTGGAGTTGCAGCTAGCAAAGGATGTGAGGGTAACAAGAAGAGTTTCTACAGGTATGTTAGCAACAAGAAGGTGGTCAGGGAAAGTGTGGGACCCTTACTGAATGGGGGAGGCAACATAGTGACAGATGATGTGGAAAAAGCTGAAGTACTCAATGCTTTTTTTGCCTCGGTCTTCACAGACAAGGTCAGCTCCCAGATTGCTGCATTGGGCAACACATTATGGGGAGGAGGTGAGCAGCCCTCTGCGGAGAAAGAACAGGTTAAGGACTATTTAGAAAAGCTGGATGTGCACAAGTCCATGGGTCCAGATCTGATGCATCTAATGGTGCTGAGGGAGTTGGTTGATGTGATTGCAGAGCCATTGGCTATTATCTTTGAAAATTCATGGTGAGCAGGGAAAGTCCCAGACAACTGGAAAAAGGCAAATATAGTGCCTTTTTTATATTTAAATATATTTTAAAAAGGGAAGAAAGAGAACCCGGGGAACTACAGACCGGTCAGCCTCACTTCAGTCCCTGGAAAAATCATGGAACAGGTCCTCAAGGAATCCATTCTGAAGCACTTGGAGGAGAGGAAGGTGATCAGGAAAAGTCAACATGGATTCACCAAGGGCAAGTCATGCCTGACTAACCTAATTGCCTTCTATGATGAGATAACTGGCTTTGTGGTTATGGGAAAAGTGGTGGATGTGATATATCTTGACTTCAGCAAAGCATTTGATACAGTCTCCCACAGTATTCTTGCCAGTAAGTTAGAAAAGTATGGATTGGATGAATGGACTATAAGGTGGATAGAAAACTGGCTAGATTGTCAGGCTCAAGGGGTAGTGATTAACGGCTCGATGTCTAGTTGGCAGCCCGTTTCAAGCAGAGTGCCTCATGGGTCGATCCTTGGACCGGTTTTGTTCAACATCTTTATTAATGATTTGGATGATGGGATTAATTACACCATAAGCAAGTTCACAGATGACACTAAGATGCGGGGAGAGGTAGAGACATTGGAGGGTAGGGATACGGTCCAGAGTGACCTAGACAAATTGGAGGACTGGGCCAAAAGAAATCCGATGAGGTTCAACAGGGACAAGTGCAGAGTCCTGCACTTAGGAAGGAAGAATCCCATGCACTGCTACAGACTAGGGACCAAATGGCTATGCAGCAGTTCTGCAGAAAAGGACCTAGGGGTTACAGTGGATGAGAAGCTGGATATGAGTCAGCAGTGTGCCCTTGTTGCCAAGAAGGTCAACAGCATAGTGGGCTGTATTAGTAGGATCATTGCCAGCAGATCAAGAGAAGTGATTATTCCCCTCTATTTGGCACTGGTGTGAGGCCACACCTGGAATATTGCGTCCAGTTTTGGTCCCCCCACTACAGAAGGGATGTGGACAAATTGGAGAGAGTCCAACGGAGGGCAATGGAAATGATTAGGGGGCTGAGGCACATGACTTATGAGGAGAGGCTGAGGGAACTGGGATTATTTAGTCTGCAGAAGAGAAGAGTGAGGGCGGATTTGATAGCAGCCTTCAACTACCTCAGGGGTGGTTCCAAAGTGGATGGAGCTAGCTTGTTCTCAGTGGTGGTAGATGACAGAACAAGAAGCAATGTCTTAAGTTGCAGTGTGGGAGGTTTGGGTTGGATATTAGGAAGCAGTATTTCACCAGGAGGGTGGTGAAGCACTGGAATGGGTTACCTAGGGAGGTGGTGGAAACTCCATCCTTAAAAACCGCTAAGGCCCAGCTTGATAAAGCTTTGGCTGGGATGATTTAGATGGTTTTGGTCCTGCTTTGAGCAGGGGGTTGGACTAGATGATTTCCTGAGGTCTCGTCCAACCCTGATATTCTGTGATCAACATTGCCCACAGTTGATCAGACTGAACAATAGCTGGGTCAAGTATAAGGCGAAAATTAATGTGTCAAAATGAATGCCAAAACTAATGGCAACTTATATAGGAGCACTGCACTCAGAAGCATATCATTACACACCACTCATGTTAGCACCTTGGCCTTGGTACCTCTCACAATTTGCTTCACACCAGCTTGAGACAAAGATGGTCCCATATGGTAGGTTTGTACAGTCGTAGGTATCATCTACACAGCAAAATGTCTGTGCTACACAGACTTCATCTGAAAAACAGGCTCAGCCTTTGTGAGTTTTACCCAGTGCATGGTCAGCATGGACCAGAGAACACCTCTTGAAACGTGCCTAGTTTTATGAATGAAAATTTTGGTTGGTCCATGAAGGTCAAAGGAGATGTTTTACCAGTGTTAGGATGAATGTGATTTTTAAAACAGTTCAGCAGCTAACATGATTTTGGTTTTACAGCACAAGCAGGGTTTTAACCCATTGGCTCCCCACCTTTTCAGGCACCCGTACCAATTTACCAGACTAACATCCCCTTTGGGTGAACCAGTCCTTGACACTTTACAGTTAGTTGTAAGAACTCTACCTTGCAATGGAACATAGGCTGCTCTAATCCAATTGCAAGCTGTGGGTGAGTCATTCCTCACTCCACTGTGGCTCAGGGTACAAAGAATCGCATGAGAGATGCATGGTGGCAGCACACTACGAAACATCCTCTTCAAGACAGGGAGCAAGAAGCTTGAAGCGACTGTCCGAAGAGCCTGAAGCACCAGTACTGATCTCTATAAGAGGGGCAGGAGTCAGTATTTTATTTCACCATTATACCAGAGAGCTTTACAGCCAAGAATGTGAATCTGATGCAAAACAGAACCTCCCTCTTTGAGAAATCGAGCTTGAAATTGTAGACCCTTTATGCCCAGGGGCCTGCCTTTTACTGATGACTCCCTATTCCTTTAACAAAGGTAGGTGTCTCTGTTCTTATAGTGACAGTAAACTATGTACAATATCAGTTCATCTGTCTAAGTACTTGAACTCTGTAATATCAGAACGTAACAGAGACACTTCTTGAAGTGATGAGACACGGGAGCAGAAAACTTTTTCTGAGAAGCAGTGAAAAGAGCTCACTAATGGGCTCCCCACACCTCTGACATGTAAAACTGTTTAGAAAGCTCTTTTTTAAATTGGGGTGCCAGCCTTTCCAAAGGAGGGTGATGGCATTGGGAAGAATCTGGCCTTGTCTACACTACGGTAATTCAATAAAATCACCATCTAAACTTCCAAATCATCTGTCTACCCAAAGGGAAACTGAGGGTACCAAGCAAGAGAAAATGAAGCAGCAATCCCATTGTGACACCAGGTAAGCTGTTGCTACCTCACTCAACTTAAAGCAGGCCAACTAACATCTTCACCTAGATTTCAGTCTTCAAAAGCATTCTGCATCCCACATCTGCTAAGTGTATAGGTGATCTCTCTGGGAGGGGTTCCGTGAACAATGGTGAAATGGCTAGTCAAAGCCATTCAGAATCAGAGTGGGGATACACACACCACTAATGTACATGTTTCACAGTAAGAATAGAGAGCCTCTCTACCTGATCCTGAAAATTCTAGCATCATGTACTTTGTCTGCGCACCACATGAACACATCCAGGACCCTGCCCCCATGATCCATTAGGGCTTGCATCACCACTGGGTAGTAGCACATGATGCTAATGTACCACTGGGCTTACTGGTGAAGTGCACAAGATGGGCACATCAGTTCCTTTGACGGCTCCTGCACTGTTTAGGAATCCAACTTGTTGAAATCATCTCTTAGTGATCTTTGGCATATTGGCCACTTTGATCCAATGCCCTTGCAGCACAAGAAATGTCACCCTTCACACTCCCATGGCAACAGCACCACATTCATGCCCAACCCCACATTCATGCCCAAATGACTAGTAATTATGCAGGAATGGCAGCTTCTGCAGGGCTATCACCAATCTCATTTCTTTGGAAAACTACACACATCCTGGTGATCCTGCAATGTTGGGGCTGGATCTTCATAGAGTTACAGAATTTTATTTCCTTTCATTCTGAAGTTATTCAGCCACTGATGATTGTCCAGGGTACAAAAAAAAGTGTCCAAGGTACACTTGTCCCATGAATCTGTCCAGACCTAAACACGCGCTAAACCCAGCAAAAGTCTCCCTTGAGTACATGGAGCTGGAAAGGATGCAGTAAAACTATCAAATGCAGATATTGCATTCCAACACTGGACAGGTAATTTTAGAACATCCTCAACCAGCTTGCTGCAACCATTTCAGCTGTCTTGTGACTACTTTCTAGAAGCGCCACCAGAAACTTTTCTTGCTCAGCAAAGAGCAAGTATTGACTGTTCAGCCTGGCCTCCGTAAAAAGAGGATTTGGAAACAGTGCCATATCCAAGGGCTATGGGACTTTCCGAGGCAACTATGGCCTTTTGACCTCTTTTGCCCCCATAGTCTCCCTGTATTCCTAGAAGGTCTTTCAAAATCTCCCAGGAGCCACAGCTTCAGGGAGCTGTGCCAGAAACTGTCAGATAGGAACTCAGCGGGCAGTGCAACAGCAACAGTGTAGTACAGCACAATTATGAATGTTGGGCAAGCCTGCAAACCAAACAGCCCTGCTAACATGAACAGCCTGCAGTGTGGGTACTCACTCCAGTGCTATCCCACTGGCTTTCTGTTTCTGACCTTTACTTATGGAAACATTATGGGATGGGAAGAGCTCATCGATGTCTAAAGCAAGTCCAATTTTGGTGGAGGTATTTTTCTGTTTCTCTCATTCTCAGCAGTAACACTTGTGCTGTGCCATTCTGCAGTTAGGCCCGCATAAGTAAATAAAGAAAGGAGAAGAAATTTAAACTGGAGCTAAGATCATCACAGGAAGCAGCTGCTTTCTGTGATGGTCTTTGCTCCACTATAATTGGGTGAATGTTTACTGCCCAATTGTGACCTTAATTCCAGAAGGCAAATTTCAACAATAAATACTGATTTAACCTGTAGTCCATATGGACTTCCTCACTTCTTATGGTCAACTGCTATGTGTTGTTTAAGAGTTGTAGTGTTTCATCTCAAAGGAGGTTATGTTTTCAGACTGGAAACAAACCTTCTGTATGATTTGTCTGTCAGTTTAGCACTTTGATGTGCTATGGGATCCTTCTGGGTGAAAGGCACCATGTTAATGTAAGAGGGTGCTGGCAAGAAGCTCTCAGCCAGCCCGTTAGCTCCCTTCCTGCTAGCTCAGCTCCCAGTAGGGTGACCAGATGTCCCCATTTTATAGGGACAGTCCTGATATCTGGGGCTTTTTTTAATATGGGCTCCTATTACCCCCCACTCCCTGTCCCAATTTTGCACACTTGCTATCTGGTCACCCTAGCTCCCAGCCAGGGGAGTTAATTGGAGCTGGCAGGATGTGGCTCTTAGAAGGAAGGGTTTAAGGAAAAGCACCTGTGAGCCTTAGAGGCCAGCAGCATAAAGCTGCCAGGAAGGAAGTGCACAGGGGGGAACAGGAAAGGAGGAGTGAGTAGCTGTTATGGCTCTTGGCTAGCTGCAGGAGCTAGCTGTCCCCAAAGCAGCTAAATATACATAACTGTATATAGGTGGTGGGGACTTGCACAGGGAAATAAAAGGGCACTGGTGTTGGCAACAGTGTGGTCTCTGACTCATTTGTGCAATGAGCAGTGAAGGGCTCATCTACAGTTAATAATGTATTACTAGTCATAACGCAATTAAAGCTGAAAGAAAAACAAGGATTTTCTTCAGCAGAAAATTTTGACAATTTTTTTTCATTTAATCAGTTTTCACAGAAAATGCCAAAAAAAAAAAAGAAAATAAATATTTTGGGTTTCAGATACACTGCTGTTTTTAGGCCTTTTTTGAACACTAAACATAAAGAACTAAGTACATTCATGGAGGGTAGGTCCATCAATGGCTATTGGCCTATATGGGCTGGAATGGTGTCCCTGGCCTTTGTTTGCCAGAGGCTGGGAGTGGGCAGCCAGGGATGAATCACTTGATGATTACATGTTCTGTTCATTCTCTCTGGGGCAACTGGCATTGGCTGCTGTTGGAAGACAGGATTCTGGATAGATGAACCTTTGGTCTGACCTAGTATGGCTGTTTTTATGTTCTTATCTGCTGATTGTTGACAAAATATTGAAATTTTCTGCAGAAATCAGACTCTTAAGTAAAAAATTTTGTTTTGGCAAAAGCACAATTTTCATCAAAAACAATTTCAGTGGAAAAATCTTCTGCCAGCGCTAGTCAGAATGCACGTAAGTTTTCCTTTTTCTTTCCTTTTTTAGTTGAAAATGTATTAAGGAAAACTTGACTTCAGAATTATAAAGTCCTACAGAAAGAGTATTGATACAAATAATTATCCACCCCACAAACAATTGCAGAGATTAGCATTTGGTAAATGTTTCAAAGATGTATAATAGCTAGAAGTAAATATATAAAACCTACTGAACAGACACCATGAGTTAGTACACCACTGTGTAAATGTATCTGTAAAGAACCTTCCACCTTGGCCTGTCTACATTCTCTTCAGTCATTTGATAAACAATAGAAGTCAGTCTACTTCCTGATGCCTGTTCAGGTTAGTCACAGAAGAAGTGGAAGAACCATCACCATCTATCAAGTAGTTTTTAGGACAATACTTGCTCTCTGCTGGTTTTGGCCTGGCTCAGAGTATATAGGGTTCACTCAGTCATCAATTAAATGCAGCTGGGGTTTTTTGGGTGGAATAGGACAGACTTCTGTACCCATAACAAGACACAACATTTTTTGGCAGGGAAATCAAAAGAATAGCATCCTCAATTAAAACTACAGGGATAAACAAACACACATAGAATTTATTTGTCCGAGCAGGAATTTAGCCAGGTCAAGGCTTAATAATACCCTTACTCTTGTAAAAACTGCTGTGGGTTCCGTGTTGACTAAAAGTGGGCACACCCTCAGTTTCACACCTAATCCCAAAGCTGGCACCTCCAGAAGCATGGTGGCTCCCATGCTTGTAAACTCATCCATGTATTTACATAGAAGGAAACTTCTTTGCTGCTTCAGATTCAATCCCCTGGATAACAAACAAAAAAATATTAAACTTTTCTTTGACAAATGTAGCAAAATCTGTTATTCGTTAGCCAGCTTGTATATTGCGCCCCAGGCACACCATTCCTTGGTTTATTACTTCCTCTCATAAGCTGAAAACTGGCCTGACAGAGACAGCTAATGTGGTCCCAGTTCTAATACAAGAGACTGTAAGAAGAACTGTGAATTATTAATGTTGCACCCTTCCCACTAAACTTTAAAGGAGACACAGAGCTTCAGTTTCAACATTCTCTGCCCGCACTGCATTCTTGCGAGCTTTAAAATACTATGGTAGAGTTCATATTTCCATTAACATGGAGTGAGAGAGGCAACTCAAAACATTAAAGAAGGATTCAAACACAACAACTTGTTTCTGGTTGGTGATTAACAGATGTTAACCAAAGGAACAGAACACTTTTTTAATATTCTTAAATATCCAAAACCACTAATGGACTAAAGTTTAGTTTCATAGGACCCAAGATTTGTACATAAGTGATTATACTTTATGTGTAGAACCAACATTTCTAATATAGTTACAATTTAAAACGAAGTATTTCAAAATCATTTCCTCCTTTACTTACTTACCTAGAAATGTATTCTGGGTTTCCCTTGCAACATCTTTCACCATTTAAAGTGGTATAGGCACTAGTGTTGGTTCAGGCGGTCATAATCAGTGATGAGTAAACCACCCAAAGGTCAGAGTTTGCATTTGGGTTGGACCAAGAAAGAATGACTTTAGGCATAGTCTGCCAAGAGGCCACCTACAGTTCCACACGCACCTCTGGGATACCAGAATGGAACTAGAATACTCATGGTCACTCACCAGTAGGCCAGATCCAAACTGCTCTTCTCCAGTGCAGAGTTTCTATTGACTTCTTCTCTGCCTGGTTGTTACAGACATGATCAGAAACTGGAGGAAGAAATGATATAGATGGGAAACTAAGTGGGACAGGAAACTGGGAGGGAGGAAAGGAGAAGATTGTAAAGGGGGAACACTAAATGCTATCTTCACTTAACATGTGCATGAACCATAGCAAAGGAACTGGACAAGACTCAACAATTCCACAGAGGTTTGTGCAAACAATTTTCTTGCTTTGGCTTCCTATTGGTATGAGGCCCTTGAGTTCCACATTGACTTAGGATTCAGATAAAGCCAAAAGCTGAGAGTAAAACTTGGCTGAAATCACTGACTTTTGCAAAATTTCCAAAAAAACCTTTGTGGGATTCAAAACTCATTCCAGTTAAGGAAACTTTTTCATTTGTAAGAACATAATGTAAGAACAGTTTCATTCAGGCAGACTTTGGCCTTGACGTGAAGCGTTGGGCTCCATTTTTATTTTATCTGTACAAGTGCAGTCACACCTAGTTAAGATTAGATAGGGGACCAAACTGAACTCCAAGGTAAGTCCCAGCTCTAAAAAGGACTCAACAAACCCCCTGGATCTTAGTTTCTGACAAATGCAGCTCTGTATCTGAATTTGCGTTATGGGCCTCTCTTTAACTAATTGAGATGTCAATACCTGTTGAATGGCAAATGGGAACCCTGCACTACATCTAAACTAGAAACCAGCTTTCAAATCTTGTGTGCATTT
This sequence comes from Dermatemys mawii, assembly GCA_007922305.1. Lineage (NCBI taxonomy): Eukaryota > Metazoa > Chordata > Testudines > Dermatemydidae > Dermatemys > Dermatemys mawii. Next base: position 7,796,680 of record ML677348.1, read on the forward strand.
GACATTTTTAAAACTTCTCTTACTGATTAAAGTTTTTAAAGAGTTTATTTTCTAAGCTTTGCAGTTCACCATTTGGATTCAGATTTTTAGCTGATGGATAAACGTTCTTTCAAATTCATTGGTGGAATACATCAAACATGTAATGTTATCAGTGAGGTATCTTCCCCCAAGGTATTCCTGGTAGTATAATCTAGGACTTATTCTCTGCATAAGTCTAAATTTAAATAATTCACCAAGTAAGATTATATTCCTCCTTTATTGATGCAGGAACACTTTTTTTCCAGGGTCATAGACAAAGATTTCTCCTGATGTTAGCAAAGTTTTATGAATTAGTAAATACAATCCTACAGAGAGAAAGCAAAACTTTCAATTGAAAATAATTTGCAAATGGCACAAATGAATACTCTTTTAGGGCTAAACTGAACCACAAATGTATAAACAAATGTTCGGTTCAACTGAACAAGCTCTCTCTTAATGCAGAGAAAGGAGTAACACGATCCAGTGGCTGGAGGTTGAAGTTAGACAAATGCAGAGAGGAAATAAGCTGTGCATTTTTAACAGTGAGGGTCATTAACTGTTGGAAAAAATTTTCAGGGGGCATAGTGAATTCTCCATCACTGGCAAATTTTAAATTAAGATTGGATGTTTTTCTAAAAGATCATTGAATCATAGAACGTGTGCTACTAATTATTTTGGGGAGCTTCTATGGCCTATGTTATGCAGGGAGGTCAAACCAGATGATTGCAATGGCCCCTTGTGGCTTGAGAATCTATGACTGTGTATGTGATGGAGTGCACAGGTCCAGAGGTGCTGGAACTAGAAATGCTAGGGGTGCTGCCTCACCCCCTGACTTGAAGTGGTTTCCATCATATCTGGGTGACCACATATTCTCATAAAATCGGGACTATCTCAATATTTAACCCTTTGTCTCACATCCCGACCGATGTACAATTGGAATGCCAATTGTCCGGATAATCAGGTAAGGAGATGAGCAGGAGGGGTAGTAGACGAGTGGTGGGGGATGAGAAGCATGGGACACAGGAGAAGTGGTGAGTGGTGGGTAGGTGGGAGGTGAGCAGCCGGTGGGAGGGCGAGGGTGAAGAGGTGAGTGGAGAGCCAGTGGGGGTTCTCGGGGCAGGTATGGGGTTTCTGGCATGGGAGTGAGGAGGTGAAAAGGGAGAGGAGGTGAGCAGTGGGTGAGGGACTGAGGAGGGACTCAGGAAGCCAGCAGCAGGCCGGGGATGAGGAGGGGTATGGTGGCAAGGCTGAGCGGGGAAGGGGTGGGACCTAGGAGGAGTGAGGGTGGACTGTGGGCGGGGCTGATGGCACCCCAACGTGTCCCAATATTTTAGTGTTGTGATCTGGTCACCCTATACAGGGTGTACACTTTGGTTCAGTGGCTCTCAGCACCCCACTGTACAAATCATTCCAGCCCCAAGTACAGGTCAACAGACTTGGACTCTTTTGACTGAGGAGGAGAGTGGGGAGCTGAGAGCCTCTCATGGGGAATGTTCTAGTGCCCCCCCTGTCTCTTTCACACTGAGGATCCTGCTCCAACCCCTTCACTAAGCCCATGGCAGGGGTGTCTCTGGTAGAAAGTTCTCAAACCTTGGGCTGAAGAAATGTAAAAACAAAACTGTGCCTCCATTTCTGGAAAATTGCCTTCAGTGAAAATACAGTAAACTATAGTCTGACAACCTTTCTTCTTACTATATTAATATTTCACCGTATTAATATTTGAGTAACTGGATTTATTGTAAACCTAAGGTTGTTTTTAATGGTTAACTCCTGATTTTCATTCTCTCGATAGCACACTATAAGCGACAACTGCCATGTTACCAACGTGAAAGCGGTGCAGAACATGGAAAGAACAGGACCAGCGTGACACACTTTCTTCCCCTTCGGTAGGGGTAGGAATCGGTAAAGCAATTTGGATGAAATACCAGCCTAGCTGAACTGGAAATCAGACGTGTTCAGAGTAGCCAACAATTGGAAACTTGTACACACACTGGCTCATTCTTTCCCCCGCTCTGTACTATTCCTGTAATCTCCCAAAGCAGGCCTGCAATTCCTCATCTCATTGCCACTACCATAGTAGATCCAGTTAAAAATAGAACAGTTTCAGGCATGCAAAAATCTTAGGTGAGAAACTTTGCTTATGCTGACTTTGTCCGCTTGAGTCAAAATTAGTTCAAAATGTTAACATTTATTACTATTTGATTATTATATGTTTGCTTGGTGACCACCTTCTTGATCAACAGTGCAGAGACTTTCAGAGCCAAAAGCAAAGCTTGAACTAAACAGCCCAGGCTCTGTACCTGGTGGCTTTAAAAGAAGCCTTTCCAGGGGCATATGTAGCCTTCCAATTCAATGGCTGCACGATTCTAAACTCTAGTGCAATCGTAGTAAATCCGAAAATATCTTCTTGGACATGGTTTTGAGTTGTAGTAAAGGGAGACACCAACCACCCACAGCAGCAAACTCTGCCCTCGCACTGCAACCCTAATTCTGGATTGGTTCAGAGGAGGGACTCCGGGAATAGTGGAGGGAGAAGGAAAGGCTGGAAAGCTAGCGCCCCCTGCACTCACCGCACAGCGGTGGCAAGGCTTGGCTTTGGGTATTGCAACCTGGTGCACGAGGTCGCAACACCACTGGGTTTGGTCCAGTGAACCCTCCGTGAGGGAAGGGCAACCGGGCCAAATCTGAGCGAGTAGCATTGCAACCAGGTACATGGGGTCACAGCACCGCTCAGGTTTGGCATCTTTGGTTTCATGATTTCTGTGGGTGCAACTGAACCCAGAAGCCCATGCTAAATCTGCTCCTTCTCCCGTCTTCTGTGGATCTGCACAGAGAAGGGCACGTACCACACACTCACCCAGGAGTTATATGTGCTTATTTTATTTCATTACATTTTGTACATGTATATTTGTATACATTTTCTTAAACAATGTGTGGCTTGCACTCAGTGCTGTCCAAATAAGAGAAAGATGCTCACTTAACTAATTGCATTGAATTTACCTTGGCTAAGGAAAGCTGTCTTAAACCAGCCCTTACTAGTACATCTGACACAAGTACCGACTGGAGGTAAATGGTATGTGTTTCAATTCCAAACCCTTCCAATCTTCATTTTGAAAGTGCGATAGTATTGATCCTCATTTGTGGTTGTTTTGCCTCTCACTTCCCATTATCCTTAGTTCTCATCACTGAGGATCAGCTTCACAACCAGCTTCCTAATTAAGAGGAACTCAGCAGAGTTCCTTGTGAGATAAAGGAGAACGTAAAAGAACAAATGTGCATAGATGAAACGTTTCATGGTAAATAGTGAGATCATTGAGAAAGATATTAAAAAGGAGGAATGTTCATGAAATGGGATTGAGGACCCAATCTGGAGTCAATGGGAGTTGTGCACGGTCAGCACCTCTGAAAATGAGGCCCTTAAACATATAGAAGAGGACTGGAGCCAACCTCTCATAGAAACCCTAGTGAGGAGAGCCTTAAACAAAAGCTTTAAATATGTGCGTTGATAATGTCAGTGCAGTGCTAGACATGGGCCAATCCAAAAAAACACATGCAGATATCTAGCGTAGGTATTTCTGAGTGCTTTGGCTTTCATTTCAGCCAATGGTTACATTGGAAGTTCTCATCACATCCGCCAAGGAGGATGGGGGAGATGCCCCAAGTCATGGAGAGGAGGGGAAACATTCTGTTCTCTCTAGGATTAGCAGAGGAGGTGGAAATGCCCTCCATCCAACACCCTCTTACTTTATCTATCTGTGGTACCAACTGAGCTCCCATTGCAGGAGTATTTGAGCACCTCACAATCTTTTTAATGTAATTATACTCACAACACCCCTGTGTGTTAGGGAAATACTATTATCCACATTTACAGATGGGGAAACAGAGGCACAGTGAGATCAAGTGACTTGCCAAAGGTCATACCAAAAGTCTAGGGGAGAGCAGGGAGTTTAGCCCAGGACTCAAACTCCTAGGTCAGTTCCCTAACTATTTCTTCCCTTTAGTACCTCTTTTGAATATAGCATATCTTGTGTGCTCTATGATTTATCAGTTTTCAAATTTACTCATATTTGGAACAAGTAGCTGTTTCATGTTATGCATGTTTTTCCCACAGCGATTCTGTTTTTGGGGAAAATATACAGATGGGTGCTCATGTATCCTAATTTACTGTTATCATGGCAATTAGTGCTAATGGAGACAATGAGCGGGAGGCTGTCTATAAACTATGATATTGACTGTGACTATCAAACATAGGAAGAAAGTAGATTGCTGTAGGGCCAAAGACCTTCAGGTCTTCTCAATATTAAAGTAGTTCATGAGTCTTCCTCAGTTTCTGTAGAATCTTGTTTCCTGGATCTAGATTTTTCATTTTTTAAAAATGAGAAAGTTTGGGGATCAATATTTCTCACTTACCCCACTAAGTGTATTAGTAACTATGCAGTACATCTACTTGGAAGTATATCTCAGCCATCTGTTGTTTAGATCCTCCTTAATGATTGTGGTGACTGCTTCTAGAAAGAGCATCTTTAGCTTGACCAGTCAATAGCCAAATTAAGTTGCAAGAAGCCCCAGGGTCATAATTAATATATAAAATGTGACAAATTGCAGCTGTTGTAATCTTTAACATGGAAGTGTAGCTCCCAGGTCTCAACTGCTTCAGGCCATATGGAGCAGTGTATTATGTATTCTTCATACAATGTACTTCCACGTTAAGGATAAAGAGGGCTGTAGCCCGCAGCATACAACTCTATAGTTGGTTAAATTTACCGTCTATCAAAGAGTGACCACCTCTGGGATATTATTTAAGAGCCTCAGTAGGACCCTGTATACTTTTTATAGCTGAGTTTTATAGTCATTTGTGGCTATTGAGGAAAAAAAGCTGTTGTTTCACTCCATCCCTGACAAACATACTGCTGTGCTCTAAAAAGACAGTAGTTATGCACTGTTCCACGGAGAGTGTGACTAAAAACTTGTGAAATTCCAGAAGACCTATTCATATGGGTGTTGATTCCCAGTAGCCTCTCCAAGACCTATACCAACTGGCAAGTAGCCACATTAAGTTTGAATCTGTGTGTGTGCCACCATCAAAGCCTTGTTTTAAAAGGGGAAAAGGATAACGTGTTGAAATGGCAGAGTTTGCTCTTCTAACCCCATGTAAGCAGAGGGCCTGCAATGAAAAGAGCTATTATAGACTGTCCTTCATGCTAGCAATTATAACATACCACCACCCAGTGAGTCATTTTTCTTTTAAACGAAAAAAGAACATTTTAAAAGTGGCTTTACCCCAGAATGCCGCAAATGCCAAGCTTGTTTACTGCTTTGATAACTGGCTTTTTGTGATGCCAAAGGGCACAGACATTCGCATTTGCTAACAACTGAGGCTGCCCTGTCGACCACTCACGTAAAGTACAGCATGTGCTACAAGCTGCAGGTTGAAAAAACAAAAATGCCACCACAGCACTTGCCAGGAAAATGCTTCATCTCTTATTTGTATTATTGCGTCCTTCTGCAGCACTGCCATGTGGCCAGCCAATCACAACACATTTATTATAAAGCGCCTAGGAATGGCTACTCCCTCACATTGATTGGTTAAACATTGTGACAGGCATCTTTCCTAAGACCTTGCTCAGTAGATTGTCTGTTCCACCACAGGGGGAGAAGTGGTCTCGAGTGATAGGTACATAATCTCTGTGCTGCAGTCAGCCCTCTGCTTCACTGTATCTCCCCCAGAGAAGCCACAATTTGGTTTGCTGCTGTAGCAGCCCTTCTCCTCGCTTTGCTCTTGGGCTCAGGACCCTACTTTTTCTGTACTGAGTGGACTTTATTTTTGTATCTAAAAGCCAGTGAAAATATGGGGAAGCATTCCTCAATAGTATAGTATAGTTAGTAGTGTCCACCTGCATAGATTGGCATGATTAAAATCTTTTCCCTTAACATGCTTCTATTTTTTAAACATCTTTAAATGAAATATTCTTAGTGGAATTACTCTTTCCAAACATTGCACCTGCATCCTTTCCTTCTCTTTAGATTGGGTAGGGTTGCTGCATAATTCTGGTTGATGTTTTGCTAGCCACAGATCTGAACAGTAATTCTCTGTGACTTTATTTGAACGTTTCAACATGTGGAATTAAATCTGTGCTTAAATTCAGAATTAATTTTATTTTTTTTTGTAACCACCACTCTGTTTCTTTGAAGAAACTTTTGCATTGGATATGTTCAGTTACTACACTGTAACGGTTGTGTGGTTTTGTATGATAATTTTCTTATGTTAGATAAACAGAATATTCCACTTCGCCAAAGGCATAACACTAGGAGATTATGAATTCACAAAATCAAATTACACTCTTTAGCTACAGAGATTTTCCTCAACAGACTCTTTTCTCAAGAGACTTAACCTTCAGTTTAATCACGATCAAGGGATATTAACTAATATGATCATGTGTTTCAGGGGCCCCAGTTACAAAGCTCCTTTAAACATGGCAGACCTGCATTAATCAGCTTTGGCACTTCTTCTGAATTTAATTAAAAAGTAAATACACTGGACACGTGGGAGCGCAGCCTGTCTGCAAACATTTTGGAAGCACTCTGAGGGTGCTGCAGACATTGTACACTGGAATACTGTTGTGCATTCTGCCTGGCTACGCCATAACTGTATGGAAATTGCAGTCAATGCAAAAATGAAGCACTCAATTTCTGCTGAGATTTGAAAATTAATAATAGACTCACAGAATTGAAGGTCTGAAGGGACCATGGTGATCATCTAGTCTGACCTGCACATTTCAGGCCACAAAATCTCAACCACTCCTGAAATAGATCCCTAACCTATCGCTGAGTTACTGAAGTCCTCAAATCATGGTTTAAAGAGAATAGATTATTCAAGTTACAGAGAATTCACCATTTACACTACTTTAAACCTGCAATTGACCCGTGCTCCATGCTGCAGAGGAAGGCAACCTCTTTCTCCCCAGGGTCTCTGCCAATCTGAGCCAGGGGAAAATTCCTTCCTGATCACATATATGGCGATAGTTAGACCATGAGCATGTGGGCAAGACCCACCTGGCAGATATCTGGGAAAGAATTCTCTGTAGTAACTCAGAGCTCCCCATCTAGTGTCCCATCTCCCGCAGTAGGGGATTTTTGCTACTGGCAGCTGCTGATGAGCCAGGATGATTACGTTTGACTTCATTGCTGCCTTTTGCCATGTTAATTTTCTAGCTGCTTCAGGTGACTCAAAGGACTTTTAATTCAATCTGTAAATAATAATAGCTCCCAGACTGTGCCCAGAAGGTAGCAGGAAACTAGTTCGTCTCTTGCTCCAGCCAGAGATGACCCTAGTTCCCACCTTCCCATGGCATTTAGTGGGATTCTTAATTACATCTCCCATCTGACGACGATGGGGCTGGATAAAAATAACCACAGCACATGTACTGCAGAGTATCTATGAGGCCTTTCACATGAACTACACACAGTCACTAAATTATAAGTGCTGGCATGGAGGTGTCCAGGTAAAACAAGAAATTCTCTGCAATAGACTTCTTTGCACTAAGTGGTAGGAATGTCACCAGGCTCATTCCCTGAAATGATGATATTGTCAGAGTATTTTACAAAGTTCATTGGGCACTTTTAAGAACAAACTGAGCAATATCCTCTCCCAGTGTGTACTAAAGAAAGGAACCACCATCTCACCTCAAACTACAATGTACAATGCTGTGATCTTGATGCAAAGCCAAATGGAAGCAGCAGCACATGGGTGCACAGAAATTTACAACTGTAATGTACATACTGTGCAGTACATTGGATTTACAGAGCTGCGCACAGAGCATGTGATCTGCTCACCTTGTTCTTGTTCACAGTTCTCTGTTGACATTTATGCCGAAGTCATTTGTGTAACTGGCTGAACGAGGAAGGAGAGAATCCAGCTAGTCAGAATTTTCCTTTTAATGGGACCTTTACAGACTTAAATATTTGTGGAGAAAAGTAAGAGAAATAATAAATCTGAGTCTGTTAGATTTTTTTCAATTCCTTTTTTAAATTCCTGAGTTATGTAGTTGTGAACTTAGAGTTTAAAACAAGAGTCACTTTTCTTGTCAAGACTGCTTGGAAAGAGGCAGAAGATGGTCATGAAAATACACACAAATTGTAAGGATCCAAAGGTACAGGTTTAGAACCTAGTAGTGGAGGACCCTAGCTCTGGAACACTCCCTCACCACCACCAGTGGAAATGGGTGTAGAACAATCTTGCTAAACCTGGAAGGTCAGGCTGCACAGGAAGTCCTACTGGAGTATCCAAGCAGGCACCTGATTGGCTCACACCTGTTACTTAAAACAAGAATGCTTCGACTGGGCTCTCTTAACAGCTGTGCAGGCTTCCTTATAGCCACTACACGGGATTCTGCTCACTGGACTGCCTCCTGCAGTCTGGTCCAATCCTATTCCTGATCTGTTCCTCGTTCCTAGCTTGTTCCTGCTCTGTGCCTGATCTTTGCCTCTCTCTGATTCCTGCCCTTTCACCTTGCTCCTGACCATCAGCTACCAATCCTGGCTCTGACTCTGGCCCTGCCTTTGGCTTTGGCATCTGACCCCAGCTTTGATCCTCATCTTCGATTCTTGGTCCTGACTCTGGCTCTGGTATTTGGCAGTTGACTCCAGCTCCGAACCAGTTTCTGTGTCCTGGCCTGGACACCTGCTCTGCCCCGTAGACCTGACTTCTGCTCTACCCACTAGGTAAGCCCACCTCCATTCTTGTTCCCAATACAAGTAAAGGATTTCTCACTCTGTGATCAATAAAATATTTTTTTGGAGGAAAAGAACTAATACAAAATTATTCAGAATGAACTACTTTACTTAACTGAGTAGTATCAAGCCAGTTTGCAGCCACACATCAAAAGTGACAAAGGGTCAAAGAGTTTGACTGTAACATTAGCTTTGGTTCTGTCCATAGAAATACATGCTAAAATTCCTCTCTCTGCCTCTTTTATTATTGTTTCAAATTGACTTCATGCATGTGTTCTATTAAATGTGATGGAGAAGACTAAACCTACTTTCACTGTAATTTCCATGAAATAATCTTATTCGAAGTAATAGTGTTCCTTACTCTCATTTTAGGTCAGGCACAGACTGCAAAAAACAGCATGAAAAACATCTTTATTGTAGTGAGTGATTTCGAATTAATTTCTGAGCCTGTATGTTGTCGAGAACTAGATTATGCAGAAACCTGTGACTCATCAACTTGGCTCTGAAAATCTAGACAGCATTTTTCTTCATGTTGCTAAGAATAATTATACTTTTCCTGAAAAAAAAAATAAAACTTCACATCCAGCACTATGCCATAGTCAGAATCTAACTGAGGGGCCAAAGGGTGAAGTGGGCATCCATGACTAATGTGACAGAACATTTTCAGTGTATTCCCACAGTGCTGGATTCTGAGTGGTTCCTCAAGCTGTTTTGAAGCCATAACTCAGTTGTGTCATCTTGGGACCTCTAGGGGGATGTGTGATAACTGCAACTTTGAATCTTCAGTCCACAGAAAATACAACTTTAACATGTGTCTGTAAATCTGGCCCTGCAAAAAATGTATGCACCTGCTTGACTTTAATGCATGCAAGTAGTCACAGTCACTATACCTGAACTGAATCTACCTTCTGAACACTTCAACGTTCTGGGGGTTGGCTGCAGTGCAGCCCTAGTACAAAGGGAGAGGTCACTTACAAAATGTGAATCCAGAAGGACATTCAACTCCCACATATAGCTCAGGGCTATGCTGAGCTTACATCTGGTTTGGCCCATCCCCTATCTGAATCAGATGACTGTTTAATAAGACTGGGAGAACAAATGTGGATTACTGGAACTGTGTAAACTTCTCTTTTAACTTGATCTGAAACAGCTTCTTTCAGGACTGGAAAAAAGTTTCATGTAAGCAGCTTGTTTATTTTAATTTTCATTTGCCTCCGCACTTCCTGACTTCATCTGGAAACAAACAGAAACAGCAAAGTGGTTCTTATTTACTGCTGAGCTGAAAATAAGAATCACTGTATTAAGCCTGTTCTAGTGAGATTTCCAGCCTGGGTTCTAGTCAAAAAGAATTCAGATACGTTTACGATAAACCATCAAACTCTCTCTAAAGCAAACACATTTGAGTTTCACCCCACACAGCTGTATGATGCTTTTTGTAGGCATGCACCTCACTAGTGGAATCAGCACACTATTGATACAAGCAGAGCCAACCCAGTGGCAGTATTTAAGTCTCATTAGAAGAAATTTGTGTTTGATGCTTCCTGACATTTTTAATATTAAATCATTCAGAAGTAATTGGCCTCACTGAGCTTTTGATATACTTTTACGAAGTATGAAGGTGGAAAATATCAAAATATACCTTCCCTGCCCAAACTCCGGTTAAACTGTCCCGTGTTCTTTGCTCGTATTCTCTTTACCCCTCTCTCTCTCTCTCTCTCACTCTCTCTCTCAAAAAAAATCTGTACTGTAATTGCTGATTTTACAGTACCCGTTATTTAGATCCCTGGGAACCGCTGCACACTTTAGATGGGAAAAGTATTTAACAAAACTCTTCCCTACAAGACATGTAGGGTGAAATCCTGGCCCTATTAAAGTCAGTGAGAGTTTTGCCATTGATATCAGGCCAGGAATTCATTGACAGAACCTGCACATTGTGTTGCATATAGGTTTAAAATGGCATGCCAGATGGTAGGAAACTTTTTGAACTGAACATTGCAGTGAGTAGTTTGTACTTCTTAAAAAACATTTTGGCAGAAAATAAAGGGCAAGAAACGATGGATTAAAGTGGTTGAAGAGTTATACTTAGGAACATTCGGATGATACCAAGTACAATAAAATTTAGTTTGAATATCAAGAAAAAGTTTCAAAGAGTTAGGCCTATTAGAGAGTGGAATAATTTCTCAAAGAAAGCAAGAAAAGCCCTGACATTCTAGTCATTTCAAATTAGGCAGGAAACAATCCTGCACTGGCACAGTCTGGACAAGATCTTTTCTGTCTCCAGATTCTTTTAATTCAAGTTGACAGTGCCAAGGATAGTGAACCTTGACTATTCAATCTGATTTTCACAAGAGTCTACTTTGTAATGAAGTAAAGATATTATAAAGACAACATGGGGCCCAGTCCTACAAGGCTCTGCACACACTCCACTCCAACTGTAAATATGGAAGTAACTGGGAACTGGGGGTACTCAGCTGTTTTCACAGGGATCAGGTCAGTAGTTTGGCCATACCAAGCCTTGTTTGGGTCATTGTCCATTTACCTGGCATCCAGTTAGCTATCTAGAACAGGGGTCCTCAAACTTTTCGGGCCGCGGCCCCTTCTCGCAGCCCCCCGGTGTATGTCCGCCGAAATGCCGCCGCAGAAAGAGGAACTTCCGCTTTCCGTGGCGGCATTTCAGCAGGACCAAAATAGCCCACCCAGAAGTTCGGCGGTCTCCCAGGCGGGCACGGCGGCGGCACAGGGGTCTCGCGCACCCCCTAAGGTGGGTGTGCGCACCCCAGTTTGAAGACCACTGATCTAGAAGCATACGCAGCAGGGCATTTTGTAGGGGAGAAAGAGCGCAATCACTTGGAGACTTCTGGCTGCATCCCTTACTGGATAGCCTGTATGTGAAATGAACCAAAATCATTACGTTATAAATTCTTCTGGGCAGGAAGTGTCTTTGTAAGCTTTTGTACAGTATCTAACACACCGGCGCCAGTTCTGATTGGGGCCTCTGGCTGCTGTTGCAGTATAAATATTCAATGTACATAATCCTAGCCAAAGTAAAAGTCAACTTTATCACTAGTAAAACATATACCATGTTATAACTCTAAGTAAACAGCGGAACAAACTATTGATTTCCACTCAAAAATAAAATATGGCAGAGCAGCATGTGCCCCTCCAGGTCTGCTGTTTGCCCAGAATGTTCATTTCCCTGGTTGTTCTGCCTTGACAGAATTCTCCAACTAAAGCAAAATGTCCTGTTCTGGATCTTTGGAATGGGTCGGAGGGAACATGTCCTACCCTATAGACACACATACACACACCTTAAATCCAACTCTGCAGCTACATTTCAGTTGTGATATGAACCTTTATCTTGTTTAGACTGCAAAGTGAGTAATGCTGGGAATATACCAGGTTACTTTCCATTTGCTTTCTTCTCCCACTCAACATCTAATTGCTGCAAACATAAAAAGATAAATCACCTTTTACAAACCCATGGGCGGAGAGTTCTGATGAGGATGATGACAGCCACCAGCACTGAAACTGCATAGACTCTGTCTACATTAGACACATTGGCTTAGTTACACTAGTGCAAACTCCTAATGTACAGAAGCAGTGCCAAGGCTTAGGGGAGTCACTGGTAATAGAGGAGCTGAGGGAGAGGGAAGTAATTGCTGGGAAGGAGCCTGGGAGTGAACCTGGAGGGTTGTTGGGTATGGGTGGGAGAAGTATGGATCAGTTCTTTTTTTGTGGAGATGGAAGTGAGGGGAGGGGAAATTGTTCAGGAGTTGAAAAGCCTCCCTAGTGCAGACCCTGGCTGACCCCAGCCTCTCTCATTCATTTAGATACATCTGCTCCTCTCCCCATATGGCCCTGCATCTCCACTAAGCCACCCCATCTCCCCTTACCCCCATGTGGCCCTGCACCCCCACTCCTATTCAGCCCCTGGATCAATGTTTCACCCCATTAGTTCCTGTACCCTGCCCCAGTCCCATAGCAAGTTTGATTCTTTGAATAAGACTTTATCCCCAGACTTCTCAAAGAACTCTTCTCCCTTTCTATTTGTCTACTTAAATGTCTATAAGGTACACTGGCTCCTTTGTTATCTTGCCTGATTCTGTGCTGTTGTTTAGGTAACAAGGTCAGAATGGCTTGCCATTAAACTCTGACCCAAAGCCTCAGGTAAATGGTAAATTAGACCTCGATCCTGCTCCCAGTGAAGACAGTGGGAGTTAATTGGGAGCAGGCCCTGTACTATTGCTTGAATGGAACGGCTAGCAAGGCCAGTTTAACTAGCCAGTCCAGGATTGAAATTTTCCCTCGTATTTGCACTGGCTGTTTTCAAGGAACTAAAATGAGGAGCAGCTCTTCAAATTTATATCAGGTTTTGCCTCTGTGTTGGCAAGTAATGTAAAAAATGAAATTAAGGCACACAGCTACATGGCTCAGCTCAAATTTCCCATACTCAAAGTTTTGAAAGGCCATTGATTTCTGATAGAGTTTTTAACCCTATAAAGAGGCTGAAAACATTTTCAGACATCCCCTTAACAGTTAGAAATGCCCAATAATCTTTGTGAATAGTAAATTACTACCAAACTGAAGATTAACTGTGATGTTCATAACAAGCACTGAAAGCTAAACCCTCTCCAACATCCACGCTTGGTGTAAGGTTGTTCTTCAGGGCCTGGAGAAAAGCAATCCTCCTCCCATGCTGTTCTGCTACCGCAGCCGACACAAGGGCAATATTTCCACCTCCTCCGTAGGGGCAACGGCGAGCAAATCCAAACAGCCATGGGTCAACCTACCTCGCTCCGACTCCGCTCCAGCTGCCCCACAGGGCATGGATGTACACGCAACTCCCATAGAACTCCCCGTATCTTTCCTTCTCCACCTGACCAGCAGAAATGCATCATTTCCATTGATGTCTGGGTCCTCCATGGCTCTAAAGGGGACAGAATTTGCCCCCACTTTGGTCGTGATTTACACAGACGCAAATGGCAGCTAGGCACCAAACTCCCTGTGACGAGGTGAATAATCCTCCCTGCCCCCCCCCCCCCCGGAACTGAAGGGAATAAGGATCAACTCAGGGCTCAGGTACACCTGGGGAGCATGCACCAGCTGGAGGTGGAGCTTAAAAGAGAGCCAGCCAGGCAGCTCAGAAGGGGCCTCACAGAGACTTACCCGAGAGCTCCCGGGAAAGGGGGCTGCAGAAACCTTCTGGAGAGAAAAAGCCTGTCTACTGAGCCTGTCTACTCTGGCAAACTATAAACCTTTGGCAAGAGTGTGTGTGGTAAGAAGTGGCCCAGGGAGTCAGCCTGAAGGCATTCCTGGGTGCTGGACATTGCCTAGTGGGGTAGGAGGGCCTGGGCTCCCCTACCAACCTCCCGCATTAACAGGAGCATGAAAACCCTCACTTCTAGACTCTCCCTGGGGAAAAGCCCTAGCTGGGATTGGACATCCACAGGGGTCAAAAGGTGGAATCCCTCTCACAGTGGGGACAGATAAGACAGATTGGTGACGTGACCGGAAGATAGGGTCAACCCCCATCAAAAGACAGACTGCCACAGGGTTTGATCATGGCCCAGGGGGAAGATTAGAGTCATGGCAAACAAGGGCCTAACACCTTAACCACTCGGATGCCACTAGCGAATGCCGTCCATCACACTCCTGCAGAAAACCATGTCAATAACTGCCATTTGTGCCTTTGAAAACCTCTCCCTTTACCCTTTGTTACCAGACCATCTCCTCTTTGCAGTATAGATAAAAGAAACCATTGTAATAATACACAGCATCTTCTACAGTAGGATTTCAAAGGAATTAAACAAGGACAGCAATAAGTGCTTTATTAATGCATGTGGCTAGAGTTAAATCTCATCTTTCAGATGCAGATATAGGGGACATAACACTTGATCAGCCTTATCATTCCCTCTTTTCACGATAACTGTCAGCTCCTCAAGATGACACTATAATGAAAGCTCAGATGGATCGCGTTTTTCAAAATACATGTTAAATCCCATTGTATGCCTCAGCTCAGAAGCAGACATTCAAGAGTTAGTGGCCTGTGAACAGGGTCTAGCGACATGCAAGGATAAGATAGGACTCCAAAGACTGAGTAGAATCAGCTGCTGTACCCATGGCAGCAGGACAGGAAACTGTCACAGCTGACAAACTCCGGATATCCCCTATTTGAACTCCTCTCGCCAACACCATAACAAACGGCGTCTGTCGTGGAACTCTGCCCTCAGCAAGGGGAGCATGCTATACTGCGAAAAAATAAAAAAAAGCAGCAGCAGTCCGTCTGTGCAAGGCTTCCATCCCTGCTAAGTCAAGTAGAGCTGAACCGGTGTTAGTGACAGTGGGAAAGTTGGATGAAGATTCCTTAAGTGGGGAGGGAGAGTGGGAGTTTGGACTTCTCTTTTATCTTTCAATAAAAAAAGAGGCAAGGGGAAGAAATTATAAAAAAGGATTAAAAGAGTGGATTGTAATGAGTGAAGTTGTTCATATAAGGATTTGTAAAACACTGTACAAAGTAAGTAAACTTCTGTGGTTTCCTCCAGTGCTGAATTCTGGAGAATGGCCAAGATAGATATTATCTGGCAGGGTAAGTGTCTCGTTATTTTGTTAGTTACAGTCTATCACTGTTCAGTCAGTAATGTAATCTAGCCTCGGCTAAACATTATAGCCTTGAAAAACAATGAGGAGTCCTTGTGGTACCTTAGAGACTAGTAAATTTATTTGGGCATAAGTTTTCGTGGGCTAGAACCCACTTCATCAGATGCAGAGAGGGAAAAATACAGAAAGCAGTATAAATATTACAGCACATGAAAAGATGGGAGCTGCCTTACTAAGTGTGTGAGGGGGTCAGTGCTACGAGGCTAATTCAATTAAGGTAGAAGTGGCCTATTCTCAACAAATGACAAGAAGGGGTGAATATCAAAAGGAGGAAAATTACTTTTGTAGTGGTAACGAGGCCAATACAATCAAGATGGATGTCACCCATTTCCAACAGTTGCCAAGGTGTGAGTATCAGCAGTAGTGACTTTATTCAGGCCTAATTTGATGATGTCCAATTTTCAAATTAATTCCAGTTCTGCAATTTCTCATTGGAGTCTGTTTTTGAAACTTTTTTGTTGAAGAATTGCCACTTTTAAGTCTGTTACTGAGTGTCCAGGGATCTTGAAGTGTTCTCCTACTGGTTTTTGAATGTTACAGTTCTTGATGTCTGATTTGCATTCATTTATTCTTTTTCATAGAGACTGTCCAGTTTGACAATTCCTCACTCTCACAGACCTTGGAAGACAGCCAGTCCTCGCTTACAGACAGCCCAACAACCTGAAGCAAATACTCACCAGCAACTACACACCACACAGCGAAAACACTAACCCAGGAATCAATCCCTGCAACAAACCCCATTGCCAACTCTGTCTGCATACCTATTCAAAGGACACCATCATGGGACCTAATCACATCAGACACACCATCAGGGGCTCATTCACCTGCACATCTATAAATGTGATATATGCCATCATGTGCTAGCAATGCCCCTCTGCCATGTACATTGGCCAAACCGGACAGTCTCTAGACTCAAACTTTCTTGTCAAGTGTTGGAAATGGGCTACGTCCACCTTGATTGCATTGCCCCATTAGTACTACAAAAGTAATTTTTCTTCTTTGAGATTTACCCCTTCTTGTTGAAAATAGGCCACCTCCACCTTCACTGCATAAGTCTCATTAGCACTGACTCCCCCACTTGGTAAAGTAATTCCCATCTTTTCATGTGCAGTAATATTTATACTGCTTTCTGTATTTTTCACTCCATGCATCTGATGAAGTGGGTTTTAGCCCACAAAAGCTTATGCCCAAGTAAATTTGTTAGTTTGTTTGTGCCACAAGGACTTCTCGTTGTTTTTGCTGATACAGACTAACATGGCTACCACTCTGAAACCTGTCACCAATTATAGCCTTGAGTAACTCAAAGATGAACTGAGACACTTTTCTGAATTATGCACAAACATTCTGTAAGATCCTAGTGTACTAACAAGGTGTGTGTATACACCAAGAGTTTAAAAAAAATTAAAAACAGATTTAAAAAATATGTTTTTCCTTTGCTTCCCTGCCAAAGTGTTTCTCTCGCTACAGTTAAGGATGGTACAGCAACACCTGAAGCAGCATAAGGAACACCGGACCACTGCACTTCAGTCGATTACATCACTAAAAGCTATTAGACGAGAACCTTGACGTCATGCCCTGGAAGACAAAAGCCTGTGTGTAACATTAGACATTGTTTTCTTAAGAGTATTAAAATACATGGTTTGCTATGTTTTCTTTGGCACAATAGTCACCTTTTGGAAAGGGAATACACCTAGGGAAAACACGTTTTCCTTCACTTTAAAAAGTTGGCATTTGGACTATTAGTAATCTGTCAGATAGCGTGCAGGTGTTTTCTAGAGTGGCTTGCTTTCTACACACTCTAATTAGCTGGTCTAATAATATCATTGAACACTTATATAGCATTATAACCATTAACTAACAAATCCTTAGAACACCTCCATTATAGCAAAGTTGGCTTATCTTATCAGGCTGCTATATTGATCCTAGAGCCTGAACCAAAGCCCACTGAAATGGACAGAAATAGGAGTCTTTCCACTACCCCTGGGGCTTTGGATTAGGCCCCTCATGTCTAGACATGGAGGAAAATTATAAACACCACCACCTTGTATACTCATGCATATTTCCCTTTAGTTTTGAGACAGCAGGTGCAATACCTACTGATATTTTTGCAAGTTACAGATTGGCTAGAATTTATTCACAATTCTTCTCATCATCAGCAGATCAGCTATGAAGGGGCCACAGATTTCATATGGAATGCAGATTTCGCACAATGGCACTCTTCTCTTATTTCTGTGGCTTATGGGTGACAATTAACAAAACAGTGCATTGCATTGACACCAGTAAGGTAGAGTAACTAATGAAATCAAGGCTAAGGAATCATAAGTCTAGCGTTTTTTCCTCTATCTACAGTTATTGGGAACCAATTTCTTAAATGGGGTTGAGCAACAATTTGTTAGAGCTGAGAAGAACACAGTGTTTTACTCTAGTAACTAATGAGTTAATTCTCTCATACATAAGCTAATGAATTACATGAAATGCTGTGTTTCTCAGAAGTGCCCTGTGTGGACAGAAGTAATACATTGTTACAGCTTTAGTTTGTGCCTATGTATAGCCAGCCTGGAAGGTGAGAGAGAGAGCTTCGCTGAACTGAAGAGGGAAAAAACAAAGTTTTGAGATGCCACCAAACTCCAGCCCCAAAACTCACCTGCAGAGACAACTGACACATTCAAATGAAGAAATACCAGGATAGATTCATTATCACCAAGATCAACTCTCATGGGACAACCTCAAGTCAAGGTACAACACTGCATTTAACAGCTTCTGAAAGCTGCCTGTGCCAAAGTATCTCTTTCAGAGAGACATTATACACACCACAAAATAATTATTGTCTTAAAAGGAAAGGACCATTTTTATGAGAGTGAACTCATGATTAAAAAACAAAACTGCTATAAACTCTCCTTTTGTAACTCAGGTGATGTGACCTGAATCACATGGAAAAGCTAAGCAATTCAGGTTTCAGAGCTGTAGCATGTTAATCTGTATCAGCAAAAACAATCAGGAGTCCTTGTGGCACCTTAGGGACTAAAATTTATTTGGGCATAAGTTTTTGTGGCCTAAAACCCCCTTCATCAGATGCATGGAGTGGAACATGCATCTGATTAAGTGGGTTTTAGTCCACGAAAGCTTATGCCCAGATAAATGTGTTAGTCTCTAAGGTGCCACAAGGACTCCTTGTTGTCTAAGCAATTCAATTGCAATTGCCTTCTTTCACCTCTACAACCCTGAACCTGGATTGCAACCTTAAATCTGCTAAAGAGTTAGTTGTGTACCATTTTCTACACTCACTGCTGTCCTTGTCTTGAGAGTCAGCTAATTTGTTCCATTCAGGGTTCTTTCCACTTTTCTGCAATTTATTACAGAATGTTAATGTGTTATGAATCCGTAAGCAATTATGGAAATTTGCTGACAAAGTCTGACCTTTTGAGATGTTTATATTCGGATTGCCAAGTGAGTCTGCCCTCTCTCTCTATTTTAATGCTGTAATCAGAAAGCAGTCCCTTAGAAGTTGCTGAAGAAGCTGACTTTTAAACCGAAGAGGATACACACACACACACCACACTCTCCATTTCTCCACTGATACCACAAAATCATCTCCAGCAGCCAAAAGATAATTTGAATGCTATAAAGAGATGGAGACAATGGATGGTCATAAGGGGAATTATCAAGTTTAGAACTAAGGTATGTGCAGTTACTACAGAAACAGGATTTCAGTTTGTCTACAGATAAGATGTACTGTAAAGCATGTTGGCATTACCAATGGGCCAATTTCAAAAGGTTCAGGTTGAGAGATGTGGCTCAGTTTTCTGAAGTATACAGAAGTCTAGATACTCCGCTAGAGGGCCTGCATCTTCAAAATGCAGCTGCAAGTGGGGTGCTTCTTTTGGTATTTTGCCATCTGGAGTTCTGGTGCTAGCTGGCCCGAGTGCAGAGTTGCATCAAAACAAACAAACAGTTACCCAAGTATTTCAGAAGCATCAGTTTGAGATCAAAATAGTTGGAGGGGTGGTGCCTCTTAACTGGAGCTGATTTTCTATTCCCTTCTCATAGAGTCATAGACATTAAGGTCAGAAGAGACCATTATGATCATGTAGTCCGACCTTCTGCACACTGCAGGCCACAATCTCACCTGCAGATTTCTGCCCCAGATCTATAAATGACCCCCTCAAAGATTGAACTCACAACCCCAGCTGTGGTAGACCAATGCTCAAACCACCGAACTATCCCTCCCCCCATGCTATGCAGAACAGAAAAACAGCAACTCCTTCAAGATTCAAAGAAATGCACACAACCTATCACATCATAATGTCCAGAGCTTCCACCCTCTCAAAATTACTCAATGGCCTGGGCAAATGTAACCAGGCTGAGGGAGACAAAATACTACTCAGCCACCACAAGAAAAATCCCATTCAGATGCAGTGTGAAAGTTATGCCACATGGTGGAGCCATTAGTAGGATTCCAACTAATAAACACATGCTCAGAGGAATTACTGAAGCCACAGCTCCCTGTGCTATTCTGCCCTGTGCTTTCCTTCTGAGCCTCTGATGCAAACACAAGGAATTTGGGAGATGTCCTATGAATAGGCACGAGGAGCTGTTGAGGTAGGTAATCCAGGAGCCAAAGAGGATCTACCTGCAGGAGCCTTGTTTATACCCTTCTACAAGTATTTCTACAGCTATTATATTCATCTGGAAAACATGTAACACTCAGCAAGAAAGAGTTTCCAGCTGCAGATTAAAAAGAAAATTGTTATCACTCTAAGTCATTTAGATGCAGTTAATTTGTCATATAAAATGCTCATTCTAATCCTTCCTAAATCTCACTTTCTTCCATGTTACCTACAAAACACAAATTATCGTTTTAAAAAAAGGGAACTAATGGAACTCTGAAGATGTCTACATTCCATAACTGAATAATCGTATTCCTATAAATAATCCTTGTCCTTCCTCGTCCCATTCCCTCCTATTGTTTATTACTCTTACTCATTTCAGTCAAGTCAAAATTTAGAGAATAAGGTCTTTGGGCCAGAGATCACGTCTTTGTAGTTGATGTGTGACATGCCTAGCATACCTGTGAGCTATCGTATAAATATGACAATATACATGAGGTAAAAGAAATGAATTAGGATTTTTGTGGAATGAGTGTCTAAGTAATAAGCTACATGTGATTGCCCTTCCTAGAATACTGAGAACTTCTTCAAATATTGTTAAACATGCAGTAAATGTGTAACTGAGTTATAATGCACTAGTTTTACTGTATTTGTTAAGTGCTAAACATCTGCACAGAAACAGAGACTCAGGGTTTGTCTCCACTGTGCACCAATGCCTACTATAGGGGTGTGACCCTGTTGGTCTGCACTAAAGGTTCCCTACATTAAAGCACACTAGGGGACCTTTAGTGTTCACCAGCAGGATGCTACACAACATGGAACAAGTTGTGTGCCACAGGATAGTGCTCTGACAAATTACTCCCTGCAGTATACTTCCATCCCCTCCGCCCCCCGTAGACACTGCAAGATCAGCCACATTATGTTCATAATGGTCATCACAAGACCGGAGAGC
Source organism: Dermatemys mawii (assembly GCA_007922305.1). Classification (NCBI taxonomy): domain Eukaryota; kingdom Metazoa; phylum Chordata; order Testudines; family Dermatemydidae; genus Dermatemys; species Dermatemys mawii. The sequence goes on from ML677348.1 coordinate 7,817,644, forward strand.
AGTGCAGGATCCATGCTTTCAGACAGAGATGGTGAGCACACAGTTTACAAGGGCTGTTGGAAAACTGCACAAAATGTAGTTGGAAGCCCATGGAATGAAGGGATGGAGCAAAATACATCATGGGACGGTGAACCCCGCCCCCCATCCCCCCCGCCCATGATGCACTGTGATCCATTCTGCATTCCCACAACTACCAGCAGCAGCAAATGGTGAGCTGAGCAGTAGAACAGCTACTCATGGGTGCACTGCTCTCTCTGTCGATCCTAGAGCACTAGCTGTGGACACATTCTGTTGACAGAGGAAGCATTGTGTGAACATGCACAAGCAGCAGAGGATTTGTCCCACTTTATAGAAACTGTTTTAAAAATCATCAGAAGAAAATAGATAGTTTTTAAAACCAGGGCAAAATCCTGCCAGTTTCACACTGCATTCCCACAAATGTCTAGTAGCCACTGATTTTAATGGGAGATGTAGTTGATCTCTTGATTTCTCTTCTGGTTTTTGCAGTATTATCTGGAAAGGTAACAATACAGTACAGCATTTTTCTTTCTTCCATTTCTCTTTTTGTCTTGTAAACGTATACGTGAAAGATCATCTGGCTTACAGCTGGATAAGTACTGAAAAGGGTATTAACATTTATTCACAGAAAAGCCATTATCTTGTTTAAAATGGTATTCACGACTCTCTTTTCATTTCCCATAAACATTCATATAAGCAATTTTCAGTCATTCCGTCATGCCGTGAGACTTCGGTGACCAATCACATCATAAAGAATGAAAAACTAAGCAATGCCATGGTCAAAGGGCAGGGCTGTTTGCACGCCCAGAGGCTGAGATGTGTTTGCAGGAAGTGTTCAACCCATTTCACCTGACCAGTAAGTTTATGAGACAAGGTGGGTGAAGTAATATATTTTTTTGGACCAACTTCTGTTTGTGAAAGGGACAAGCTTCTGACCTCCACAGAGTTCTTCCTCAGAGTTCTGTAAAGCTCAAAAGCTTGTCTCTTCCCCAGACAAAAATTGTCCAATAAAAGAAATTACCTCACCCACCTTGTCGTGGAATCAACACAACTTCAAACAGTAAATTACTACAATTTAAATTTAAATAAACACAAATTTGTGTTTGTAAGGATACATTTTCCCCAATAAATCAAACAAATAGTTTGACATGTTCTCATGCAAACCAAAGGGGGAAAGTGCCTCTTAGAGACTGCACCACAATTTAGGTTGTTTAACTTTATGCATTTCAGTGCTACAAGAAAAAAAGACTATTGCTACAAGAAAAAAAGACTTCAAGGAATTGTTGTCACACCAAGCTATATAAATAAGTAGCACACAGCCGAGGATGAATGACCATGGTAGCCAAAGGTACATACTAAATCTAAAAGAAATGGAGATATAGGGCTCAGAAGAAAAACAGAGCAATTAGCAAAAGGCTCAAGTGAAAATATCCGTGCTGAACTTTCCATTTATCTTCTGTGAAAAGTATCTTCTGTGAAGGTTCAACACGCACAGACAGAGCAGACTTTGGAGCAGTTTTGATTTTACCATATGGCTCTGAATGTTGTTCATTTGTTATGTTGCAAATAATGGCCCTTTGTATCATCATGAGAACAGTAATAGTGACACCAAAATGCTTTCCATGCTGCTCAATGCAAGTCACTTGAGTGGTTTTGTTTGGGCCCGTACTTGAATTTACTTTCTCAAGAATGCAGTAATATTTTCCAGCATACTAGAGATTTACGAAATAGACCATTTGCTTTCCTTGTCCTGAGTTGCACAACTATGTGGTTTACAGTTTATTTCCTCTGTTGGGAAATGAGCAACTCAAATGATGCACTACAGCACGCTACCATCAAGCTCAGACAACTAATCACAGAATCACATTTCCTTCTTACTAGGAAGCAGTTGTTTAAATAAAAACAAAACCACACATCCATTTGCAGGTCTATAACAAAAGAGACAGTGAGAGACAGAGAATACCTCGAAAACAAGGATATTTGTAACTTCAAGGATTCAAGGGATATGTTCGTGTGGAAATCAAGACCTCAGCATCTCACTCAGGAGACAAATCCAAAGCCTGCCAAAATCCATGGGAAGTTTTCCATTGACCTCAGTGGCTTTGGATCAGGCTGTGACTGACCATTCTTTTCCCTTCACACTGCTCTCCCTCAGAGTTGGAAGTAAAGGCTACAGAAAGACACAAACTAATCTGATTTTAGTAACAGCAAGATTTCCCTCTTTTGAAGAGCATGACCTTGGAACGGGTGAAGATGACAACCAGGGCTTGCTTTCCAAAGGTTCCCATCCCATTTCTCTCACTTATGGGCATAGTAGAAAAACTGATCAACCAGCGAAAATAATGAAAGATGTCGGACTGAAAGAGACTGACGGGTTCTGTTTGTGCAGAGAACAGGACACCATGGAGTGTGGCAGGGCAAACCTCTCCTTAATGTTAACATGCCTCAACCCTGACTTGTTGGAGGAGGAGGAGAGTCTCTATGTCTAGTTAGTCTTTGTCCTTTCTGCTGGGTATGCCAGAAAAGAGGATCATTCTAGTGTCAATCACGGTGAGAGTTTCTCAAGGTGGATAATAATCCCAGAGAAAGTGATGGGTACGTTTTAAACAATGAAAAAAATAGGGACAAAATTTGCAGGGAATATTGTCTTCAATGGATTATTTGACCAGCTTTATTATATCCTGTAAAGACCAGAGTGATTTTGTTCCAGCCCAACAATCCAGTGGGATTTCTGATTTGCTACAAATATTTCTTTACACTTTCCCAGACACAGAAGCTAGTAGTGGTGGAACTGGATTTTCCTCAAAGGGATTTCCCTCATCCTGGGCCAAGTCTGGATATGACGTTTCATGTTGGACTTGCAAACCAAGAACCACTGCCAACATAAATATCAGTTAATAAGAAGACTTAAATACGTTTTGATTTTTGGGAAACCTCTCTTCCGGCAGCACAAAGGGGTAGAACCCTGCAAGAAAAAAATATCAATAATTACCATAGCAAAGTGGCTTGAGTCTGTGTTTGCCCAACTGCCTGTGCGTGAGATCTGTTTTTTCTATTTCTCCTGGTGTCTGTGGGCCTGTCCCAAAGTCCAATGAAGTCAATGTAAAGATTCCTTGGGACCAGGCCTTGCATGCAAATAAATGGGCCCCGGTTTTGAGGCTATGGCTCCAGGAGAGACCTTAGTTACAAGAATATTCCAAAAATCTACAACACGACAGCAGTTGTTACTGGACTCTTGTCAAGCAGCTCACACAAACGATTTTATCAAGCTCATACTTACATTTATATGTAAAAACTAAATTTGTGCTGCCTGTGGCAAAAGACATTGTACTGTTAACCGAACAAAAGAATATTCAGTAGGTAAAGGCACAACCCTGTAAGAAGCTAAGCACCTCCTAATACATGCTTGTTGAGTGCCCCTCAACTCCCATTGGCTCTAAGGACTCCATTGGCCTCAATGGGAACTGAGGTAACTGAACCCCTGCCTCGGAGGCAGTAGGTATCTCATAGGATTCAGCCTTACAAGAATATAATCCCTTTGTGATATGTTCATGAACACCAATTATTATTCTTGCTGAAGTAGGCCGGTGCTAGTTCCACCCACGCTTCATTTAGCCTTCTAAGATTCCGGTCACCAAAGCAGTGCTACAAAACGGGCTCATTTTAATAGGCAGGGTTCCCACATTTCTTAGGGCTGACTTGATTTAAAAACAGGAGCTTATGATTCAATACACTAAGATCTGCTAATGAAAATTAATTCCCAGACCCTGATTTGGCTTGTTTTCCTGCTATGGTTGTTATTCTCATTGCAGGACTCTGACATAACAGTGTTCCCTTCCTTTATAAGCGTTTACATCATCACTACACAACAGCTTTTCAGATGAGGAGGCCTTTCTCTAACAGCTGTGAGTGCCAGAGAGAGACAGCCTTTTCACACCAGCTATTGTGTATATTTGGAAAGCTGTCAATGCATTAGGGTTCTGTTCCAAATGTCTACAGAAATGAGCTCCAGTCTGTGCTGTATCCATTTCAGAGGGATGCAATGCCATTAGGACACTGCAAATGATTTCTAGGTCAGATTGCTCAATGGGGATCAAACTCCTTGTCCCCAAATAGAATGCTACAAAAGATCCGTCACAGAGGCTTCCCCTACAAAAAATTAAAGCAAGTTTTAAGAGAACAGTGCAGTCACCGATCAGGGAAAATCAACAGGACTCAACTGTAGCTAATCCTCAGCCAGCCAGCATACTCCATAGCTAAGTACGCTTACACTCTATGGATACCAATTGTAATCATCCAAGCAGTATATCATCCATTCACTGCTAGCAATATCATATGCAGGAGTCTATCTGTATATCTAAAATGCAGCTGCCTGGTCAAACAGACTCAGATCTGCAATTCTTCATGACTGAAAATGGTACGGTGCTCAACAGTTCCTGACCATGCAAAAGTAACTTTGAATAGGGAAACTACCCAAGCTGGCATCAGGCAGTTTGGTTTACACAAAGGCATGTGTGTCTGTCTCTCTGCTCCACCTGCCTGGTCCTTTCTTGGGAGCAGACTGAAAAGTGCTCGTATTCTGACATGCCGGCCGCCATTGCCAAGGCAACCTGGCATATTTTTATTAAAATGTCACTGTCAAAAGATAGGGTCAGTTTTGAACCTTTTGACCTGCTCAGTGTCCCTTTCCCCCATCCTTTCCATGAAGCTTCTGATGTGGCTTTCCTCCCGCTCCCATACCTCAGCTGCTGCCCCATGTTTGTTTCAGTCTGAGCTAGACTGTGAGCTGTCTGGTACAGGAGCCCTGTCTTTTTCTGCATTTTGTGAAGTGCCAGGTAAATTGATGGCATTCAATTAAACAAATATGCTAGGGTTTGACATAACCCGAACGTCAGACTAGACTCTTGCAAGCAGAGTGTAGCAATGAAAAGTCACATATACAGCATGGGGCAAATCCTCCATCTCGCTCCCTGACCACCCAAAAGCAGAACAAGCACAGTGTGAGAGGACTGGGGAATCCCATGTTGTGAGTTGGAGGGAATTTGGGGAGCTCTAGTGGTACCACGCCCCTGCATGAAGCACAACTACCAAATCTAGATGTGTGTATGTGGAGGTGTGGGAAGTTTAAGCTTTGTCTGATGGACTGAGCCACCTTTCTTTTAAAGAAAAAAGGGCTCAGAACACGGGAAACAACCGTGTTGCTACCCTCCCTCACCCTCAAACAGTGCAACCCCTTTCACTCTGAACGGTTAAATTTAGCACCATCTCTGCAGGCCTTATTCCAGGGCTTGCTCTTCTCTGGGCTCCACTTCCAAAGCAGGAGACGCTTCTTATCTTGTTTCTCTATCACATTGCACATATAATTTTAGTCATAGATTTTGCCTTGTTAAGAGATGTAAGGGGCTGCATTTCTGAAAGCTCAAGTGAGAGAAATCATTCTGCAATGAAATGCTCACCTGTGTTTCCATAGGATGCATAAGCCAAATATTTATGCTGTATATGTTCTAGAGATATCAAATATGATCCCACTGAAGATGAGATGTACATATGCTATGTATCAAGCGAGTCAAGAAGCAAGGAACTGACACATTAGAACTGTGTGCCAGCATGCTGTGAGTGGCATTCACTACTTCTTTGTAGTTGCATGTGCCACAGTAAATGTATATCCAACACTCTCCATCTTATGAATGCTGAGAAGCAAATCCAAGAGAAGATACCCAATGCAGCATTATGCTGCGTTATATTTGGACCCCTGTTATGCTGGGTTAGGAAATGGTGAGTCACACTTACCCAGGAATGCTGTAATATAGCAAAATCCAGCATTTTATTCAATCAAGCCCCTTCCTCACAGTTCTCTGCTGCCTGACAGGCAAACAGTTTCACGGTTTCCTGGATAACTAGTCCTCTGGATGCAGTCATTAAGCACATCTGTGACCTACAATGCATCTTGTTGAAATTATCTTGCCACTCTCCATTATTTTGCAGTGAATATTCAGGCTTGTGCATGTAAGAAGTTGGGGTCACTAAAAATGGAAATGGGTCTATTCAGAGGCTAGATTGTCCATGTTGCCTCAACAAGGACCACAGCCGTGAAATGAGTTGGAAAGTCACTCTGCACTAAATTTTATCCCATGCCTGTTTTACCTGTACAAGCTCTGATTATTATTATTTAACACAGCCTCCAGCAATAGTGCGCAGGGGCTGTGATCAGGATTCAGTAGCCCATTGTGCTAAACACTGTACAAAATACATAGAAAAAAGGACAACCCTGCCTTGAGGAACTTCTTATGTGACAGGAGACATGACATCCAGAGGATAAAGAAAGAGATGCAATAAAACATATACAGTTATATATACTTGCTTTCTAATGATTAGAAATAGCTGAAATAGGTGACAGTTATCCTCATCTGCCTCTCCAACCAGCTACCATTAAAAGGCAGAATTCTTAAAGGTGTTATGATGGAGGTGAGTTCCCTGGAGTAGTTAGTCTATGCACAATGGAAATTAAATGGAGTTTGGAAAGCAATCTTGTGAGATGCCTGGTATATTTTCAAACCAGTTGTGAGAAGAGGAAGCTCACACTTTGAAAATAAAAAAGGAATAATTTTAGCCCCATTAAAAATAAATGTAGAAAGTTCCATTCTCTAAAATGAGTCCAAGGTTTGACTCTTGGGCCTTTACTGCTTGGAGTGAGAAACTGGCACATAGTGAAAGATTTCATTGGAGAAGGCCTCTGTCACATTTATGGAAATTTCTTTCAAGGGCAGACTGAGGTCCTTTCCCCTGATTGAGGTACATTTCCCAGCTTATGAAGGCAGGCATCATCCAAAATCAGGTAGGCAGCTCAAAGAAAGTCCCCCAAAATAATTACCTCCTTGCCAGGAAAAAAAAAATTAATTAACATCCAACATTTTTTTATTTTTTTAAGGCAAAGGATGGCATCCTGGTTCCCAAAAGCTGATCTAGATAATTCTATCCTCCTAACCAAGTAAAGTCCTGAAACATACCACTTCCTATTGCAGCCTCCTTAAAATATTGTACATACAGCCCACAAACTTAGCTCATGGGAAATTAAGTGCAATGGTTCAAATACATATTTCCTGTCCTGGCAGTTCATTCAGTGCTTCTATGCATTGTGTTGCTGTGCTTACCTTCCATGTGATGGAGGGGCAGGCTGCCAAGGTGAAGGTAATTTTCTCAGTCACTACATTGAACGTGACTTGAAACATGGTTGAGATTCATGTGGCCTTAGCTGTAGGGTTGGAACTGTGGGTCAGCGGCATCCGCACTGCTCACTTGTGTGCATTCTGCCTTGCTCCTGTTAGGCTGCACTGTCCGTTTGGCAAACCCATGACAGACTGATCAAACCTGAAACAGCTGTAGGGATCCAGCTTTTCCCAGCAGCCTTTCCTCAGTGTCAGAAGTAATCAGATTAGCTGGTTTTACCATCTGCATGGAGACTAACCGGTCAGCAGAACAGTTTGGGTGGGGGAAGGGAGCAGAGACCTTGGTAAACAAATCAAATTAGTGCATGTAGTAAGCAGATGAAAGAGATTTTCTGTGACTGCCTTTGTCTCCCTTTCCAGGGCTCAAACAGAGAGGTGACAAACACTGCACACATCTAGCTTTGCTTCAGAACAGCTCAGAGTAGAGAGAGAGATTTTTCTAACCATGTGTTTACCTTCACTGTCATGTTAATGCAGTTTGTTTGGTGTTGCCAATACTCACCAAAAGAAGAGCTCAAAAAGGTTGCCTGGATGTTGTGGAGATAAACAAGTCTCTGTCCCTACTGATGTGCATTGGGCATGATCCATCTCACTATGCAACAAATACTAACTGAGCAAAGAGGCTAGTCATATGATTTGCTTTGCCCAGTGTTCTTCAACAGGAGTCACAGATGGTCAAAATGTATTTGGATACAGTCAATTCATGACACGAATATGCCTCCAAGGATTTCTTCCATCTCTGCTATTTAATATCATTACATGTGAAAACTTTAGCACTGCAAAAGAAAAACATACCACATTTTCTGGTAAAGTTATGATGGAATCTAGACATATATTGTCTGCTGGTATTCCTGCCTGCTCATACAGCTCTAAAACGTGACCCAACCCAGATCTTTGTCACAGAAAAAACAAGAGACTTTACAATTATTATTTGAAAAAGTGGGTTGTTTTAAATCTACACCTGAGGGTTAGTAAGTATGATGAATAATGGCACTACATGCAATGCATTCAAGATTTTATATGTAAGACAGGGCCAGACTGTGCACTCTTTATTCTTGATGGTGAGTAGTTACTCAGATGAGTACTTACAATAAATTAAACTAATCATGCAAGTGGGAGGAAACGGTTCACAATCTGACCCTACCAGAAGTTGCTGTTATAATGTTGAGTTAGAATGAATCAGCAATAAGACAAAGGCCCTAATTCTACCATAGACAGCATTTGGATGGACTGCTACTGTATCTTAGAGCTACCAGTGATAGGATTGGAGCCCACAGACAGTTTTCAAAAGGCAACAAGGCTCCATCACCAAAACTAGCAGAAAGAATCCTAACAAAACAATCCATTGCCAAGAGCAGAGAGAACCTCTCTAAAACCACAAATGAAACAGCTACAGCAAAGTAAAGTTACCCAGAAAAAGCAAAGAAGAGAGTCCTGTATGAGGTTCACCATGGACATTGCCATGCAGATCCAATGCACTTGTCCAAGGCATAGACACTGCAGCATCGGAGAAATAGCAAAGCCTGTGACTGGCTAGTGGTTGTCATCCTCTACTGGAATTATGCCACTGGAGGACTTTTGTGTTTTTATGAAGAGTAGAGGAGATTCACTTTCCTATTAATAATTTATTGACAATAAGCTATTTCACAAAGATACTAATATACAGTCAAAGATACTCCTCTCATGCTAATAGTTCAAATGAATTTATTCTAGTCTACCTGCATTAATTTATCAACCTACGTTCTTATATGGCCCTCCGTCACCATGCTAGCTGAGCACCTCCGAAAATTATAAAGCGTAGACAAAATTATTTGTATCTTTTCCCTCTCTTTGGCTTTGCTTTTCTTGAAGATAAAGCCATTAGTTTCACGTTTTCCCTAAATATGCAGAGGAGCATCTCTGAGTGCCAGATTTCCAGGCCACTTTCCAAGCAAACTCTGTCTCCTTCACTCACGAGTGTTGATAGTTCCCGGTCACTGGAGTTTTTTAAGAACGGGTTAGACAAACCTGTCAGGCGTGGTCTCTGTCCTGCCTCAGCACTGAGAGCTTTACTAAATGTCTTCTTGAGGTCCCTTCCAGTCCGACATTTCTATGGTTCCATAAAACTCAGTATTAATTACTATTTTATTGGAGGACTCAATGATAGCCACTTAATGTGGGTAGCTCCCTCAAGATGTCAGCATGCCTCTTGTCCATTCACAATACCTTTTTTCCTCCTCCCTCCCATCCCTACACATGCCACTTGGTATTGAGAAGAACCTAAAATTTATTTCCACACAAGTCAACATTTCCAGAAATGCAGGGAATCAGCCTTTCCACCACCGTGACGTATTTCCACCGTCCTCTGCAGATAGAATCATAGAATATCAGGGTTGGAAGGGACCTCAGGAGATCATCTAGTCCAATCCCCTGTTTAAAGCAGGACTAACCCCAACTCAGTAGGTAAAGGGAACCACGTTACTGAGATGCTGTCCTGGCACCTGCTTCTCTCCTTGGGTCAGTTGTTATGCCATATTTGGAGATACCTGCACCATTACTATATTATATCTTGCCATATTTTTCCAAGCAGATGTGAAAATTTAAAGCTGACAATGTTATAAACAGGACAATAGAGACTATAAACACCCAGGACCAGATTCAACCTAGGTTCTGTGTGTGCTGCTGATTGAGCACATCCCCTCAGCAGTGCCACCAGCAGTCCTTATCAGGAACCCACGATGAAGCTGAAAACTGTCTCCAAGCAGAAGAAAGTCTGCTAAAGAGATGGCAGGCAGGTGCAACATTGTTTGCTCTCCCTTGGGAAGGATTCCTCTGTTCAAGTTGAAGGGGCCAGGCAAGTGTAAATTACACTTGTCTATACTGTACTAACTTTGGTGACTCTGGCCCCAGAACTCCATTATATGAATAACTTTAGAGATAAGTGTGCATCAAAATATCCATCACAATAGATACAACCGTAGATTGACGCTTTAATCACCAATCATCTTTGGGAAGAGAAGATGCTAATCTTCAGACTTCATTTACTCTTGTGGGCATTGACTGTTTGGGTTTATGTACACGGCAAATTACTGTATGGCAAGCCAGGGTGTGAATCTACATCACGCCAGCTTGTCGTGCAGTAACATCCCACTACAGAGCACTAAAAGTCCCAGGGTACATCTTAGCATACTATTACCATTATTTGAAAGGGCAGTACTTCAAACCGCACTCTGGCACTTCAGATTACTTGTGAGCGTTCTGCAGAGTTTTGAGCCCTGCCTCTCCGGTTACACTCAATGGGAGACAGCAGCCCCACACTTTGAAAATCTACAGACAAAATTGCCTCACTGATCATCCCATGCTTTAGGATTTGGTGATTTTGTTTTAGGAATAAGTCCTGAAATCTTCCCCTGAAGCACGTTAGACTTTGTGAAGTCAGTTTTGATCAGTGCAGAGCACTGGTTTAAAAGAAGATGCAAACTCCAAGGGAGAATCTCCTGCACTATTCAAAACGGGACTTGATTGCAAGCAAGACCGCATGTCTGCTTATTGCTGTCAGTGCTGCCTGCTTTCATGTACAAGGAATTCCTTCACCCAAAAGAAATGCTTTTGGAATTCAACAGCTCCTTCTGGTGGTCCAAAAGGAAATGCTGGCATTTTGCTTTGCAAACAGTCCATTAAAACAGCCTGCTGAGAAGAGTTCATTTCTGTGATCAGAAGTGTGAAATTCGTATTGGTAGTAGCTATGGGGTATACAATAATTATCACAAGCAGTAAAGTTATGGACTGAGAAACATACAGGGTTACTGAATTTTACACTATCAGTGTAGATTTTCCTTCCACCTGCATCCCCTTATGGTAAACAGGGACATGTGATGGAATCATAGAATATCAGGGATGGAAGGGACCTCAGGAGATCATCAAGTCCAACCCTCTGCTCAAAGCAGGACTAACCCCAACTAAATCATCCAACAGATTTTTACCCCAGATTTCTAAATGGCCCCCTTAAGGATTGAATTCACAACCCTGGAAACGTGATGGTATGAAAAAAATGGTGTCACAGACATGGCAAGTCCCTGCAAGATTTTCTTGTATTAAGTTTGTGCATTATTTTGGGCTAGGATTGTCTGTAACTGCTTGAGGGGGGGCTGTGGCATGTAAGACGTGGGGGTTCAAGAGTCTATATAGAAAATATGCCAGTCAGTTAGGGACTTTTTGGACAATAAGTGTTAAGTGGATTTCCTGGGATATCCCTACGGAAACGTTAATGCAAATTTCCCAACTCTGATTATGTAAAAACCCAGGCTTATGAAGCTGCTCCCTGAGGAGAAGGTCATTGTTTGCCGGTTACCTGTTACAGAAGGCCAAGATCAAAGGCCTGAGCTGTATAAACAAACAGCTAATTTGCCCATTCTCAGTTTTGGCCCTGAATTTAAGGCCTGGTCTATACTGGGGGAGGGGGTATCGACCTAAGATATACAACTTCAGCTATGTGAATTGCATAGCTGAAGTTGCAGTATCTTAGGGTGCCTTACCTGACCCATCCTCACGGCAGTAAGTCAACTGCTGCCGCTCCCCCCGTCAACTCTGCTTCCTCCTCTTGCAGAGATGGAGTTCCGGAGTTGACGGGGAGTGTGTTCAGGGATCGATTTATCGCGTCTAGATGAGACACGATAAATCAATCTCTGATACATCAAACACTATCCGCTGATCTGGCGGGTAGTATAGACGTACCCTTAGACTAATTAATTTGTACGCACAGAAAAATTTCAGTTGTGGATTTTCAGGACTGAAACCTACCAGAGCCCGAGGTTGCTAAGCTTTTTAGCATGTGGGTAGGTTCTTTTATTCTGTCATAGAATCATAGAGTTAGAGGAAACTGCAGACGGTCATCTAGCCTAACTCCCTGCCAAGATGCAAGATTTGTTGTGTCTAAACCATCCAAGACAGATGACTATCCAGCCTCCTTTTAAAAACGTACAGGGAAGGAGCTTCCACAACCTCCCTAAGCAGTCTGTCCTTTGTCCTCCTGTTCTTTTCCCTGAGATTTAATCTAAATCTGCTATGCTATAGTTTGAACCATTGCCTCTTGTTCTGCCTTCTGAGGCAAGAGAGAACAACTTTTCTCCATCTTTTTTATGGCAGCCTTTAAACTATTTGAAGACCACGATCATATTCATCCTTAATCTCCTCTTTTCCAAACTAAACATACCCAGTTTCTTCAGCCTTTGCTCTTATGGCTTGCATTCCATCCCTTTGATCATCTTTGTTACTTACCTCTGCATCCTTTCTAGTTTTTCTATATTCTTTCTATACATTAGTGAGCCAAATTGGACACAGTAATCCAGCTGAGGCCTAACCATTGCCAAGCAGTACATTTTAACGTGTTTTCCTCTATAACACTTTTACCTTAAGAATAAATGTGCTTGCTTAGAAGGAGTTGTGTGGTAATGTATAGCTATGGGCAATATGTTTGTCATAGCCCTCAAAGAGAAAGCAAAGTGCAGTCACTGGTCTTTAGGCAGTCTGGCTTGCTGGGGCTTTCACAGTGTAAATTGGCAGGTATGCAGCCTTAAAATCCCCAGTGAGGAGGGAATAAGACCCAGGTCTCTGCCCAAGAGAGGTGATGGCTTGGAAAAGTGGGTGTTCCTGCTGGACCACATAGGAGGAACACAGTTGCAGTTACCCTGAAACTGTAACAAATGATACATGCAGTTAAATCCCCATCCTGCAACGAGCTCCATGGGGCTAGATCCCTGAATTCACACCATGCCTCATTGAAATCCAGAGTGCTCCGTGGGAGGGGTCCACACGAATGATGCTCATTGGAGGATCAAGGCCTTCATTTGATATCTGGGAGGCAAGTCTCAATGTATGTGTTTCGGATTTTGAGGAAATAGTCATTTTGCATATGATCCAACATATGCAAAAAGGGCCTGACCCAAAACTCTTGAAGTCAATGGGAATCTTTCCTTTCATTAATGGGTTTTTGATCAGGCCCACAGAGTCCCCAGATAGGATGATGAAGGAGATCAGGGCTCTGAGAGTCGCTGTAAGGGTTTTTTTGTTTGTTTTTGTGTAGATCAGGGGTTCGCAAACTTGGTTCCCGGCTTGTTCAGGGTAAGCCCCTGGTGGGCCATCAGATGCTTTGTTTACCTGGACTGTCTGCAGGTACAGTTGCTCATAGCTCCCAGTGGCTGCAGGTGCTCAAGTAAACAAAGCATCTTGCGGCCTGCCAGGGGCTTACCCTGAATGAGCCGCGAGCCACTGGTGTAGATGTACCCTCAGACTGCAATTCACAAAAGCCAGCATGCTAGGCAGAGAGCCATCTAAGCTAGACATTGAGAGATGCTGATGAGGGATCTGTGCTAAGCTGCATCCCCTCTCACAGAGGTAAATGTCTGAGTCCAGGCTGCAGAGACGCACTTATTTCTGCTTTTGATTAAAAGCCTGGAGCCTTCTTTGGAGTTAGGTGCTTTACACTGTTTTCACAAGATGTGGGTGGAGGGGAGAGGGAGCTGCAGGGGAGGGACTTCCCTCATAACTTTTAGTCTGGGATGTGGGCAATTAAGTCCCTCCTCCACTTGAGGCTGGGATGGGATTTGAACAGGGATCCATCACCTCTCCAATGAGTGCTTGAACCACTGGAGCAGGGGACATTCTGATGGGAGACTCAGTCACTCTCTCCTACTGACTCCAGGGTCTCCCACAGCATTTCTGGGCAAGTGCTGTAACTCCCAGGCTGTAAAATCACTGTTATGCCTGTGTGTGTTCTCTCACTTAGACTCATTTTGTGTCACACAGAGTCCTTTGGGCCGGAAAAAGCAGGAGTGAGCGCACACACTCCCACACACATAACCGTGCAACTGACTCTGTAACTTGGTGGTTGGCACATTCACTGAAGATGTGGGAGACCTGTGATCCAGTCCCCCTGCTCCAATAACTCTTCATTTTTCCACAGTGGAACAGCTCCAGCAGGAGAAATGGAGGGAGCCACACATCAGAACACAAAGTGGTGCATCTCAGATCTCAAGTCTTTCTCAGATGAAGGGGGAACTTGAACTGGCAACCTTACCAGAATCAGGTGAGTACCTGAACCACTGGGCTAGATGCTATCAGAGAAATCCTCCTCCCCACACTCTCATGTTTTATGCGAACTCATCTCAAAGGCCCAATCCACTAGGCAGCCTCTGAACACATCTATGGATCAGGATCTGCACGTGACTTAAGCAGTCGAACACACATCTTCCTTTAGTTTGTGAATTGCTTTGAGGTTTAGACAGGAGATAGGCACCTGGACATCTAGAGGGAGGCATCAGAGTGCATGCCCAGAGACCAAAACATAGGTGCCTATGGAATTTTTACTGCAAAAACTTAGGTGCTGAATGAGTTTAAGCACCGGCAGGGTTGGGGGAAGGAGGACTGGTGCATTGCAGTGGTGCTGAAACCAGGACTTCAGTGTCTAAAATAGGGACATCGGCACCTAATTCCTTTTGTGCATTGAGGCCAAAGTGACTTGCTCAAATTCAAACAAGAAATCTGTAGCCAGACAGAATTTAATCCCTATCTTCTGTGTCTCAATCCAGTGCACTAGCTACAAAACTCTCCTTCTTCCCCTTCTGGATTATATATGAACACAGCTGTCTGTCAGAAAAACTTTAGTCTGATACAAGAAATAAATTACAGCTGGTATAATGTCCTGAAAAGATTAACCATGCTACTAGTAGCTGAATTTAGTTTAAGGAAATGACAATGTGTGTATTAGCAAGATTACTCTGACCCTATGGAGAATTAGCATGTCAAAACACATTTGTTTCATGTAATCTGAACTGCAACAATGAGAAACTCTAACCATTTATTTCTACAAATAATTCCTCTTCATTCTCCAAAGCAGATTTAACATTTGCCATTTTAATTTTTTCCTTTGAAACAGAAATGGGTCTGTCCTGTAATGCTATTTTCAAACTGAAAACCTCATTATGTTCCTTTGAATATTCTAATCAAGTCCAGGAAATTTCTAAGCAGGTTACCATTAGTTATGTTCTCTGATATGCCACTAGAGTCTCAGCATTTATGGGTAAATGATAATGTAGTTTGGGTTCTGCTTCTCAAGGGGGTAGGGAAGTGAGCTAGAAAATACAGGGCAGATACTGCTCTACTGTAGGTGAGCACACTTGTCAAAGGATCCGCACACAGATAAGATCCTGGCCTAACTGCATGCAAGACTATCCAACCATCAGCTTATCTAGCACCACAAGCCTTTTCCAGATGCCAACACACACCCCAGTCCTCACCCAGATCTTTCCCACCAGCTGACACAATTGTTTGAAATCTGCTACATCGCACCACTGACGATCTTCCATTGCAGCCCCGATATCAACTCTTGAAGCTCTTTTAAGAGCCAGCTCTCCCTTTGGCTCTGTCCCCCTTCCCAATTTTCATTCTTCAGAGCTGCTCCTCTATCACAGCTCTGAAGATCTCTAAAAGAGGCAAAACCTTGAAGACCAAGTTATCCCTTGTGTCAGACACCTGCTTACCATTTGCTCTCTTGCAGCAGATCGCGGTCACATTCAAGAGGGACTGCAGGACTTTGGGAGGACTAGAGTAGCTCTGGAGAAAAACTTTTCTGAATCTTTATGGTGTCTATATTGGAAGTTTCTAGAGCGTGTACGTTCAAGGGAAGGTGGCGAGTGGCTTTTATTAAAGTAGTTAAAGTTTGAGAGCCTGATATTTGCGCACTGTGCAATTAGCTCATACTAAGAAAAGTTAAGTGGCGGTGAGCTATCTGTAGCCAGCAGTTACCACACTGCTCCTGTATGTATTTTTCAAGGAAAAAGGTAAGGGTGATGTCAGGTGACAAATCCCCATAGTCTACTTTGAGACATCTCTTTTGACCTTACTCTTTGAAAGCTCTGCTGGCTGCAGACCACAGGCTGAATAAGGAAGAGAGGCCAGACTGAAACCTCTCTTCTCTAGCTCTCATGCAAAGACAGAAAGAGGAGGCACAGAGGTGAGAATATGGGTATGTCTTCACTATTCTTCAAGTACCTTTCCCAGACCTGAAGAGAAGCTCTGTGTGGCTCGAAAGCTTGTCTCTCTCACCAACAGAAGTTGGTCTAATACAAGATATTACCTCATCCACCTGTCTCTCTAATATCCTAGGCCTGACATCGCTGCAATTACACTGCACACCCACTCTGGGCTGTCAGCCACGCTGGGAGGGAAGATTTGACTTAGGCATGGGTGAGATAGCCATAACCATAATGGTGTGGCTCCAGGCAGGATGGCACAGGTCAGCTACCTGTAGGAATAGGGTCACTCTCCCTGTCCACACATCAAAGAGCCAAACTCTGCTTCCCAGCTGCATATTACCTTTGATGCTCATTGGTTAGGAGACTGCAGACTAACCAGGTAGCAGCTCAGTTCTTCCTGGTACCACTAACCCACATCACAGGGTTAGCCACTTGAGTGTAGCTACGAAAACTCAGGAGAAGACAAATCCCTACAGGCACAATGTCACTGCTGCTGGGGGAAGAGCGTTCTCCCCCATAGCTCCTATCAGCTAGATAAAGGCTCTCTGCCTTTTCAAGCCATCATCTGTTTTCAAATCTCATCAGAACATAGAGCTGGTTGGAATTCCCTAACAGACTGTTTTTTCATCAGAGAATGCCAGTTCATCACAATCAAGATGGCTGACTTTTGATGGATGTCTGGGGGAAAGCAGGCTGGGTTCCATTAGCCATTCAGCCCACAGTTATTCACACACTGCCAGCTTGCGGTTGGGGTACTAGGGTTGCCTCAAGACCCATGGAACTAGCTTCAGTATGTGGATCCTCACTCCCAGGGTCTATGCCTCCATGGCAATCAGCCAGGCTGACTACCCCAGCATCACGGGCCTGTCCCTTTCATGGAGAATTTTGAACTGTTTTATTTTCATTCCAAAGTGTAATGAAGCAATTTCAAAATCCTCCACAAAATGGAATTGCCTTTCCCTGAGGAGCTCGATCAGAAAGCATTTCTTCTCCTACGCCTCCTAACCAATCTGTACCTATTACGTAAGTCCCCTGGCAGAGCACGTGGGGATACAGCTTGGCTGAAAGACGCTATCCCAAATATAGCTGTATGGTACATTTCTCCACGTACCACTTTAAGGCACATCTTGCAGCTCATGCCACACAGAGAATTGACCAGCTCATGTGATGAAAAGATAAATAATTTCACAGCATTCAAGGTCCCCCACCTGCTCTATGCTGCGAGTGTTTGCTCCTTGCTACTCTGCATGCTGAGTCTCTCCTCCAGCATTGTGCAATGCTGGATTCAGTGGTACCTGTCACGCTTTTCACATAAGGCACACTACTCCACAGATATGAAGTTTCCAATGCAAGACAATCAAGTGTCATTAATATGATGTGCCCAGGCAGGGCCAGACTCAATAAAAACAAGATGCTATTGTGATGGGTTGCTCCCCATTTCGGGGTGCCACCTGATGTACGGGAGTACCACTGAGTCTGCCTGTTCCACCAGCCTGGGCCTCCCTCGCCCTGTCCTGCTAAGCCAGGCCCTCAAGCCTCCTCTGGCACACACACAGGTAGAGACACACCCAGCTGCAGAAAGACACAGACACTAAAATCAGTATTGCATGGGGAAGGCTTTCAGCTAAGTGCACTCCCACTCTGGAGAGTAAACCCAGAATAGCATTGTCTTGTGTGCTGCACAGAGAACCATACAGAGTAAGCTAATTGAAATTCACCCTCTCCCTCAGTGTGGAGAGAGATATGCACAGCTTCCCCACCCCGAGTTATGAATTATACAAACTGGATTTAAAACAAAAACAAATTTATTAAAATACAAGAGAGAGATTTTAAGTGATTATAAAGTATAGCCAACAGATCAAAGCAGCTTACCTTAGTAAATAAACAAAAACTACAAACTGAGTTTAACACACTAGATAGGTAGGATATAACTTAGCAAATTCTCAGCCTGAGTGATAAGCAAACTGGCAGACTCTTAAGACACAAGTTGTCTTGGCTTTCCCAGGTTTACATACACACACTTAGGGCATGGCTACACTTGTGAGTTAGAGTGCACTAAAGCAGCCTCGTGCACTCTAACTCATGACCTGTCCACATTGGCAAGGCACATAGAGAGCTCTGACTTCACGGCTGGAGTACTCCTGGTAATCTACCTCCGAGAGAAGCATGATGCTTGGTGCGCCCTGACTGGAGCGCTGCAGCACCCGTGTGGACATTCTGGTCTGTTAATGCACTCTAATTGGCCTCCAGAAGTGTCCCACAGTGCCTGTTCTAGCCACTCTGGTTACCACTTTGAACTCTATTGCCCTGTCCTCAGGTGACCAGCCTTCAGACCTGCCCTTTAAATTCTCTGGGAATTTTGAAAATCCCCTTCCTGTTTACTCAGCAAGGCGTGGAGTACTCTCAGCGCATCTTTCCAGGTGACCATGCCTCCACACAGCAGGCAATCCCCAGTATGGAGCAGTGGCGAGGTGCTGGACCTCATCAGTGTTTGCGGGGAGAAAGCTGTTCAGTCCCAGCTGCACTCCAGCCATAGGCATTATGTTACCTTTCGGAAGACATCAAGGGACATGATGGAAAAGGGCCATGACCGGGATGCACTGCAGTGCAGGGTTAAAGTGAACGAGCTGCAGAATGCCTACCGCAACCCTAACCGTAACTCTATTGCAAAGCCTGCGAGGCAAACCACCGCTCCAGTTTTTCCCCCATGAGCTGCCATTTCTACACAGAGCTGGTCGCAAAACTGGGGGCTAACCCACCTCCACTCTTGGGACCACTGTGGACATTTTAGAGCCCTGTTCAACAAGGCAGGAGGAGGAGGAGGAGGAAAGTGGGAGTGAGGGTGCTGAGGAGGAGGAAGACACCCCGGCATCCCTAGATGCATGCAGTCAGGAGGTGTTCTCAAGCCAGGAGGAAGGTAGCCAGTCGCAGTGGCCAGTGCTTGGGGAAGGACAAACACCAGAGGATATGCTCAGTAAGCTGCGTTTATTTTGGGAAGGAAGTTATTTGGTGTGGTCTCTTGGGGCGAGGAGGGTTAGGGCTACCTAGATGCGGAATAGGGCGTTGATGTGCTCCATCACATCGCGGTAATCGGCTTCAATGATCTCTTCAAAGGTCTCATCCAAAAGCTGTGCAATGCGCTTGCGCAGGTTCCTTGGGAGAGCCACTTTACTCCTTGTTCCAGACAGACTAACATGTCTGTGCCACTGTGTCGTGAGGGGTGGGGACCATTGCTGCACACAGGCAAGCAGCATATAGGCCAGGGCGGAAGCCCCATTGTAGAGGACGACTTTCTACTTGCTTTCTAGATCACCTTCATCAGTGAAATATCTTCCAGGATGAACTCCTGTGGAAAATGTGGGGGCAGAGTTCAATATAGGGCCCCCTGCAGCTGTTGGCTCTCCCCAAGACACAGAACCCCATAGGGCAGTACAGCCATAAAACAATCAGTCTCCCTCAACCCTGTGCTTAGTCACCATTCTGGGGCTCCTGTGGGTTATGTGTGCTTACTTTGGGACAGGCAAATTATGCTATTGTGTAGAATGTGCTTGTTGTCTTTAAATATGGGTGAATCATTGCTCTGTCTGGTGTGAACAATGCTGCCCCTGTTCAGTGTTGCATTTTGCCTTTACAGATGCAACCTGGAGATCTCAGCCATCTGTGTTATCATTGGCCAAAAGATTCCAAAGAATTAGGAAGAGGCCATGTAGAAGCAAAGAAGACATGCTGCATGAAGTAATGCAGCAGTCCCTTCATGAAAAATCAAAAAGCACAGGAGCGGCAGGAGAGTGAAAGGATTTTCCCATCAGCAGAATGCAGTGCACAGGCACTAAAGCATGGAGCACCGGCATCAAAGTACGGAGGGGATGATAAGCATTATGGAGCATCAAGCAGACTCAGTCCAGATGCTTGTAGCCATGCAGGTGGAGCACTACCACCTCAGCCCTTGTCCCAGAACTCTTTCCCTTGTGCCCCTGTTAAGAAAAGGATTGTTAGGAAAATGTAACTTAGAATGTTGTAGTATAAAATAACCTTAGACTTATAATCTCACTCCCTGTCTATGTACTATTGACCCCTAGTTTAACATGCATTTTAAACTTGCATTCACCCTGTCACAGATGTGCAGGCGTCATAGTGTCTAAGTACTCCTAAGTGTTTTGAACCTCCTGTTTACCAGACATGTAAATGAAATAGATTAAGACCAACAATGGATGTAATAGCCATTAAGTGTTCCCACCTGTGTAAGCGGATTGAAAGTCCCCCTCCCTTATCAACATAGGGGTATAAAATATCCTCACACATGTATTGAGTTGAGCCAGTTGTTTGGGTGATAACCCCTCTGACTCCTTATTGCTTGCAATAAATCTTGTTTTTCCAGAAGTCTACTGAGTTATGCCTGTCCTTTGAGGTGTATTGGACTGAACTCCAAAGGAAATAAGCAGTTTTTGCAACACCTCCATGTCACCTCCAACCCACTTCCCCCAACATCCAGGTTCTTATCGCCACTAGCTGCCTCCAATACCTTTAGCTTCACCACCCAGACCTGAAAACTACAACCCATATCCGCTGCACTCAGCCCCCCATCACCATGCATTTTAATCAGCCTAAAGTGCAGCACTCATTGCACAGCACGTCAGACAGGAAGGCTGAGTATGAGAACAGGACATACACAAATCTGTGATTGTATCATTCCCCACCCTACCCTCTTGCCCTTTCTGTTTCCCAAGCAGTTGTGTTTCTTTTCAGTAAGTGATTTTTTAAAAAATAAATGGCTTTTTTGGCTTTGAAAACACACTTTATTATTGCATTAAGTAAAAGATACCTTAGCCCAGGAAAGCAACAGGCACTGCAAGTCAGCATAGTAAGCACAGATTCCTACTAACATTGGAACCATTGCAATGCATCACGGGGCATTGGGACAGTACCCAGAATGCCCCGCACACCCGCCCCTTTCCCACAAGCCACAGCACCAGAATGAGAGGAGGTGCTCAGTGGGATAGTTACCCCTAATGCACCACTCCCAGTGCAGCTGCAAGTGCCGCAAATGTGGCCATGCTTGCAGCTGACAATGTGAACACACTGCAGTGCTTTCCCTACTGTGTTCTCTGAGGGTTGGTTTAAGTCAAAGTGCTCTACATCTGCAAGTGTAGTCATGCCCTAAAGATCCTTCTAGCCTGGGACCATCACTTCCTGCAGTTCAGTCCTTGCCCCTCAGCTGTTTCCAGATGTGTTGCTGCAGAAAGAGTGAGCCCTCCCTTCCCCCCACCCCCATGTCATTGTCCCCCTTTTATATCTTCTCCCCGCTTGCTGGAAAGCTTTTTTGCTGTGACCTGGGTCAAACAGTTCCCATTGTGCAGTGCTATCTCTGAGAGGTTTCTATTGTACACAGTTCCTGAGGTAATCCTTGCGCTTGTGTGCATTTCCTCAATAAGCCATTAATATTGTTTAGCCTTTTTACTGTCGCATCTGAAAGGCTGTTTGTGGGTGCTTTCAACCTCACAACATGTTTCTGTAACATAACTTCATACACAACGATAACACATACAATCCAACGAGACACTAATGTGGAGCAGATCAAGAGTTTTAGAATGATACCTCACAAGACATACTTTGTACAAAACATATACTAATTACATGACAGTGGTGAATATTGAGGTGGCAGGGTGCCACAGGTCTATTTTGTTGTCTAGACAAAGCAAGGCCTGGTTCTGCTCATTTACACTAACATAAATTAGAGTTACATCCGCAGAGAACCCCTAAAGGCTGTGGCATCTCCAAGAGGGGAAGGACCCCTATATCAGGAAGGGACTCTGAGGAAGTCCTTTGGGCTGCAGCACATTTGATTTTCATGATAACAATTGGTCCTCTCATTAGTCCTTTATACTGGTCATCCGGACATAGAGTCAACTCGCAGCTTTTGAAGCAGTGTCATGGCAAGAAAGTGAAGTTGCAAGGTGCAACAGAAAAATAAGACTTAACTGTCTTGTAAACTAGGTTTGTAGGATGCAGGACTGACCCAGTTAAAATCAGGAGCATGTCAAAAACAATGGGCACTGCTAGAATCCCTAGATCAGTAGGGTGGACACAAGAGGATGGGGTTTTTTGGGATAGTGGTGGATTTAGAGCTTTGATCAAATGCCACACATAACAGAAACATACAGCGTTAAAAATGAGCTTCACCCCTACAAACTTTGAAGCTACTGCATCTACTGAGTGGAACAATAGGTCTCCCACTCCTTCATTTACTTGGCTACTGGATCACATTTCCACACCGAGTAACTTTAAAAGGGGCTTTTGTGTACACTACTATTTGAGCATGTGTATATATGAAGGTCAGATTTAATAGTCACCTAATATTGACAATTCAGCTACTGAAGATTTGTTAGCTGTTCGGTGCAAATGATTCACATAAACCCACATGCACAGCATACAAAAACCAAACACTAATGGGATGAATTCAATC
The DNA here is from genome assembly GCA_007922305.1 of Dermatemys mawii. Lineage (NCBI taxonomy): Eukaryota > Metazoa > Chordata > Testudines > Dermatemydidae > Dermatemys > Dermatemys mawii. The sequence continues at coordinate 7,840,362 of ML677348.1, forward strand.
AGCTGAAAGTCTCTTGAAAAAGCCTGGGGTCATAGGGCTTCCCTCAGAGTTTTTTGTTAAGTTCTCTTACAATGTGAGTTACATACTTATACTATAAAAAACATTTCAGCTCCTAAATGCATCCAAACCATTTAATCTTTTTTTTTAAAAAAAAAAAAAACAGATGTTGACTGTGTTAACAAACACACAAACCTCATGGACAAGTGGATAGCGTTGGGAGTTAGCTTTGCAGTCAATGTTAGAGAACAGATTTGCATTTCCTCTCAAGCTGCTCTAAGCTAGTGATACAAGTCCTCAGAGAGTGCTCATTAACACAAGCCTGACTGACTGCACAGCATTCAGTGCCTCCATTTCAGATTTGTGAAATTAACATATGTTCTAAAATTTCTGTTTCCATTGGCCTAGGTTCTAACCTGCATTTTGAAAAGGCTCTTAAGACTAGAGATGCCAGTTTGAGTGAATTCACTACTCTCAAGACATATTTTGCACATCTCCAAGCTCAGTAAAAGTGGGTTTTTGTCAAGGCAGCAGAATAAGTATCATATGGGAAAAAAATTAACTGTTCTTACCAAGTTGGGAGTGATGACCGCTCTCATGGACAAACTCTGGAAAGAGACAGAAGAAAGAAACAGGTCAATACACAGAAGTGGGGAGGCTGTGTATTAACTAAAGCAGAATGTCTCAGGTAGCACCTCTTAATCCCAGAAAATCTCTATGTGGCCTGAATAGCAGCTTTTTACAAGGAAAATTCTACATGAAAGAAGGCCACTTCAAACTTAATCACAGAACTTAAGGAAGACTGAGACCTATTAGGTCATCCATCTGCTGCCAGTGCAGGACTGTTCCCTTTGTCCAGGCTAATTTTAGAGTTCCAAGAGTTGGGGTTTCTACCCCTTCCATTTTCAGTTCCTCTCACAGCCTAGTACTATATGTAAACTGAGACCCAGCTGATGCCTAAGTAGGATATTCAGATCACATGCCTGAATACTCAAATCAACACATTAGCAGGTATAAACCTACATTTGCAAGCTTAAATGCAGGATTTGGAAGTTAGAAATAATCAGGCTGTCAGTGTTCTCGGGAAGCTAGTGTAGGTCTCTTGCATTATTTTGCTAATTCTGCCACTGATAAATGCGAGCCAGTGATTCAATCCTGTGAGGAACTGAGATCCTTCAACTCCTATTGAGTTCAGTGGGAATTCAGGATGCTCAGCATGAGGAAAACATTGGGCCTCTGCAGCCAAATTTTCAAAAGTGGCCTCTGGTTTTGTGAGCCCAGTTTGTGATGCCTTGAGCTTGAACTGCAGAGATGCTGAGCACCTGCAGCTCTTAGTGAGTGACTCTAGTTGGAATTGCGAGTGCTTAGCACTTCTGAAAAATCAGACTTAAGTTGTCTCAAGCAGGCCACAAAAACAGAGGAACCCAAAATTGGAGGCCACTTTTGACACTAGCCATACTGTGAGATCTTAGTTAAGTCAGTTAGGCTCAATGTTTAAGATAGTCCATTAAGCTTTGGTGTCTGGGTGGCTTATGGTGGGTACCCAAAAAAACTGAGGCATCCAAAATAAACTCTTTTCAGAATGTTGGTCTTAACCTCTTTGTATCTAAGTTTGATTGTCTGTATAGCACTCACCCTCCTCAAAGGGATGCTGAGGATTAATTAAGGAATGTTTGTAAATTGCTTTGTGAACCTCTGATGAAAGAAGCTGTGTAAGTGCAAAATATTACTATTCAGACTTAAGTGAAGTTCTGTTTGCTGTATTAAAATAAAAGGCTGCAATTTTTCATATAAGTGCATTTTTTCATGTGCAAAAACAGTTATAAAATTCAAAACCATAATTTTTCCCCATCCTAATGCTTCTACCCTGGAGGTTTTGATTTTAGCTTTGATTCTAGCACTTAATAAAATGACTCTTAAAACAATGTGCCACATGCAACCGCAGTATAACTCTTTTGATTTCAGTGGAGGAGAGGGTAAATTTTGGCTCACTATCTTTAACTGTGTGTAATATAAAAAAATAGCAGCACATTAAAGCACTGTTTGTGAGCAACTGTCTAAAATTCAGCCAGCAGCTGGAAAAAACAAACAAACTTGCAGCAGCACAGTCAAGTTGGCTAGGCTGCTGTCAGAAATCAAAGTCATCAGGCTGAGAAATGCTTAAAATTTACTTTGAAGCTTTATTTCTGATTCCAAGTGCCTAATTAATGGTTATATAAGAACGGTTTGGGTTTTCTGACGTCACTGCCACTGTATGTTTTCCCTAACTTTCAAAAGCTTTATATCAGAAAACATCACAAAAAATGTGAGAAATGTGAGCATTTCTGTGAGACATGAAGGTTGCCCCAAACACGGGAGTGACGGAACGGGGTTCTGTTGAATTCCTGGAGTTGTGCTGACTGGTGGGTAGACAGTGACAGCACAGAGAAAAATCCCTGGGGGAGTGGAGTTAGAAGTTTCACCTGCAAGTTAGGATTGCTTTTCAGAACAATGGGACATTGCTGAAAGTTCTTTCTGTGCTTCTCTCAGATAATTGGATGCCGGGAGAAAGAGCTCAAGAATCATTCAGTGTCAATTAGAAGGACGCTGGCAAGGTGTCTGCCATGAGATCAGAGAATCACAGAAGATTAGCGTTGGAAGTAGGGTGACCAGACAGTAAATGTGAAAAATTGGGATGGGGGTGAGAGGTAATAGGAGCCTATATAAGAAAAAGATCCAAAAATCAGGACAGTCCCTATAAAATCGGGACATCTGGTCACCCTAGTTGGAAGAGACCTCAGGAGGTCATCTAGTCCAATCCCCTGCTCAAAGCAGGACCAATCCTAACTAAAGCATCCCAGCCAGGGCTTTGTTAAGCTGGGCCTTAAAAACCTGTAAGAACGGAGATTCCACTGCTTCCCTAGGTAACCCATTTCAGTGCTTCACCACCCTCCTAGTAAAATAGTTTTTCCTAATATCCAACCTAGACCTCTCCCACAGCAACTTGAGACCATTGCTCCTTGTTCTGTCATCTGCCATCACTGAGAACAGCCAAGCTCCATCCCTTATGGAACACTCTTTCAGGTAGTTGAAGGCTGCTATCAAATCCCCCCCTCATTGTTGTCTTCTGCAGACTAAATAAGCCCAGTTCCCTCAGCATCTCCTCACAAGTCATGTGCCCCAGCCAACTAATCATTTTCATTGATCTCCACTGGACTCTCTCCAATTTGTCCACACCCTTTTTGTAGTGGGGGTCCCAAAACTGGACACAGTATTCCAGATGTGGCCTCACCAATGCTGAACAGAGGGGAATAATCACTTCCCTTGATCTCCTGGCATTGTTCCTACTAAGGCAGCCCAATATGCTGTTAGCCTTCTTGGCAACAAGGACACACTGCTGATTCTCATCCATCTTCTCATCCACTGTAATCCCCAGGTCCTTGTCTGCAGAACTGGCGCTTAGCCAGTCAGTCCCCAGCCTGTAGTGGTACATGGGATTTAACACTTGTCCTTTGTTGAACCTCATCGGATTTCTTTTGGCCCAATCCTCCATTCTGTTTAGGTCACTCTGGACCTTATCCCTACCCTCCAGCGTAACTAGCTCTCCCCACAGTTTAGTGTCATCTGTGAACTTGCCGAGGGTGCAATTAATCCCATCATCCAGATCATTAATGAAGATGTTGAACAAAACTGACCCCAGGAGCACTCTGCTTGATACCAACTGCCAACTAGACATGGAACCATTGATCATACCCATTGAGCCAGCTTTCTATCCAACTTATAGTCCATTCATCCAATCCATACTTTTTTAACTTGCTGGCAAGAATACTGCGGGAGACCATATCAAAAGCTTTGCTAAAGTCAAGATCTTAACGTATGCTTTCATTGTGGTTTAATACTAAATTTACTGGCAGCCTGAAGCTGGAACCATGTTTTGTATATGTATGAGAGCAAGAAAAAACATACTGGCATGATATTGGAGGGTTGCTCACAAGCACTGGGCTGCTCCTATGGATTATTTTATTTAGATAAGGCATTTTCTCCTCCAATGTGTTTACAGTCCAAATCCCCAGTCTTGTAAAATGACTTCTTACAAACAGGTTTTTGTACTCTGCAGAGCCCTCATCATGTCTAGGCAGTCATGAGCTGAGCCTGCAAACTTACTCAAAAAAGGTGGAACCTACTCACTGACTTCAACAAACCTTGAGGGCACTCAGCAGCTCTCAGGACTGAGTGCTAGGTCTTCTCAATGCTATCTTCCCCATTCTTTGAGGTGGGTCATAATTAGGGTTGTCAAGTGATTAAAAAAATTAATTGCAATTAATCACACTGTTAAACAGTAATAGAATACCATTTATTTAAATAGTTTTGGATGTTTTCTACATTTTCAAATATATTGATTTCAATTACAACACAGAATACAAAGTGCACAGTGGTCACGTTACATTTATTTTTGATTATAAGTATTTGCACTGAAAAAATAGAATTTTTCAATTCACCTAATACAAGTACTGCTGTGCAGTTTCTTCATGAAAGTTGAACTTACAAATGTAGAATTACTTACAAAACATTGCATTCACAAATAAAATAATATACAATTTCAGAGCCTGCAAGTCCACTCAGTCCTACTTCATATTCAGCCAACTGCTCAGACAAACAAGTTTGTTTACATTTTCAGGAGATAATGCTGCCCACTTCTTATTTACAGTGTTACCTGAAAGTGAGAACAGGCATTTGCATGGCACTGTTATAGACAGCATTGCAAGATATTTATGTGCCAGATGCGCTAAAGATTCATGTGTCTCTTCATGTTTCAACCACCATTCCAGAGGACATATGTCCAGGCTGATGACAGGTTCTGCTCAATAACAATCCAAAGCAGTGCGGACCAACGCATATTCATTTTCATTATCTGGGTCAGATACCACCAGCAAATTTTCTTTTTTTGGTGGTTCAGATTCTGTCATTTCTTTATCAGAGTTTTGCTCTTTTAAGACTTCTGAAAGCATGCTTCACACCTCATCCCTCTCAGATTCTGTAAGGCACTTCAGATTCTTAAACATTGGGTCCAGTGCTGCAGCTATCTTTAGAAATCTCACATTGGTAACTTTGCGTTTTGTCAAATCTGCAGTGAAAGTGTTCTTAAAACGAACAACATGTGCTGGGTCATCATCCGAAGCTGCTATAATATGAAATATATGGCAGAATGCAGGTAAAACAGAGCAGGTAACATACAGTTCTCCCCCAAGGAGTTCAGTCACAAATTTAATATTTTATTTTTTATTTTTTTTAAAATACAAACTTCATCAGTATGGAAGCATGTCCTCTGGAATGGTGGTTGAATCATGAAAAGAGATACAAATGTTTAGCATTTCTGGCACATAAATACCTTCCAGTGCTGGCTACGAAAGTGCCATGCAAATGCCTGTTCTCATTTTTTGGTGACATTGTAAACAAGAAGCGGGCAGCATTATCTCCCATAAATGTAAGCAAACTTTTTTGTCTTAGCGATTGGCTGAACAAGAAGTAGGACTGAGTGGACTTGTAAACTCTGACGTTTTATATTGTTTTGTTTTTGAGTGCAGTTATGTAACAACAACAAAAATCTACATTTTTAAGTTGCAGTTTCACAGTAAAGAGATTGAGCTACAGTACTTGTATGGGGTGAATTGAAACATATTATTTCTTTTATCATTTTTACAATGCAAATATTTGTAATCAAAAACAACATATACTTTGATTTCAATTACAACACAGAACACAATGTATATGAAAATGTAGAAAAACATCCAAAATATTTAATACATTTCAACTGGTATTCTATTGTTGAACAGTGCAATTAAAACTGCAATTAATTTTTTAATCATGATTAATTTTGAGTTAATCGTATGAGTTAACTGTGATTAATCGATAGCCCTAGTCATAATGTATTTATGACTCCTGTCTAAGGGTCTGATCCTACTTCCATTAAGTTGGTTGCAAAAATTTCATTTACTTTAATCATTAATTTAATAGGCACATGGAATTTCACCTTGTGAATTACAGTGAAAAATAAACTCACAAAGAGAGGCTGAGTAACTGAACCTCAGGTATAAAGTGGTACTTTGTTGCCTAAACAAGAGAATTATCATACAAACTGATGTATGAACTGGAGAAACATCCATAAAGATTAGTGCTTTTCAAACACTGATCAGCCCTTATGTGGATGTAAAAGTTAGTTCAACTTGTTTTCACACTGTTTAAAAGGGCATCCTCGCAAGTGGTGCACAGACTGTATAAAAAATGGTCTTACAAGACCAAAGCAGAATTTAATATCCAGCTTTGATTCACTACTAAATAAAACAGATTTTTTAAAAACTCAGAACAAAAATATTGAATTATCCCCTGACTTTCAGCTAGAAGCAGTGTGGGAACTTGTTTGATGGACCAAATTGTAACATGCTTTCTTTACTCTTCTCGGTTCAAGAGAATAAGACACGAAAGCCCCAAAATACTGCAATACAGTAGTCAGTAGGAATGCAGGGACATTCACTTGTGTGCCACTTTATATTTGCAATACCATCAGCAGCAACATGAACATTAAGTTTCTGTTATTATGAAGGGCTTGGCAAACTTCATCTAGGTCTGGCATTATGAATATACATGATCTTATCAGAAATGAGTTTGTTCGCTGTGATTCCTGTAGCTTTTATTGGTCAACTCTCTACTATAGATTACTGGTCAATACAGCATGCCAGGTGGATTTCTCCTTTTATGTCACAAGAGTCGTTTGCTTCCAAACAATGACAGGGCTGTTTTCCCATCACATATCTACAGCTCCCCTGCCTGTTACATAGTAGCCACCAAGTTGTCTGTGCCAGTCATAGAGACATGTTAGTTATAACAGATGCTAAAAAAACAATGAAACTGATAGAGCCTGAACGGTGAGCAGGGGGAATAGGGAAAGCAATGATGGGATTCTGCTAAGCCATTCATGAGTTTGAACAGTCAAGGCTAATTTACCCTAAGTCAGATCCTCCGCTCTTCTCTCTGCAATACCCACCTCCCAGGTACCACGCTAGGGCAGTACACAAGCGGCTTCTTCATTTTGAAATAAATCAAGCTAATGAAATAACAGGCCTTACAGCAAAAGTGACTTCTCAATAGTCTCCCTCAGAGTACGCTCTCGATTTCTCCCCAGTGATGCCTCATGCTTCTTTATTGACAGTGGCAGCTTGATGAAGGAGCCAAGCTGCAGTAGGGAGAGGTGATTTTTCATGCCCATCTAACATGTTAATGAGATGGAAGAATTAGGGTCTCTGGAGCAGAGCCAGTCCATTCCTTGCGGTGGTGCAGAGGCTGACTTGGCAGACCCCAGGTCCAGGCATGCATGCAGTTGCCCTGTTACTCTTTACAGAGAAGCTGTAGTTTAACTGAGACTTGAGATCTGCTCCAAAACAAAAACACGTACAGTCGCAGGGGAGGGGACACAGGGAGATGATGCTCACTCAATGAATGGATATTTAATACTGTACACATGACAGCTTTATACGAGTACATACGAGTGCACTGTTCCTAACAGAGAGCTTTACGACTGATTTACAATGGAGTAGGATAGGATCCCTAGATTGCAGCTTCTTTGGGACAGAGACCTTGACTTCTTATATTTGTCTGTAAAATACCATGCACCTCTATGGCACTGCAGAGAAGACCAACAGACCTCTTCTTTCTAGGTTACTTGCTCTGCCATAAAAATGAATTCCTCCTTAGAGGAATGTATGAGATTCAGCAGGAACTCCCAGATATCTCCATTATACTCCGCTGCCTCCAGAGTGCAGGGATTTCAGGATATGTAACACAAGAACTACACTTTGCAATGGGTACCACTATGGCAGATTTTTCTTTTGAAAACGATAGCTGGCTTGGCAAGTGTAAGTAGATAGTTGGAAGGTGGGGGCGTTACATATATACTACGAGCTCAGGTCACATTTGCTCACATCACATAGCTCATATGGCCTCAGGCCAACCTTGACGTTTATAGCAAAATGGAACATTTATGTAACAGGCAGAGCAGCTAGTACATGGCTTAATGTCCCAAAAAGCACAAAAATGATTTATTCTTAAAGTAGCACATCGGGACTAGCCTATTGAACTAAACCGCCAGGCTCTTTGCAGTGGTGGAGAATAATAGTAACTACACACAATGAAAGAGCCACATACTAAAGACAGGATATTTTTCTTCCAGTCAGGTCCTGTAGTCATAAATATGGACCTAAGAATACTGGTCCATGTGTCGATCTAGCTTGGTATCTTATTGCAGCAGTGAGCAATAGCTAGGCCTGGTTTGTTACAAGCCTCCAGGATTGCCATTCCCCCTTTCCCTCCCTATGGGAGCACACAACTTCTCCCTACAGCTCAGACTTGAAAGGGCTAAAGAGACTCAACCACTCCAAGTCAGAGCTCCCTACATGTATGTATTCATAAAAATACTTTCCTGAGTGCTGCCGTACAGGGGATGCAGAGATCTGCCATTTTCCCCTCCTGGAGCAGGGAGATGATGGGCTAGATCCTTAGTTGATGTAAATCAGCATAGATTTGCTGGCTTTCCTGGAGTGATGACAATTTACACCAGCCAAACTGGCCATTCTTCCTCCCAGCACTAGCTGTTTCTGCTCCTGGGTTATCCATGATTTTCCCCCAACATTTTCTATGATAAAGAGCCTTCCCAGTAAGAGCTACTGCAGATGAAGGTGTGGAATACATCTTTTAAATTGCACCTGGTGATTAATAAATGGTTACCTTGTTTTTGAAAAGGTTGCCTGTGTCACTGAACACTCATTGAGAGCATTGCAGTATGCTTAGGTCCATATTTATAACTGAAGTGCTACAGTACAAGCCTCCTGCAGCAGTCTGGGTTGGCTGGATCTCCTGCAGGGAGACACGGAGAGATACAGGTTTAGCTGGTATTGAAGGCCCAGCCTTGTAATGTTGGAGCCCGCAGGGCCTGCCCCTGTGAAACTGTGCAGTCCTTGGGGCCTGGAACACTAACGGGGCCACTCCCAGGACTGGCTGCAGGTCGGGGGGCATAGACCAGAACCTGTGACAAGTTACCGCAGAAGGCCATTAGTGTATCATCCACCCTTCGGAAAATGTCTGTTGCTACATGTTAAGCGATTCTACACTTGGGGAAATTGTTCAGGATTTGCAGCTTCCCAATTACCTGTGACAAACAATCTGGTGTCTTACATCATTGAAGTTGTTCAAGTCTTACACACATGTTGACAAAAGGCTTGTAATTGTGGATGCTCCCTACACATTATTGCATTACTTAACTATAGTCTTTTTGTACTGATACTACTGCTGATGACACAACCCCAACAGCAGGGGCAGAGCTAGTTGAGAATTTTCTATAGACTTTTATTTAGTGGAAATATCAAAATTTAGACAAAAATCCTAGAAGTTTCTCTCTCTTTTTGGGGGGCGGGGTGAAGGAGAATGGTTTACTTGATGTGCGATATTTTAGTATTTTGTCTGCTGTTTCTTCCCAAACTTTCCTGCAACAGGAAATAAAAAGAATTAATGTAGCCTGAGCCATATATCTTCCTCATATAAATGAGGAATTCCACCTTATCCATATGGTAGTATCATCTGATCCATTCCTAGACAGAGCCAAGGTTTGCTCCACAGCAGTATGAAATTCAGTTAAATAACAGTATTGCTAATATTAGGCAACTCGATTCATCAAGCTCATGGCTTGGAAGTTTGTCATCCAGAGCTTTGGGTATCATAGATATAAAACAGAGATGATGTGAGAGCTGGATTGCGGAGTCGGAGTTTTACTGCAAAAAGTTACTCTATATTACTTTAAGCTCTACAGTAATTCATGGGTGTCGTAGAAACATCCAGGCTCCTATGCGTTGCCCTTACCTACCCCCAAATACCTTTCCTATTCCTGGGGGAATTCTGCGCAAAGCAGAATTCTGCAGATGTTAATGTTGTGCATGCAGAATTTCCGTTCCCCCGTAGAAATTGGGTGCAGTGCTGCTGGCTGCCACTGGGAGCTGCTGGACCAAGGAGAGCCCAGCTCACACATAGAAGACACTGCTCGGGAGAGGGAGCTAGAGGGTTCCTGGCAGCAGCAGTTCCCCACATGGCCTAAGGGAAGGAAACAGGTGTGCACGAAACTCCACACAAGCCTGGGATCCAGCATCGGGCTGTTTCTCCCTCTGGATCCGTGGGCTCTGAAAGGTAGGAGGAGTGGGTGTATGGACTCGGGGGGCCTCCCATGACTGGGCTTTGGTGGGGAAGAGGTGTGGGTATCTGGGTAGCATGGCTGAGCTCTCAGGTATGGGTATCTGGGCTGGGAGGGTGGCATGGCTGTGCTCTGAGAGGGAGGGGGCGTAGAAGCAGGAACTGGGTTGTCAAAGGGGTTTCCTGTCACTGTCTACTCCTGGTGGAATTTTTTGTGTGTGTCTGTATTGTTGCAGACACACTTCCTGATGGCTATTTTGAAATAAATTACCAAAATAATTGAAACTGACACGATCATGTAGTGTCGTTTTGACAAATAAAAATAGCAGAATTTTACAGAATTTGAAAATGTTGTGTGCAGATTGTTTTTTTAAATGGTACAGAATTCTCCCAGGAACAAAATTTTCCAAATCTGAAGTATAAACTGAGAACACTCCAAAAATGTGAAATTCAACTTGCAGAACTGAAAGAGTGAATGCTTTTAGTTCTGGTCTATAGCAACAATAATGAGTCACACACTGTCTGCTTTAGATACAACTGGTTATGAAAGGTAACCAGGCTAGCATTAAACTGCAAGTCCTGCAATAAGAGGCAGATAATATTTATTTCCCTTCAAGGTTAGGGCCCAATCCTGCCACATACATTTATATGAGTAACACTACTCAACCATGTAAATGTCACTATGAGTGGGCCTTTAGATTCTGATGAATTCTTTCCTAAAGGTAAAATCAGACTATCTAAATGTATCTCAGGCTCCATGTAATGTTTTCATATCAGTTAACACCATAACAAAAATCACTTGTCATGAAATTTGATTAGGAAGATCAGGTACAGAACATTTTCTCGTCCCAATTATCAATATCCAGGAACAATCTTGGAAACAAAAGGGCCCAAATATTTCTTTGGCTTGGTAACACTGAATTAAGCGTCATGTTACTCTACAGAAAACATGAAAGACACAGAAGACCACACAACACTGTCCTGGTGCAGCTCATAGGAAAAGCAAAAAATCTCTGTATAAAAAAAAAAAAAAATACACCAACAACAAAAGGAATGGTATTGTGCTAGATTTTGTTAACCAAGAATACTGAATTACAATATCAATCATACCTCTTTTCTGAGCAAGCCCTACACAGCAACTGACAGCTAGCTGGCTAAAAACATTAGACCAGACTGTGGTTTCACAGCATATGGTCAGTGTTATGTATAATAGATGTAAGCAGTGTCAGGAATGAAATATATTCTGACATCTGGTGGCGAACTATGGGAATTGCAGTGAGTTATGGAAAATAACTTTGTGGCTGATCATTTTGCATAGACACACCCACTGCGCCTAGCCTGAGCCCGCAGCAGCCCACATGGCCACTTCGGCTGATGTGGGAGCCCCAGTTTCTATGTTATTGGGGCAGGAAATATAAAGTGATGTTGCCCTGATTTTGTGAATGAAGGACTAGGGACACGTACTTGGCCCTTGTTATGATGGAGGGACTCGCCATCATCTAGGTAGCACTCACTGGGCAAGGGCAATGCATTTCAGAACACTCTGACATTGAAAGAGGCTAGAGACAAGCACCTATGCCTTTTAGTGAGGGCTTTGTCTGAGGGCCCTACAGGCCTAGTGTACCCTGTCTCTCTCCATTGTGGAATATCAGAGTTAAATTTTGCTTCCATTAGGAGCCTGGGTTTATACTACTGAGCTGAAATCACTTTAGGCTCACTACTGCACCTGCATGAAGGCTCCCCTGCTATATGCTGAAATCACCTAAGAGCTAAAGAAATCATTGCGTGCTGTCTCAAGTTGGGGGGCCTGAAAATAGTGCAGAGTGGCTGGTGCAGCTGAGCTGTCTGTGTGTCAGCTAGCAGAGCCATTGGTGCAGCTGATGGAGTGACTGGCATTGCAGAGCTGTCCGTGTGTCGGCTAGCAGGACGGCTAGCGGAGTGACTGGTGCTGCAGAGTGGTTTGAGTATCGGTGAGTAGAGCAGTTCGTGGGATGGCCAGCAGAGCAGAGCGGATGGTGGTGAGGGCTGCAGCGGAACCCCACAGAGAGGCGGCACAGTCGGCCTCGGACCACATAAGGTGCCCCTTGCCCTACCCTCCATTTCCACCCAGGCTGGGAGGTAAGACTCTGCCGATTGACTTTTGAACTCTGCACTGACCAAGAACAGAGACTCTTGGGCTGTTGGACTTTTGGGACTATTGAGTGACTTTTTGGGGTTGTGGAACTCAAGAGCCAAGGGGAAGGCCACGGCCTATTTGCTGGGAGAGGGCTTCTGGTTCATGGTTTGGTTTATTAACCTGGTTTGTGGTGCTTCCCCAATATTATGCCACATTGGTTCTCCCTGTTATTAAAAGGCTTTTGGTACACTCAGACTCTGTGCTTGCGAGAGGGGAAGTATTGTCTCTTACAGATGCCCAGAGGGGTGGTATATGGTTGTCCCAGGTCTTTGGGTGGGGGCTTGAGCCGGTTTTGTATTGTGCTATTGGAATGGAACCCCTGGATACTGAACCCGGCCCTTGTTGCTGCCAACTCTGATGGGCAGAAGGGTTACATAATAAAGACTCCAATGTTTCATGATCAGTAAGCCATATAAGTAACTAGACAGATAATAAAACTTCTATTCATGACTGCTATCATTCCTTTCTCTTCCCACCTCCCAAAAGCAAACACCAAGAAAACGCTACTTATTGCTTAGCACCTACCATGGAGGTATTTTACCAAATTACCTTCCAAATGATTGTTTAGGGTGATTTACCTACATAGATACACTTGCCAAAGGGTAAATCTTGTACCACCATCCGCATTATACCTGAGGACAACATGGCAGAGATCAAAGTCAGAATGGGCATGGAGACTGAGCTATCTTCTCACCTGTAAAGATGGTCCCTCGAGGGTTGAGGAAGGTTGACAAGGCAGCATGGGAAGCTTGTACCACTGCCAACATCTGTTTCTTAGATGAAGGGAGGATTTTGTATTCCTGGGCTGTCAACCTGACCACTTTCATGAGCACTGAATTTTCTCAGATCTATTAAACCCAAGACATATTTTTGTTTTAATATTCTTTTCACTGTTAGTTCTCTCCAAAGATTTGCTTGAATAAGAATACTGATCAAAGCCTATATGCCAGGGTTTAACAGCTAAATGGAGCAAGAAAATCTTCAATTAGCTGAAAATGATTTCATCCAGGCAGGCTCTGAAATATTTCTTTCCCCAGGACTGAAAGCAGCAAAAGCTAATTTAATAGACAGTACATCTTCTTTTTCTAATTATTAAACTACAGCTGCACATCAGTGATCAGTACCATTAATTGAAAAGCCAACAGGAATGCAACAAATTATTTGAATATATGAATTGACTTGGATGATACAAGCACTGAGCTCACTGAGTAAAGGGGAATTAATTATTGAATTCAATTATACACAATGGACAGCTTCCATGCTAAATAGAAACAGATATATTAGAAATATTGTTTTAAGTAAATGTTCCATGGCCACTGCTATCCTGACTATTCACTAACAGCCAAAGTTTCACAACTAAACTTTGCCAAACTATTTCACTAATTAAATAGGAATCTGTACAACTCTCAGTACTTAGAACCCAGTTAGATAATAGCCTGTTCCAGAACATTACTATTTGTATTTTAGCAAGATCAGGAGCTCCAATCATGAAGCAGGACTGTTGTGCTAGGTAATGTACAAACATGGAATAAAGAGACTGTCTCAGTCTCAAAGAGCTCACAATCCAACATCCCATTACTTGTTAGGTGATTTGTAGTAAGCCAAGTTTACCTACTGTAATACAAACATGCTCTTATCTCCTGTTTATTATTGAAACAAATTATTGACATCATAATGCTGGACAGAGAAACTGAATTTATGTAACTCTTTAGATACGTGAATTTAGGATCCCTCTGTTATTCATTGTTGAATTGCTTCTTTTAAAGGCCCATGTGCCCATTTGGTCCTTGGTAAGCTAGGCACTGCATTGACATAGATCAAATATTTTTGTCTGAAAATATTTAATCGGACAAAGCTAATTCAGCATCTGTGCAATAAGCCATCTATTTCCCTGGGGAGGAAAATAAATTGTGTCAGTTGTCATTAGCAATAGAGTTAAGTAAAGTTTACTAATTAAACTCTAGGTTCATCATCCAAGCTAATCATGATTTCAGTAAATTAAAACATTTTCTAGTGTCGCTTCTGAAGCACATAATGGTGTATCATTATTATGCCCTGTATCTGGGTAATGGTAGCTCAGTCATTGCCAATTAAGGCTGCAAACTGGATATTTTATTATTGTCTTGTGCGTTCTAAAAGCAGGAGCACTTCAGCAACATGTTTGCTCGCTCATATTTCTTAGCTCTAGGTCTGCAAGACAAATGGGATAGGATTCATCCAGGACTTTGATGAAGCAACACGTGGCATGAATTTGGCCTGCTATGTTCTGCTTTCTCTTCTCCCCTCCATCAGAATCCACAGTCAATTGCCCCCGTGTTCTGCAAAGTGGAGTCTGGGTGAAAAATCCCAGCAGCACTGAAGTCAAGAGGAGTTTTGCCGCTGACGTCATTGGGGCCATGATTTTATCACAAGATGGAGATAATAGTGTTTTGGTTCCTCTTTAGTCTCACAGTATCAATGATATCAGTTTTGTCTCTCCACTTTTAGTTCACAAAACTATTTCACTCCAAAGGGTAAGCTCTGGCAGAATGTTTCGCTTCACCAAATGGAAATCTCTCCATGTCTCAATATCAGAAAGGAAAAATTTTACTTACTTCTCTTCATCATCCTCTTCCCTGTTCTATTCCGCATCAAACCATGCTCAGTAATGCCACTTCATCTATTAGCACACTTGTCTGATCCTTTGCCCCTGAAGCTCCCCATCCCCACAATTAGCTGGGTAGAAAATCTCATCACAGTAGATGGACAATTTAGTGCTCTAATTCAATCTAGGTTTAATTTTTTTCTTTTAAAATCCAACTAGGTTCTTACACCTATATAGAGTGGGTTATTTAAACATGTTATGATTACCACAGGATAATACATGGAAATTTAATTTGCTTTGAAAGGAAGTATCAGTATGCAACAGGAAGATATTTTCATTGTTACTGAGAGCATAGCTGTATTTATAGGTTAAACAATCTACTATATCTCTTCCATCCCATTTGCTCTCCACCTGTCTCTCAGACTAAACATTCTGTCCAATCATTAGTGTAAGTAGTACATTAATTAGGTACTAGAATCTGAATATTATAAACACAATCTTTTGGCCTAGAGTGCTTGGTGTTTACATGAAAATTACAGTCACTGAGGCTTACAAAGAAATGTTTAAACCCATATTCAATCAAATTAAACAGCATTCAGATTAACAAACCAATTGAATGCTGCATGTGTTTTCTAGGACTGGGTTTTTGTTAAAGGTTTTGGAGACACAGACATATGGATAAACCAAGCAAAGTTTAACTAAATCTGACTGCAATTAATACTCAATCTTATTTCTGCCTCTTGCTGAAAAATCTAGAGTGCTTTCTAAGCAATAATAGCCAGTGATACACTCATGGTCAGGCATTGTATTGTGGTAGACTTATTGGGAACTTGAGAGAGAGAGCACGCTAACTAGCCAATGGCAGTTGCTGATTTGACACACAGACAGTACAGTACAGATTCAATTCCACCAGTGTTCTGTATAAAGGTTTTTGTCTGTTTAGAGCAGACTGAATAGTATTCAGCAAACATTTTATGACGTTTGAGGCTTTGGGACTCCATGAACCATTCACAAACACATCCCAGTGTTTGTGAATATGTTCATTGTTTGGAGATAAACAACGTGCATCCCCAGTGAGCAGTGGCAGACTAGGGATTATTTGTGAAGTATCTGATGCTGATTTCACTAGTTATGTGAAGAAATCAGTAATCCAGTTTACATAGTTTTTCCTCTTCCCAACTAAACCTTTTGAAAACGAGAATAATGCATAAAGCAAACAAACAATACTGTGAAATACGACTACAAATTTGTGAAACTTTCAGCATTCACAAACATTCCCTGGATGTCTGGTGGGCACTGAAATATTCACAGATAAGGAATGGCATGCCCCACAAATAGCAGAAATCAAATTTCACTTGCTTCTTCATAAGTCTTCTTATGAAGACTTTCCTCCCCAATTATTCTATCAGTTCTGCTTTTCCCAGTAATTCTGAAGATAATTTTAGAAAAAACTACTGGTTGTTCAATATTAAAATCCCATTTGTGCACCCTAATATAATGACAGCAAAAGCTTCAGGAAAGACTTCCACAAACACAAGTGCATGATGTTTCTCCAGCATTGAAGTTAACATTAATAGAGCTTGTTCTATGCATAGTATATCTTTTTCCCCTTACTCTTATCCATACACAGATACACAAATACAGTGCAAAAACACTGCAATGCAATAAACTCTGTGTTTTTTTAAAAATCTAGCCCAAACTGACAGGAAGCAGTTCAGGTCTGCACTGAATGAAGGAAGACCTGCAAGTTATTGTGTGATAGGACTTTACAAAATGGAACTAGAGTCTGCAGGAACTGTAAAATTTCATGCTTTCAACTATGCAAGTTCTTAATTCAGTCCCTGGGGCCAGTGAAAGTGAAGGTCATCACACAAGGTTTGGAGGAATGGAAATGCATAGTAAATGATTCTGATTATTTCTAAAGGGGCATTAAAAACCGAAAGCAAAGTAAAACATCTAGGATGAAATTCAGTAAGGACAAATGCAAAGTACTCTACTTAGAAAGGAACAATCAGTTGCACATATACAAAATGGGAAATGAATCCCTCAGAAGGAGTACTGCAGAAAGGGACATAGGAGTCATAGTGGATCACAAGTTAAATATAAGTTACCAGTGTAACAGAGTTGCAAAAAAAGCAAACATCATTCTCAGATGTATTAGCAGGAATGTTGCAAACAAGACACTAGAAATAATTCTTCTGCTCTACTCCACACTGATTAGGCCTCAGCTGGAGTATTGTCCAGTTCTGGGTGCCACATTTCAGGAAAGATGTGGACAAACTGGAGAAAGTCCAGAGCAGAGCAACAAAACTGATTAAAGGTCTAGAGAACATGAACTATGAGGGAAGATTGAAAAAACTGAGTTTGTTTAGTCAGGAAAAGAGAAGGCCGAGAGGGGACATAATTGTCAAGTACACATAAGATTGTTACAAGGAAGAAGGAGAAAAATTATTCTGCATAACCTCTGAGGATAAAACAAGAAGCAACAGTCTTAAATTGCAGCAAGGGAGGTGTGATTAATGAAGGAGAGGGGGAGTTGCTCCCTTTTATGGACACCCAACCAGCCAGTTAGCTATAAAATCCCTCTTAGTAGCTATCCTCTATTTGCTTTACCTGTAAAGGGTTAAAAGTCTCACTACTATGCATAGGTAAAAGGAAGCGAGTGGACACCTGACCAAAAGAGCCAATGGGAATTCTCAATTTTAAAAATTGAGAAAGAACTTCTCCCTTGTCTGTCTGTCTGTTGTTCTCTCCGGGAAGAGGGGGACAGAGCAGCAATCTGTAAGAAGTTTTGGGCCAGATATATATTGTTATGGGGCAAGGCCAGATGGCTATAGGAAAGTGCTGGAGAATAGATATGTTGGTCTCAGATTAAACAAATCCCTGGTACCAATGGAACCTTCTAGAAAGGAGTAGAAACAGCTAGCCTGATTGGGACACCTGAAGCCAATCAGAGACTGGCTGAAACCAGTTAAAAACTCCCAGTTAGTGAGATGGGCTGTGGAAGAAAGTGGTGCTGTTGGTGAGACTGAATGATGGACAACATATCATATGTAAGGAAGGAGGCCCTGAGGTAAGGGTGAAGTGGAGTTTGAAGAAGCAGGGACTGCTGTGGGGAAGTAGCCCAGGGAATTGTATTGTGTTTTGTGGATAAAAGGTCAGCCATCTTAGCTGATACTATTAGGGTCCCTGGGCTGGAGCCCAGAGTAGAGGGCAGGCCTGGGCTCCCCACTTTCTGCCTCCCTAATTAGTCTCTGAGATTGGGAGACAATCAAGAGTGTGCCAGGAGGGATAGCTTCTCCTCACTGGCTTGTGATGAAAATGGCTCAATAGCCTGTGACCTTGTCTCTAGAGAGAGAAGGGCTCTGTGGAGGGTCACAGTGAGCCTCTGAAGCTAGTAAAAATCTGCCAGGAAACACAGGATCCATGAAGATAAGGGCAGAGCTTTGTCACAATATATAAAAAAATCTGTATCATACTTAGAAACTACTCATTTGAAACCCCAGATATGTAGTATATCAGGAAATGCCTAGGAAGATGTGACTAGGTTTCTCTCTCATTTTTTTTATGGCTTATGGATTCCTCTATGCTAGCCCCAGGTGCTTTTGTTTTGCTTGTAACTTTTAAGCTGAACCTCAAGAAAGCTATTCTTGATGCTTAATTCTTGTATTTGCTCTTTTAAAATCTAGCAGTAGCCTGAGTTTTCAGATATATTTTCTCTCTTTTTTTAAATAAAATTTACCTTTTTTAAACAGAATTGGAGTTCTGTGTCTTAAGAGGTTTGTGCAAATGTTTGGGGTGTTTTTATTAGCTGATGGCAACAGCTGATTTCCTTTGTTTTTCTTTCTCAGTTCTTCCTGGGGGTGGGGTGGGGGAGGCAGGTTGAAAGGGCTTGAGGGTACCCCACAGGAAGGAATTCTCAAGTGTGCCTTCCTGGGTTATCAAAGGGGTTTTGCACTTGGTTGGTGGCAGCATCTACCCATCCCAGGTCAGAGAAAAGCTGTAACCCTGAAAATTTAATACAAGCCTGGAGTGACTAGTATTAATTTTTAGACTCCTTGCAGGCCTCCACCTTCTGCACTCAAAGTGTCAGAGTGGGTATTCAGCCCTGACCAGAGATTTAAGTTGGAGATTATAAAAAACTTCCTAATTGTCAGGGTGGTTAAGCACTGAAATAAATTGCCCAGGGAGGCTGTGGAATCTCCATCATTGGAGATTTTAAAGAGCAAGTTAGACAAACACCTGTCAGTGACCGTCTAGATAATAAGGGGACTGAACTAGATGATATCAAGGACTCTTCCAGTCCTATAATTCTCTGATCTTCTGGTAAATTCAGTAGCTTGTCACAAAGTCACCAAATACTCTTGTAGAAAGCCCATCATTCATGCAACACATCAACTGATATAAATGGGAGTTTTTCCTGGGTAAGGAGTGCAAGAATGAGCCCCTTATGACTATTAATTGTGCTAAAGGAGAAAAGATGCACCCATTTTGCAGAGCATACCAGAAATCTGTAAAAATGTTTTTTTAATTCCATTCATTAGAAATGACCTTGGTGTAGTAAGTTAGAACATTATCTCCGGCAGGCGCAGGTCTTCTCTTCCTCAAACGTGATGACTAACAGATTGGTTCTATTTCCTGCACACACTAGTTAATTTTAGATGTTACTTCAAGTTTAACAATAGGAATCTCTCTTGTTTTGGATCAGACTAACTTTGACTTTCTTATAAATGAAGAATGAGAAAGCTCTGGGTAACTTAATAAACATGATGTCCAAGTTTTGTGTGTAGCCTGTATAAGGCTTAATCCAATTTTAGAAACCTATTTAATTTACCAGAATTTTGTGGTTTCTATACAATTTTCATATCTAATAAGAGTTTTCATTAAAACAAAGCATTTTTGCAAGAGATTCTGAAGATCAAATATTTACAGTATCAAACCATCACATGTTACACCGGCCAGGAATGGAATCAAAAGAGCACAGCACACATACTTGATGTCCCCACAGGAAAACAACCACCTTCCACTGTATATTCATTTAAACAGCTGCATTGCCAAGAAAAAAATGGCTTAGCAAGAGTTATTCTTATTACTTCTGGCATGTCTCTGTGCACCACAGCAAATATTTAACAAAGTCAACAGGTCATGTTCTGAAAGTACCAACTGTGTGTGTCTTACTGATTAGTAGCATTTGTTTCACAGTATTTGCAATGTTGCAGAAGTGACCTTGGGACTGCCACAGACAGCCTTCCAGCTTTCACTCTACTAAGAATTAAATTTTAATGCAGCACCAAGATTGAAAAGTTGTCCATGAAAATTTTTTTCCTCCAAACAATTTATCAATAGGAAATGGAAAAACATTTCTCTAATCTTTACAATTTTTTTTGGTTAAGAAATCAATAGCCCTTAGATTCTTTATTAATAATTTGCAGGTGCCATTTACTGAGACTAATATTGATCCTTTAACTTCTTTAGTAGATAGATCTGTGCTTGGTCATATAAGTAGCTTGAAAATGGCAATATGAAATCTTGTATTTTTCCCCCTTAGCGGATCATACAAATGGCTCTTGAATGAGAACCACAATTTAAAGGTGACAGATCATTAGCAGTTTCATAAAAGAACATTGAAAAAAAGATGGTAATTTACAATTGCAGGGACTCCCATAGTGGGGGAATACATTTTACAAAGGCAAGGAAGAGCATGTTGCCAGGAAAATGGTAAGCTCTTTGGAACAGCATAACAGGGTGGCATCCACCTCTCCTGAGTGCTCCCTAGTCAAGTGTGTGTGCCTGGATTCTCAGTCTGTGGTGACCTCTCTCAGTGGTTTCTCAGGCAGTTTTCAATGACTCAGTCCTCTGGCCAAGTAACACACAGTCTGTTTGTAAAACAAAAGAGAATCCTTACAGGGTATACATTCCAACACGGGCCTATCCCAGCACCCCTCTGTTGGCATCTCTGTAGCCCTCCCTGGGGCTCAATCGTCAAATGCTCCCACCCCTAGTATGCAGCTGCACCCTCCAGGGCTTAATCCCTGGAGATACAGTCTTTGGTCCTAGCGCTCCAGCTGGGCCCCTTAACAGTTCAGGTCCCCTTCTGGGGGTGTCTGAGTCCTAAAGACAGACCCTCTTCCAGGTTTTCAGCCCCTTTCCTGGACCTATGTAAATTCCCCTTCTTCAGGGCTTATGCCATTTTCCTAGTGGCAAATGGGGCAGGGAAGACCTGGACTCACTCCACTACTCCAGGTCCCAGCCCTGGGACCCTATGAGTAGCAACCACATGCCACTGCCTCCCCTTTAACTAGTCACTATGCTGCTACAGATCCCCTGGGAATATCCCCGCAGCCCTAGCACCTTCACAAATGCCTCACCCTTAACTTATGGTTCTCCCTTCTTGTTCCCCCAGTCTCTGTTAACAATCACTCCGTCCATTGTCCTGTAGCTCCTTCAGTTAGCTAGGAACACAGTCCTCACCCCTCCAGCTCCAGGCAGCAACTGACTGTTTACCACTACTGCAACTCCTTTTATATGGGCCTGCTGGGCCCTGATTGACTGCTCCATGCAGTCTCTCTCAGTGGCTGCTTCCCCCACAGCCATTCTAGGCAGCCTGGAGGACCTCTCTACCCTTTCTTTCTGGAAAAAGGGTGTGGTAGGACCACAGAGCCTCCATCCAGGGGCCTCTGGGTCTAGTCCACCCTATCACAAACAGGGAATGATTTTCTTATGGTGAGTTCAGGGTGTATAATAATGGAACCCTGACGGGGGCCTCTAGGCACTACTGTAATAAAAATAGTACTGGAGACAAGCAGGAGAGAAGAATTATTTAAAAGCATCCAGCACTACAGAGTGTGCAGGTAGCACCTTACCATCACCACTTTTGAGAGTTTCTCTCCTCAAGACTAGAAGGCCCTGTTTACAATAGACATTTAAGTATATCTGAAGACTATTTCTACCACATTGTCCCTTTACACCAGTTTTAAACATGGTTGGGTCAATCAATATCAGACCAGTGTTTAAGAATTGTACTCCAGCCAGCAAGAATACAGGTTTCTTTAAAACATCATTTGACCCCATCCACACTGATTGAGCTAACCTGATTCCTATTTAGCTTAAAACATTTTTAACTTTACTCTAACTTTAACTTTACATCATTCTTACTCTGGAGGAACTTTTGCTACACACAGAAGCTTTCAACAAAGGACTGAAGGACCTATCCCCACTGTGGATGTATTCCAGAGACTTGATTTGAACGTGCAGTTTATTCTACTACTGATGCAAGCCTGAACCAAGAACTTTGCCATTACTGCATGTAATTGATTTCTTTTAACCATTTCTAACTCCCCTATATCTTTTTCTTTTTTATAAATAAACCTTTAGATTTTAGATTCTAAAAGATTGGCAACAGCGTGATTTGTGGGTAATCTAATTGGTATATTGACCTGGGTCTGGCGCCTGATTCTTTGGAATTGGGAGAACCATTTTCCTTTATTGGGGTATTGGTTTTCATAACCATTAATCTCCAGAATGAGTGGCTTCTGGTGGTGATACTGGAAACTGGAGTGTCTAAGGGAATTGCTTGTGTGACTTGTGGCTAGCCAGTGGGGCGAAACCAAAGTCTTTTCTGTTTGGTTTTCCTGAGAGGTGAAGAAACCCCAGCTTTGGGCTGTAGTTGCCCTGCTTGAAGTAATTTGTCCTGACTTAGAATTCTCAGTTTGGTCCCACCAGGAACAGCACTGTCACACCCGCTTGTTGGGAAAACAATGTTATTGAGACATGAATGTCCATGTTGATTCTTTAAGTAAGCAGTCTGTGACTCAGGGACTGAGGAAAGTTCAGGTTACTGGTTTTTCAAGGAGAGTAGACTTATAACTGAACCCACAAGGGTGTAAGGGAGAGCAGGCAAACTCTCATCTCTAGATATTTTGGATATGACTTGTAGTTTCTTAGTGGACTTGACATCTGATTCCATGTGGAAGCAGAGGTTGGTAAGGTAAGGACAAAAGAACCTTGAGTCTAACATGCTAGTGAAAATAGTTGGTATATTTTTAAGACAAAGTCCTGCCTTGGAATTGGTAAGGCTTGAGGATCTGAAAACTAGTAAACAAGTTAAGGTCTGTGTTGAAGCAAATTACCTTACTGACTTGGGGGAGAAAGACTTGCCCATAGCCATTAGCAAAGATGACTCTCCTGGACATGGAGGCAGGGAATGATTACACCTTCCAAATAAAAGCCACAGGTTAACCCTAAATATCAAACCCAAGGAAGCAGTTAAGCTGAAAGCCCATGTTAAGGAAGACCCTGTGGTCAAGAAAAAGCTACAGAGGTTCAAAAGGATATTGAACATGTTGACTTAAAGAATGATTTGTCTAAGCAAAAGACTTGGCATGACAAAAATGAATGTAAATGTACACTTGTGATAAGACTGATGTTATTGCTAATGATTGTAACTAACTTGTTGCGGATACCAAAACCTGTAAAAATGTACAATGTGCATGGTCTTTTGGAAAAGCCTGTGAATATGTTAAGGGCGGTACATAATAAAAACCCTTATGTTTATGCTGTTTGGTTCAACAAGAACACACTTGGTTTTAAAAAGCCTAATAATGTGAAGGTTTCACAGCTAATGCATAGACACGTTTCTAAGACTTTCCACAGCAGAAAAACCACTACAAGCTTGAACTGCTGTGCACAAAGGGAAATTGAGGTACAGCACCTCACAGCTTTGATGGCTGAATGCCAGAGTAAGTGCCCTCTGAAGAACAATAATGGCTATGTTAAGTTAACACAGAGACCAAACCCTGGAATCACTAAAGTGTTTCACAAAGTATGGATTACTTAGTTTTTAACTTGGGCCAAAGTATGCATCAATAATTTGGCCTTACAAAGAATTCAATGTAAACATAGCTCATATCAATGTCTGAAAGTTCTTAAGATGTATTCAGGAGCTCTCATTTCACCCTTCCACACCAATCTCCTGTTGGGGATGTGATGCACGGCTAAAAAGGGTCAAACATCCTGCAAAATAAATAACCCTCAAAAGATAATGGAGAGATGTTCGTGTTTTTGTGTATTTACATATATATGAGTAGGGTCAACAATGTAATCAACAGTCCCTGTCTATGCTGTATTCTGATATTTCAGAGATCAAAAGAACATCTTAGCATTTAAATGAATTGTAAACATGGGATATCTCGGTATTCATCTCTTTGAAATGTACTGTGAATGGTGGAGGAACAAGCAAATTGCCTTATGTTATTTCTATAGTTAAATATGGGTGATGGACCTCCTTCAAAGTCATTCTAATTACCTTTTGTTCCCAGAGGAACACCCAACTTGTCAACGAGGATATGAAATTGTATAAAAGATCCTTGAGTCCTGATCCTGTTAATCTCAGATCTGCTTAGGCTTCATCAGGGGAAATTTGAGTAAAAACTGAGGTCCCAGTTATGCTGGGCTGCCCTGACTATGATATTTAGACATTGGACTATAACCTATGAACTATTTTGGAAAGAACTCTTTGCCATTACAAAGCTCACCATCTCTGCTGTGAATCTGCATCTAAATGAACTGAACTCATATCTGTATGTATATTGATCTTTTAACCATACTCTCTCTCTTTTGTTTTTTAATAAAGATTAGTTTAGTTAATAAGAATTGGCTGTAGCAGGTACTTGCGTAAGAGCTGGAATATTCAATAACCTGGGAGGTAATGTGTCTGATCCGTGGGATTGGTAGAACCTTCTCTTTTATATGATGAATTAAGATTTACAGAAATTTTCATCATATTTGACATGGGTACCTGGGTGGAGGCCTTAGGCTACATCACTTCAAGGGAACTGTGTTGTTGTCTGAGTAACCAGTAAGGTAATAAAGAAGATGTTTTATGCTGTTGGCAAATCTAAGTATTGGAATATCCCCCAGCTTTATGGGGATTGTCTGCCCCATTCTTTTCAGTTCACCCTAATAAAGTGACCATAGCTGGCCACCACTGGGACTTTGGTCACCCCTTGTATGTTTATTACTTTAAAGTGCATGCTTGAGAGATGTTTTCATTCTGTTTGAATGTGTATGCATGATTTTAGTGGAATCAGCACAGAATATGGCACCCCTAGCTTATTCATTTGATCATTTATCAAGAATATCTAATATGTATTTCAAAAAAGAAGAGAGTCACCCCAGGTTATTTAGCTGGTGCACATGCAGGCATAAAGACTAATTTTGGCACAGGTGTCAAGGTTTCTGTGTAGGGCAGGTTCAAGCAAATCTGCATCCCATTGTGAAGTCACTGATTGGGCTTCCTGCTGCAAGCCCCAAGATTACGTGTTACACTCCCCTCTCACCACATCTCTCCTGAAACTGCTCTGCTGCGCCAGCTGAGGTGGAGGGGAAGTCAGTTTAATCAGGTGGGGTGGAGGGAGGGAAGCGTCCAGAGGTGGAGTGCGTGGTTGTGGAGGGAATTAGGGAAATAATGAACGAAGGTTTCCTGTTCAACAGGAAGAGGGGAGATCTTGCAATAAACTCAATTCAGGCATTAAAGTGAAGAGAGACCATGTTCCTCTAAGAAGAGGTCAAGTCATTAGCACTACTTCAAAGTTGTGAGTCAGCATAGAGTAGCTTGTACTCCACACTACATGACCCTGAAGTGTGAGCAGCAGGCACTACACTAGCATTTCAATAGGTCTCAGGGGAGCAGATGACCTGGGGCCCCATGCAGCTGCAGCTTTGGCAGCAGTATCTGAACTGTGATTTTCATGACTTTTGACATCTGAGGATTTGTGCGCAGGGGTAGTAACTATTACAAAATCTACTCCAAGTCATTCCCTCCTGAGCATTTCCCAGTCAGCCTGCCCTCTCTACATCCATTTTCTAGGCCTTGTCTAGACTCACATTGACTTGAATGAGACTTAGATCTACGTAGACCAGATAGCAACTGTGAAAAAACGGAAGAGGGGGTGGTGGATAATTGGTGCCTATATAAGAAAAAGTCCGCCAAAACAGGATTGTCCCTATAAAAACAGGACATCTGGTCACCTACTTGGATCAAGTCCTTACGTCATTGTAAATGAGTGGAGACTCAAGCACAAGGTCATCTTTGTCACTAAGTATAACTACTTTGTACATATATAAGGTGGATATTATCCCCATTTTACTGATGGGAAGCTGACATGCAGCTAGACGAATGCTACACACCATCTATTCCTGCAGTCCTTCCCTCAGGCAAAACTCAGACTGACTTCAATGCTGCCGTAAGCAGGAGTTCTGTCTGAGTGAGGACATTATACTAATTAAAGAGCCTTCTTTAAACAGACCATGAAGTTCTTCCCATCCCCATTGCCTTCCAAAGAGCTGCTGTCACCAAAGGTGGATTATAATTACAGAGGGGCCTGAACCAAAACCCTACATATGAACATCCCCAAATCTTGAGGAAATGTAGATCTATATTCAAACTTCCCTATGGCCTCTACCTCTTCATAGTTTTGTTGTGGACCATTGTAGCCAGACACCTAGCAATCTTTGGGCTCCAGATTGGAACTTTTTGGTTCAGGATCATCTGTATCTATAATGCAAAATACAGGAATGATAAACTGTAGCATGTTAAAATTCTAAATAGCTGTGCTGACTAATAAAGTATGAATGAAGCCAATATAAAGATTGTACCAGACAGTATCTGTAGAAGAACTGGTTGGTCTAATAGCATCCTCTATCAAAAGCTGCAGAATGATCTACCATTACAGCAACAGTAAACAATTAGAATCAGCAGCCATCAATGAAACATTCTAATGATAGACTATTTTACTGGTGTCTTTAAACACGCA
The DNA here is from genome assembly GCA_007922305.1 of Dermatemys mawii. Lineage (NCBI taxonomy): Eukaryota > Metazoa > Chordata > Testudines > Dermatemydidae > Dermatemys > Dermatemys mawii. The sequence goes on from ML677348.1 coordinate 7,867,141, forward strand.
TTGTAGAATCTTACAGAAGATGGACAACCCTATGCTGCAGGATGAAGAATCAGAAGATCTAGGTTCTATTCTCAATTTCTTGTGAGATTTTCGACTAATCATTTAATCTCTCTCTGCTCCAGTTATCCATGGGTAAAATGGGAATAATACTTCAGTGCCTCCCAAGGGTGTTGTGAAGATGAATTCATTAATGTTGGGTCCTCAGATATTACAGTGCTGAACACTGTAGAAAAGCCTATGAATTAATAAGCGCTAGTTTCATCTAGGCTTTTATGCTCTACTCATCCCTGTGCTATCTGTCAACCAGAGTTAGCATCACTGAGACTCTCTCTCTCTTGTAATATGACTTACATGTGAGACCTAATAAATATGTAAAAAAAATGTTTTCTCATCCCAGCAATTATTCAACCTGAAACTCAGATAAAAAACATCATGAGATTTTTTTCCCCATCCAGCCTTTTAAAAATAAATTAATTTAAAAGTCAAAACAAAAAATCATTTCAAACCAGACGACTGGATTTTTTTTTCATTTAGAAAGTATCCGAACAAAATGTTTTAAATCACTTTTCCCCAAAAAATTTTCTAGTAAAAAAAAAAAGTATGTCAAAACCAACCGAAACTTTTCATAATAAAAGGCTTAGACAAATCTGTATTAAAAGAAAATGATTTGTTGACAAGTTCCCTGATCTGCTTTAGTGATCATTTTAACAGTCATATCTTCTGACTTGTGTACACACATTTTAAGGAGCAAAAATGTGCATGCAATCATGTGTCAAATTCTTAGTTACCCAAGAATGATTATGTAAAGTTAAACAAAACGAGGAATACTTGTGGCACCTTAGAGACTAACCAATTTATTTCAGCATAAGCTTTCGTGGGCTATAGCCCACTTCATCGGATGCGTAGAATGAAACACGCAGAAGTAAGAATGCATCCGATGAAGTGGGCTATAGCCCACGAAAGCTTATGATTAGTCTCTAAGGTGCCACAAGTATTCCTCATTTTGTTTATAGATACAGACTAACACGGCTGCTAATCTTAAATATGTAAAGTTAGTAACTGGTTGCCAAATTGCGTGCACAGGGTTGCTGTAATTGCACAAACATTTTAGATCTTTGTACATAACTTTGTAGCTAGTTATCCCAACTAACTGGTCACTTAAACACACATTACAGCACATTGATACATGCACACGTTTGCCATTTTGAAGAACTACCCCTGATAGTCACTGTGAAAAGGATGGTGATGATTATTTGGTAAGCACCAAGTCAGTCACTGTTCAAAACACTGACCCTAATGCATGGAGTTTACAATCTAACAAATAGGCAGCAAAAAATGCACTGCAAGATCCAGTTCTATTTTAGAACATTTTGGGTTGATTTTGAATTCTCTTTAATACCATAGATGGGGAACAGCACATTCACTGAGGTGAGATAGCATTAGGCACAAGCAAAACATTCAAAAAGTGACAGTTGGAATGACGCATCAGCCATGCCAGCTACGGTAGCCTGCACAATGGGCCTACCAAGTCAATCCATCGGCAGTGAACTGCAATGGAAAACACTGGTTTGCTTCAAGGAATTCCTGTGTTTGCTTTCATGTTTATTTTTAAAACTACTAACTCTGGCATCCATCCTACCCTAATTAAGTATTTGTCACTCCAGGAAAACTGACTCTCTCTCTCTCTCTGACTGAGACAATGGCCACGCTGCACTGATGCTTGTTTCTGAACTCTTCCTAACCAGCTAGATTTGATTCTTCCTAAATAAGCAGCTTTAACTGGTGGTGGAGATTTTTGTTCTCTCTCACAAAGGAATTAATATTCTGATACACTGACTGCCCTTGATATTAAGGTTTCATTGATAAAGAATCAATAAATGATTAGTAGATGTTTAATAAATGGTTAATTGATTGTTATAGATTGTAATAGAGCCCAACACATTGCTTATAACCATGGTTTATAATGATCCCTAATGCCTTCTACTGATGGACTTATAACCATGTATGACAAATATTACCTGAATGTTTAACATCCATTAACAGAAGCTTAATATAAAGTGTGACACATTTGTGGAAAGAAGCCCAAATACTGCAGTGATGGACACCATAGAAATATATATACAAATAAATACATAAATAGCTGGAAGGATATGTACTTTTAAAGGGTCCCTCCTGAGGCTCCTCAAAGAGGGTAGAGAAGCTCAAGAGAGCTTGTTCTGGGCACCACTCATCCATGCTAAAAACAGCAAGAAGTGTGCTAAGGATTCCAGAGTGTGTTTGAAAAAGAGATTTAAGAACCCACAATAATTTTGCAGCCTCATGGCTTCTTGAATTCAAAGCCTATTAGGCCGTTTTAAGTATTTAGTTGTTCTGCTTGGGATGGAGGATGCTTTATTAATCTTTGAATAAACGTGTTGAACTTCCTATCCCAGAGATTCATGGGACCACAGAACTAAATGGGCTCCACCATCTGTTCTGAACATTTTGTACCCCTGATATCCACTGGAGCTTTTCTAGCATCTATTGGGGTAACTCATTCATCTCTATGCACAAGAAATTACAATTGACCTACTTATCAAGCCTCCCGTTCTGCGCAAGTAGCCTACAACGCTCAGATTTTTCTGCCACCTGACAAAACAGCTCACCCCAGCTGGCACAGAGAGATGCAAATTATGCAATCCCTTTGACAGCCTGGCCTTCTACGCTCTGGGTGACATTCAACATGAGGGAAGAGGGGCAGTTTTGCAGTGGCTTCTCCCTCCGTCAGGGTTTCAGTTGGGGAAGAAAAACTCTATATTACAATTGAGCTCCTAGGAAGGCTGCTCAAAAATATGCTGAATCAGCACATCCACCACTCTCCCTAGACATGCCCCAGCCAATGCTTCCCAAATTGTTGCCCCTCCTCCACAACCATAAGGGGATGTTGAAGCCATTTTTCATCACCATAATGGATCCCCGATGAGCCAGTACCTGATTATCTGACGGCAGAAGGCTCTATGGCTCCTGGGTCACTGACTCTACCTTGGGGGGAGGGGGGGTGGACATACATGCATGGCCTCTATTTTCTGCTTTTCAATCTGCATGCTGAGATAAGACTAACCCTTCCATGATTTGCAATCTTTGGGAAAACACCCATTTATTTCAGTAGGAATGGGATCTGTTCCCGTGCCCCATTTGATGGTAAATAAATAATTCTTCCTTGACGGGGGAAATGTTTTTGTCGGGGAAAAACCAAAAATTCTTGACAGAACAATATATACAGCTGTGCTACTGTGCGCTGAGGAAAGCACGTGCAATGCACTAGACCCGATGCTGTGGGCCTAAATCACATATTTATGTCATGGACAAGCACAGTGCTGGATGCGCTTCATCCTTCCAGTTGTCCAATGATGTCACAAGTGAATGAAATGAGCAAGACCTAGAACATAAACTGATTGTAATGTTAACACAGGGGCAGGATGTTCCTGCAGATAACAGTCAAGAGATCTGGCTTCTATTCCTGGCTCTGCAACTGGCCAGCAGTATGACCTGGGCAAGTCACGTCATCTCTCTGTGCCTGTTTCATTTCCTACCCATTGCCCATCTTGTCAGCTCCCTGGACCATGGACCGTCTCTCACTGTGTGTTGTTACAGCACTTAGCACAGTACAATCTCATTTGGGGCCTCCGGACACAACCCTAATACAAATAAACAACAATGTAGGACCTAGGAATGCAGTACAGAGTTCATCTAATATCAGGGTTTAGTAACTGTCCATTAAAAAGAACCCACAAAGTTGGTGAGAAAAGTTTAATTGTGTCCAGACACTGGCAACTGTGACACTTATGGCAGCAATAGGGAGAGATTAGTTACTTTTGAAGGAAATCTTGTTGGTTAGTAAAAGATGGCAAGGACTCTCTTGCTTTGGGACATACTAGCTTCTTTTGCAAAAAGGAGGATTTCATTTTTAAATTGTTAAAAGCGTTAAGATTGTGCAGTGACAACCATATGCAGAATGCATGGCCTCCTGCTTCTGTGGAAAGCTGGCAGTGCCAACTCTGACCTTAGCAGAGCTGTTTTAAAGGGTGGCTGATGGCTTAACAGCAGGCATTGTAAATGCAATTCAGTTGTTAACTCCCTGCAGAAAAATACCTTTTGTAAACACTAATATTGACTACCCCACCCTAAGCTTAAACAAATCAGAAATCAAGATTAACCTCTAGCAACATTTAAATAAAATTTCTCCTCTGTCTTAAAAACAAAAATCAAAAGACAGAAGAAAAGTGGGAAGTATTGGTACTGTCAGGTAGTGTTTGATCAGAAAGAAGTCCAGGGTTTATTTTAAATTCTTTGTTTCAAGCAACCTCAAAGCAAAATGAGATGCCTAAAATATTTCTAAGGGCTTGTCTACACACAGGAGACACATGAGAATACTTAAAGCGAGTGTATGCCCCGAGAGACTGTGTATAGAGCAGCCTCCCTCTTCTCATTTGCTAGCAGACACCTTGGCATCTCCTGAGGTGCAAACAGAGTTAGCACTGGGGCTTTGAATTATGCCCACCTCACTAAAAGTCAGACTTACCCTCTCCTCCAGACACCGAACACCACTGGCTTTAAAAAGCCTTCTGATTTGCAAGGATTTTTTGGCATAGGGTTTGGAAGATGAAGGCCAGCTAGTTCCACTGTGTCAAGCTTCAATTATTCTAAAGCAACTTAACAGAGGCACTATAAACAGATGCAATATTAAAATACCAAGGGGTCTGCTAACAGATGTTTCATTACTTTTCATTCTTTTAGGGGCCTGCTTGTTAATCATTATCCTCATCTACGAGGATAAATAAACTCAATAAATCATTGAACGTTTCCTCATTAGCCAACTGAAAAGTAGGTGTGTTTTTCTGAGTGGAGGTCAAAGGATCTGCCCGTTAACTGACAAAACAAACTAGTCCCTTTGGGTTGCTTTGCTCACCAGAACCAATTGCTAGATTTGAGAAACCAGCCGTGTAAATCTGAAACTTTCCCAAAGGCTTCTGAGACTCTCCACCCCCAACTGGGCCCGTTAGTAACCCCAGTAACCAGTTACATTTCCCCAGCAATGAGGTAGAGTTTCTTGCTTGTAGCCATTTCAAACCCCCGTTTCCATGGTCACCAGCTTTCCCGGGCTCCTTATAGTGAGCGCTTTGTGTTGTTGCTGTGAGTGCTTGAAAGGCAGGGCCAGCCGCTTTCAGCCTTTTGTGCACCTGCTTGTGTCTAAGCAGCCCTTTACCTTCATCAGACAACCATCCTTCCCCCAAGCACGCAGGCGTGTGCACCCCACCCCAGCTGCCTAAGGTTTGCCGTCACAAAGTTAACAATTTCCCTTTTCTCCACTTCAAACTTACCTTTTCCAGCAGTCCTCATGAGTGCTACAGGGCTGGTCCTTGGAGCAGGTTAGCCATTAGCCAAGCAGTTCAAAAAAGGAAAAGAAAAACACCAAAGTAAAGTCTTGCTCAAGCACAAAGCAATTCAGAGATCAGCTCCTCCGTGTCCCCACCAACAACCAGCATCACCACATCCTCGGGCACTTGCATGCTCCAAAGTAAAGAAGTTATGAGGGGACTCTCCTGAGAGATGTAACTCCCTTTGATCTGTCACCTTCGGAGCCACTGAATCCAAACAAGGCTCTAAAGGGTGTGTCCAGATATCAGATTTCACGGGGGAGTGAAAACTCCAAGGGAGCTCCACAATAAGTAGCTTCTAGACTCACATGCCTCTAGTTAAAGGGAACCACTAAGGCTTATTCGGAGGCAGGTTGAAATTCTGATCTCTTATCCCCTCCGTACTCCCAGGGCTGATAAATATGCATCAAAAGGTGGAGCCAGTCTTCATCCCCTTTTAATCCCCCAAGGATAAGAAATCAGAGAGTTGTTTTGAATTGGAAATGATGCAGAGAGCCGTTTGAGGAAGAGAATCCATGTTTATGTTTAAAAAAATTGCATTGGGGAGAAAGCATTTCCTCCTGTATCCCTTAATCAAAGAAAAAAAAATCATGCAGGTTTTGGTTCAACCATTCCCAATTCATATAAACTACAGTTGGCTACGGAACTGCAGAATTTTTCCAAGTGGAACTGTGCAAAAAAAATTACATTTGTTTAGGATGTTCCCCCTTTATGTAGTTACGGTTACAAACTCTTATATGCAGCTTCCCAGATTAGTACACATTCTGCAGGATTTAGGCTTTAAACGAGACCCAAGATACCCCAAAAATAACTAAATTATAGACTCTGTGGGATTCAGCAAAGCTCCTCTCCACCTGTTTCTAAATGACAATGGCTCCAATCCTACAAATTGTTTTGTGTGGAAACAGTCTATATAGAGCATTGTGCAGAAAAGGGGCCCGTGTCCCCATTTTGTTGGCATGGTTTGACCAATTGATGGAACCTGGAATGGCTATTAATTTTAAAATGCCCAGATGTGTGCTAGGTGCTTTGCAAATAAGCAGAAAAATATGGTCCCTGCCCAGAAGAATGTACAATCTATAAAGCAGCTTTCATCTATGGTCCTCAATGATTTACAAGCATGGAAGAATTAACTGTCATCATCACAAGCCTCCCCATGATGGAGGAAAATATTTTCATCCCCATGCCACAGAGAAGTTAAGTATCTTACACATGTCACAAAGGAAGTCTGTGGTAGAAATGGGGTCTGCTGATTCTCTCAACAATAATACTATCCTTCCATCCTCTGGTTTTACTGAGTATTTTTCTCCCCTAGCAGATAAAAAATAAACCCAAGTTCTTCTCCCAGGAAGTGCTCCATCACACAATGCAAAATGGAATCAATAGATCAAAGTCCAGACAGTTCTAGTAGTCACAAACTTTTTAAAAAGTGATACAAAAAGGAAATACACATCCTTGCTTTAAATACTGGGTCATGTTTACCCACACTGCACTTTCGTTAAAACTTTTGTCACTCAAGGGTATGAAAAAATCCACACCCTTGAATGACAAAAGTTTTGACGACAAAAAGCATTGGTGTGGACAGCACTTAACTGATGGGAGACACTCTCCCAAAACTGAAGTTACCACCCCTAATTCCAGGATGGTTTTGTCGTGGTGACAAAAAGCAGCTACATTGCGCACCTTACAATGGCAGGACCACAGCAGCACAGCCGCGCCATAGTAAGATGAGCAGTGTAGGCATAGCCCTAGTGGTGAGCAATCTTCCAAATGTTCAATTTTGGGATAAATCTCTAAATAATGTAGGTGTTTAGCCAAAGTTTACCTGAAGAAGGTTTTGCTTCCATCCCTTTCTCCATTTCCCGTCCTTGTCCCTTTCTCCTGTCTTCCTGACATAACTAGATCCTTCTCCTTCCCTCATCCGTAGTCCCTGCTCCCTGAGCCCAATTTTCTTTCCTAAACCAAAGTGGAGTTTCCGCTCCCCTTTGCAACTTCAGTTCTAAAGATTTTTCCACAAGCAGCTAAAAAGACCCCTGCCATTCATGATCCCCTGGGAATATTTCCATTTGCAGCAGCATTTGCTGAGATACTTCAGCTACTTTCTTCAAATCCCATGGAACCCAGAGCTCCACTTATCAGAGATGCCCCAGAACATACTGTATTCCTTTGGCTAGGAAAGACACAACATGGCAGATGATGATGTTAGAGCAGAAGAGTCAGGGTCAAGAGGATCTGTGAATCCGTGGGGTCAAGAAGAGTGAGCTGGTTGGGGGTTCCCTAGGGACCAAAGATTTAATAGCAGTCAGGAAGAGAGAGCATACAGGGTGGAAGATAGGAATGAGGGGCCAGGTAGTCTTATGTTACTTGTTCATTTTGATTTGGAGCAACTTCTAAGGCTTGAGCAGGCTCTGTATTTTTATGAGCTACTTTACCCATCCCAAGCAAATAAGATGTTAGGACTTGATGAAATGTGGGTTTATTTACCTCTCAAATAACCCAAAATGTCCACTATTTTTCCAAGAGTTTTGAGTGAAGGAAAGGTTTGTTTCTAGTATTGTGGTATGGTCAGACAGAAATCAAATGGTTTATTAAAAATACTTGGAACAAAGGGCATAGAAAATTCAGAATTTTAGTATCCCTACAAGCAGTGCTCTAGACTTCAAAGAGCTCTAGTCCTTACAATGCTTCCATTTATTTGTGTTCTCAGATTTTTCATCCCTTGGGAGATGGGGGAAGGGAATAAATCTAGGAACCTCTTTTTATGCCTTTGCAAGAATTTGAGATAATCTGTCTCAGCCTCCCTCTTCCTTTTCCAGGTAATGAACATACAGCAAGATTTATCAGGGCAATTAGTCAAATATCCACAAGCTGACACAGATCTATAATCTTTGTCTACAGGTAGAGTTGGGACATCTCTAGAATGAATTGCAGAATTTAGAATATTTCAGGGCTTGACATATTCTCTTGACATATTCTCTACATAACATATCACCTACCAGATGGGATTCATCCATTGGATGAGACATGGGAACCCAGTTTTGGGTCCTGTAACCAGGCCCTTGCTGGTCCTCTCACAAAAACTCCCAGAGACCAACCACAGTGCATGCACCAGTGCTCTTTTATTACTTGTGTCCATTCCCACCACCTATTACATACATATATCTGCAAACCAAACCACTAGCTGCCCCAGCCAGCAGGGATCTAGCACCTATTGCTCCTCCCTTTCTTGTGTCTCCCCACTCCCCTGCTGCCTTCCAGCCAGCTTTGTATAGCAGGCCAGCTACTCAGGCCCACCAGTGACCCCCTCAGATAATTTGGGCGTGGCCTCCCAGCCAGCCCCAACTAATACCTTTTTAACCGGAGCTGGGCTAACAGGGGCCTGGCTTGGTTCTCCTAGCCAGCACCCTGTTATAGGTCCCCAGAATTGGAAAGCTTGTCTAGAGCAGGGCATAGCAGCGCAAGCCAGCTACAATACCAGATCTGCCAGGAGGCCCAGGAGCTATGCAGCACAGCACAGCACAGGAAATAAATGTGGCTGGCTTGAAAGCACAGTGAGTGGGAGCCACATTGATTCAGCACATCTCCCAGACAGTCTCCACCAGCAGGACTTATGTGGAACCAGGGACAGACTATAGAGCTGTTCTCCTCCCCAGATGCAATGCATAGGAGAGGATGATAATGGTACCACTATCTGCTCCCCCTCCAGTGTGAATTTGTCCCAGTAAATCTTCAGCTACAATAATGATGAAGGTTACACAAGTACCTGGAAATGTCTAACCCCAGTTGCACCCGCCGATGTAAGGGTTCACAAGCTGAACCACCTGCAACCGTAGGACTTTGTAAGGAGAAAAACTGATGATCACCCAAACAAGAAGTCAGAGTCTGCCGATCCTATTTCTGGAACAACCTCATATACTCCACATTTCCCAAGAACTGTACAGGGACTTAGACTTTAACAAAAGTTGCAAGGCTCTGACCATCACTGTCATCCCATACACAGATGGAATAACCAAGAAAACAAGCCTGACCATTTCAAAGTTCTTGAGTAGCTATGTGAAGCTGACTCATTGTACAATGCAAGCAGAGATCATCAGTCCCCATATGCATCAATCTACCCACACTAGAGAACTACAGAACTGTTGGAAAGCGGGGGTAAGGGAGGAATTCATCTGATTTGTTTGAGCTCTCCTCAGTAAATTCACTCTTATTGAGTCCTGGAAGCTTGGTTATTGTCCTTACTCTCTCAGTTCTCTTCTGATTTTGCTTGTGTGTTCCTCATGAAGAGAAACCTTTTCTGCACAATCCCTCAAATGTCACAGGGCAGGTCAAGCATTCTTAAGCAACCAAAGCATTAAGACCGCTGTTTGATTCCTTGGAGGGGCACAAAAGCAGGCGACTCTCACGGACCCTCCCACTGGTACTTCCACACTGCTTAAAAAAAAAAAAAATCCAAGAAAATGGGTTAGTTTGACAGGCAACAGTTTAATTTACAGTTACTGACTAGCTCCTCTGCCTATGTGCATCAGGGCTCGTTTATGTACTACTCAATCCAACAATGTGTATAAATTGCTTGAACTGGAGACTCTGTGCTCTTATTATTCCTGGGGCTGGCAGTCTGTGGAAAATGCCACCGTTCTAAGGGTTAATCCAATTTGTCACTATTTTATCATTATTTGTGTGGTGATCAAGTCTAGGTGCCCCAATAGGGATCAGGGCGTCGTTGTGCCAACTTGTATAAATACACAACTATCTTTGACACACAACCTTGCCCCCAAATATCTTACACAGGGTATCATTTTCCATGCTTTAACTGCAACCACATATTGCCATCTTAATGGTCTTTAGGATAAAGAACATCACAAGAAAGAACAAAAGTAAGGTCTCCATGAAAGAAAGCACCATGTGTGACTCTTTTGTAACAGGCTGTGTCTGAACAGAACACCCCATGGCAACTGCCTAGAGTCCTAGAAATGTAAAGATGCAGAACACAAGGCTAGAAAAGGAAAAGCCAAAACAGATGAAAACCTCATGATCTTATCAATTACTAATAAGCTTTTCTAAGAGTGTAGGTGATCAAAAAGAATAATTGAATTGTCACTGAATATTTTAATCAAGTAATCCACATTTAATCTTATTCTATGTTTATTTGCAGTTTTCACAGTGCAAACATTTCCATGCTTTATTTTTTATTCAACAATAAACAAAGTATGGTGCTGGTAGCTAGTAGCTCCTTGGTGCATATTAGGATGACCAGAGGAATGGAGAATTGACCTTATAAGAGAAGACTTAAGGAGCTTGATTGTTTAGCCTAACAAAACAAAGGCTAAGGGGAGGTATGATTCTTCTCAATAAATACATCAGAGGGATGAATGCCAGGGAAGAAGAGGAGTTACTTAAGTTAAGCACCAATGTGGACACAAGAACAAATGATATAAACTGGCCATCAACAAGTTTAGGCTTGAAATTAGATGAAGGTTTCTAACCATCAGAGGAGTGAAGTTCTGGAATAGCGTTCCAACAGGAACAGTGGGGGCAAAAAACCTAACTGGCTTCAAGACTTAGCTTGATAAGTTTATGGAGGGAATGGTATGATGAGACTGTTTACAATGGCATATAGTCGATCTGTGATTTCTAGCAGCAAATATCTCCAAAAGCTGGTGATGGGACATTAGAAGGAGAGGGATCTGATTTACTACAGAAAAATTCTTTCCTAGGTGTTTGGCTGGTGGGTCTTCCCTACATGCTCAGGATCCAACTGGTTGCCAAATATGAGGTTAAGGAATATCCCCCCAGATCAAACTGGTACAAATCCTGTTTTTTTCTCACCTTTCTCTGCAGCCTTGGGCATGGGTCACTTGCAGGTTTAAACTAGTGTAAATCATAGAATCATAGGACTAGAAGGGACCTTGAGAGATCATCTAGTCCAATCCCCTGTACTCATGGTAGGACTAAATATTATTTAGACCACGCCTGACAGGTGCTTGTCTAACTTGCTCTTCAAAATCCCAAATTATGGAGATTCCACTTCCTTAGACAATTAATTCCAGTGCTTAACCACCCTGACAGTTAGGAAGTTTTTCCTAGCGTCCAACCTAAATCTCCCTTGCTGCAATTTAAGCACTTCACTTCTTGTCCTTAAGAACAATTTTTCTCCCCCCTCCTTGTAACAATCTTTTATGTATTTGAAAACTATTATCATGTCCTCCATCAGTTTTCTCTTTTTCAGACTAAACAAACCCTTTTTTTTCAATCATCCCTCATAAATAATGTTTTCTAGACCTTAAATCATTTTTGTTGCTCTTCTCTGGACTTTCTCCAATTTGTCCACATCTTTCCTGACATATGACACCCAGAACTGGACACAGTACTCCAGCTGAGGCCTAATCAGTGCGTAGTCGAGCAACAGAATTACTTCTCTTTCTTGCTTACAACTCTCCTGCTAATACATCCCAGAATGATATTCACTTTTTTTGCAACAGCGTTACACTGTTGACTCATATTTAGCTTGTGATCCACTATGATCCCCAGTACTCCTTCCTAGGCAGTCATTTCCTATTTTGTATGTCTGCAACTGATTGTTCCTTCCTAAATGAAATACTTTGCATTTGTCCTTATTGAATTTCATCCTGTTTACTTCAGATTGGTAAATGGTTGGTTCTTTTTAACTTAAAGTCTTTAAATCATGATTTGAGGACTTCAGTAACTCAGCCAGTGGTTCTTGGTCTGTTACAGGAGTGGGTGGGTGAGGTTCTGTGGCCTGCAATGCATATGCGGCTCACTGTGGTAAATAGGTTGAGAACCACTAGACTAGATAATCACGATTGTCCCTTCTGACCTTAAAGGCTATGAGTCTAAAACATTGTTTCATACAATTATCCCCAAACACCTGACTCGACCTGGGAGGAGCAAGTCAATGTGAAAGGATAGCTCTCGTAATGCCTGCAAATCCTCTGCAGGAATGTTACTTCTGCAATTTCCCAAAACAAGTCTCCTGAGTTGTGCCATCAACGTCTCAGGTTGCTGACAGATTCTTGAATTGATACAGGAAGAAATTTAGTAATAGTTTACTGGCTGTATCCATTGGGGAATTGTCAGAGGAATTTACTCCTACACTGCGACCCCTTTGTCCTGGCAAAATTCATGCTAGGAGGCCACACTGGGGAATACCCTACCACTGGAAGCCCTTTACAGAAGTCACAGAGCTGCCTTTGCCAGCTCCACAGTCCCCCATAAGAGGATCTCTGCAGACAATGAGGCTCCCATGGTCCATAGGAACCATTGGAGTCAGGACGCAAGTTAGGGCAGCATTCAGGGCTATTCTAGTCTGTGGTGGGAACTACTTAGACCTGGGCAGCCACTGACTAAGCAAGTTGCCTCCCTTCATCAGCAATGGGATGACACTGGTCACACTCGGCCTTCTAAAAAGCACTGCCTCAAAATCCTTCCCCTGCATGCATGGTAAAACCAAGGGTGGCTTATTTGCCAGTGCTCTTTTCTTGGGCTGTTCAGAAGTCCTGCTCAGGGAGATAGAAGGAGGATCAGCCCAAGACAACATGGAGTCTGTCTGCACATTGCAGAAAACCTGAAAAATCCTTCTCCCATTTCTCTTTCCCATAGCCTGAGCACTGGAGCCAAAACAGTCTGTGCTATTTCAAACATAGAGCTTTCTTTTCGCTGATCTCCGCAGGTCCTGCACATACACTGTAGGCTATTGTACTAGGTAGCTGGCTGCACCGTTCATAGATCTCCCGCCTTGTCTGAGAGAGCAGCAGCCACACGAGGGGTCAGCAGAGGGGTCACCCCATATAGCAGCCATGCATTAGCAGAATGCTTAAGCTGGAAGGGAAAAGGACAGCAGCAGACAGGCTGCACTTTGCCCATCTTTTCATGGGAGGCAGCACCTCCGTGAGGTAACGCTCCTGGGGTGCTGCGGCATAGCATTGAATCTAGCCTACGCTTTAGAAAGTGGGGTAGGGAGTTTTTATAAAGGGCCTCGTGTACTTGTGGCGATACAAATTCAAGTATTCGTGATAGTCTGAAAGGAAAGGCTGGTTTAGGTTCCAGAAATTGTTCCTGGGTTGTCCAAATCAGCCCAGAACCACATGCACATGAGTGGTTTAGGGTTAAGAATTTTTCTGACCTGTTGTGGCATAGTAGGGTTTGAATCACTGACAAAGCAGTTATGGCAGTGCAGAGGGGCTGCCTCTTGTTTAGAAGAGTTGAAAGGACAGCTGGAGATGAGGATATTTTGAATTTGGTCCTGCCCAGTAGAGAGGGGTTCATCATAAAGGGCGATTGTGAGCTCAAGAACATTGGCTCTGTGGGAGTTGTGTGTCACAGCTGGGCATGGACAGGCAGGCCTACTAGGTGGAGCCAGGGTCCAGGACCAGAGCCAAGTGTCAGAAGCCAGGAACCTGGGAGCGAGGCAAAGCAGGAGGATCTGTCGTAGCAAGCAGCTTAGGATTCACCTACTTGCACAGACTGTTCCCACCTGACCAAAGACCCAGAAGCACTGCTAACCAGAGCCCCTCTTGGCAGCACAGCTTGTGGTGCATGGGCCCTTAGCCTGTTGAGGGCTGCTCTGCCAAGGCTGTTGGAGGGTGGTGAGGCAGAGGGGAGGAGGGGGAAAAATCAGCAGACCCAGGCTTTAGATCAGTAGAACCTCACACTTCGGTGACACAATCTCCCTGGAGCCCTACAGTCTCAGGGGAGTGCACAGAATACCCCATGGGTTACAATTCAGGGGGTCCTAAAAAGGAGGAGCCCCTCTGCTCAGGAGAGAGCAGAAGCTGCAACTCTGGTCCTGCCAGAGGAATTTTAAGAACTTAAAATCTGTTCTCATTTATTACCCTGGCAAAAATCCAGAGTAATTCCCCTCACTGGAGATGCTCTAGAGATTTACGCTTGTGTAAATTGCAGCAGGATATGGCCCCCTGTTGGAATGGAGAGAGAAGAAAAGGTCTTGTGTAATAGTCTATACAGTAACTCATCACTTAATGTTGTAGTTATGTTCCTGAAAAATGTGACTTTAATTAAAATGATGTTAGCGAATCCAATCTCCCCGTAAGAATTAATCTAAATGAGAGGGTTAGGTTCCAGGGAAATTTTTTTCACCAGACAAAATACTATATTATATATTGTGACGGAGTCAGACCAGAAGGATATAGGAGAGTGCTGGAAGGCAGGTATATTAGTCTCAGGATGTGCAGGTCCTTGTTCCCTGGATAGCCAAACAAAGGCTACTCCAGGCCAATCAAGACACCTGGGGCCAATTAAGAATCTTCTAGAAAGGAGTAGAAACAGCTAGCCTAATTGGGACACCTGAAGCCAATCAGGGACTGGCTGAATCCAGATAAAAACCTCCCAGTTAGTCAAGTGGGCTGTGGGTGTCAGGAGCTGTGGAAGGAGGTTGTGCTGTTGGTGAGACTGAGTGGTGGACAACATATCATCCAGAAGGAAGGAGGCCCTGAGGTAAGGGTGAAGTGGAGTTTGAAGAAGTGGGGACTGCTGTGGGGAAGTAGCCCAGGGAATTGTATTGTGTTTTGTGGATAAAAGGTCAGCCATCTTAGCTGATACTATTAGGGTCCCTGGGCTGGAGCCCGGAGTAGAGGGCGGGCCCAGGCTCCCCCCTGCTCTTTCCACCTTCCATACTGGCCTGTGATGAAGGTAACTCACTAGTTGGTGACTCTTGCCAATTATACTGAGAAAGGGAGGTCACTCTGGGGCCTAGATGAGTTTCTGAGGCCCCTAAATCTGCCAGGAAGCGCAGGACCCACGAGTACAAACTTGGAGCTTTGTCACAATATATATATATATATATATATATATATACACACACACACAGTATATGTTTTAAACAATTTAATACTGGCACACAGTGAAGATGATTGTGAAGCTTGGCTGAGGTGGAGGAGTCAGAGGGTGGGATATTTCCCAGGGAATGTCTTACTGCTAAATGATGAACTAGCCACTGGCTGAGCCCTCAAGGGTTAACTCTCACACTCCACAAGGCAGCAGGAAAGGAGAAAGGGCAGACAGAGACAGTGACACACACCGTGTGTCTGAGAGAGAGATAGAGATGCGCGTTTACCCTTTAAGTATGAAGAGTAGGGTCAGAACTACACTGCCTTGTTAATTAGATCAGCAAGCTGAGACCAGATAGCAGCTGCTGCCTGGAAACTCACTCCATCCTGAGCCCTGTCGTTTGTCCACCCTGCTCTATGGAAGCTAGCTGCAATGGGCTGCGCTTCCTGCAAGCAGTGGACAAAGGAGGCGGCTGCCAAACAACATTAGAAGGGAGCATTGCACAACTTTAAATGAGCATGTTCCCTAATTAATCAGCAACGTAACAAGGAAACGTTAACCGGGACGACTTTAAGTGAGGCAGTTCTGTACTTGGATGTGCCACTTTATAATGATGTAGGTCTCCCATTGTACATACGTAACGGTATCAAGTACACAACAGTACTTACGGTAGGGCACCATCATTTGACTTCAAGACATTTAGTTTTAGAAGCAGAAGCCAGCGATCGATAATCCCACAGAGCAGCCCCACTATTTCAGCTGAGAATGATATTATAGAGAATAAAGGTATCTAGCAATTTCCAGTATACAAGTGAAGTTCACTAAAACAGTTTTCAGAAAGTTTGACTTACAAATGCATTTTGCTATATTTTTGTGTCTTGTTAATACTTGTTCTGTTTTTAAAGTCATTTTAATTACTGTGAAAGAAATGTATTGACAGCTCTAGACACAGAATTCCTCTCTTCATCCACAGAACAGGTATGGCACAGGCAGCTGATTTGCTCCCAGCTTTTGAAACTGACTAACCACTTTGAAGTTTGCCACTTTTGTTCATAATGCCAACCGTCATTCATCACTGCCTGTGGAAACTGATGAGGTACTTTGAAGTTCTTATTCTTCCATTATTATCAGTACCTCTAGAATCTAGGCTACATATTAAAAAGGAGGGATTCTGAAGAGTTTCCTCTGATTGCTTATAAGAATATTCACTACTGATTATTTTTCCTGTGTTTTTAAATTTACTAACAACATTGTTCTACAAAGCATGCTCTGAAAAAGAAAACAGAAGTATGTTGACTAGTCATTTTGAAGTTTTCAGTCTTGCAGGTATCTATTTCTAATTTAAGGGGATGTATAATTGGGTCTACACCCAGTTAAAAGCACCACCACTGTATTAACTGAATGAAAGGCAAATTAAGATATAGGGAAATAAGATAGTACATTATTTTACCAAATATTATTTGTAAAAAAGATTCTCTTTCTCCCATATTTGTATCTTGTGAAAACAGAGAGAGAATGCAGTCATGGTAGTGCCTTGATCCAAATTAGAGAAATAACAATAAGGTCTAATCTTTACAGGGCCAAACTTGACAGGGAATCGGAGACTGTCCTATCCTCTGGTACAATGGATCTTTAAAAGAAATTATACAGTATCTGCTAATACTGAGGTATTTCAGTTACAGAGGGGTGAGGGTGGGTGGAGGTGAGAAAGAAAGAGAAAGAGAGAGAGAGAGAGAGAGAGACTAGATTAAGATTCACTCAATTAGTAATAAAAATCAGTTTTTCAAAATCACATTCACTTTTACTGTAATAACTGATATACATAAAAACTGTCCAAAGCTGTCATGCGGCAATGAACCATCAATGGAAGAAAAGGACAGCCAGGGAAGCCAAAGGAGATGGGACTGCAAAGGAGAGAATATTTTAGTGTACATGAACCAAAAGTTCATAAGAATTTGGGGGGTCACTCACGTTCTCTATGTAAGAATACGAAAGGAAATGAACACATGGTTTATGTCTGCACAAAGAAGCTATTCTGCACATAGGTGGAAGTATTTTATATAATAAGTGAGCAGTGTTTTCCCACCTACATTTTTCACTGCTCACATCTAGCACCTGCTAGTTAACTAGCCTTTTTTCATTAGAGCTACTTAGATTACAGTGAAAGTTTTGAATACTGTAAAACTAATCACTTAATTTCCACTTGTACAGTGAAGACACAATAATACAAACAAGAATGCTGCAGTTTGAATTCAAATTTACTTATCCAGCTTTAAACAGGGATGCACCCAGATCTCTCACTCCGTCCAAACAGGAGACCTCAAGCCATTAGAATGGCAACCAACTCTGGAGGAAAGTGGGGGATGGGGGGAGGAGAACACCACAGCAGCTGTTTAACGATGCACAAAAATGCATCACAACTGCTTAGAGCTCAGAGTGAAGAAGTGTATCCGGTCAGGAAGCAGGGAGAATGTAGTTCTTGATTTGGTATGTAACTAGGACCCTAGGATAAATTAACTTGTTCTTTTCAAAAGGCCATGGAATAGTGACTATAAGTGGCTGGACCACAGTTTTATGTCTGCCCTCAAAGCAGCATGTGTAGCAGTGCAGCACACCCTAGCAGTGGGCTGGGGCATTGCTTGACTACTGACTCAAAGGGAAGAACTTCATCCACTGAATTATCATTGCCACTTCCTGTGACACAAGATTTTCTTTAGAAGTCACCTGTCCAAATCTTGACCCAGCCCAATCCAGCTTGTAAGAACTTGCAGAATGGCAGAACAATATGGCTACACATGATGTGCCAGGGTAGATAAGCCCCACACCAGTGATAATGGGGTAAAAGAGCTGCTGTGGGCAAGGCTGGCCCCGCCCCTCCAGACCTGTCAATCATCTCAAGAGTAGAATAAGGCCTTAAAAATAAAAAGTTCCCACTTCCAGCAGTTGCTAGGCAGCTCTTCTGGGAGAGCAGATGGCAGCTCATGGCTACCAAAGAGGAACTGCTCTCAAGAGGGCCATTTACCAGACCCTCCACCCACCCCATGCCCTTATGGAGACAATGATCCTGGTGTACTGGCCAAGGAAGAGAGGTCTGGCCAAGGCAAGCATATTCCCGAACCCCAAAAGCAGTAGCGGGTATCTGAGAATGGAAAAAACAGACGAAGGGAGTGGAAGCCAAGAGCACTAGCCCCATCTATCAATCTGAGGCAATTTGCACTATAGAGACCCTGTTTAGGCAGACAGGGGCGCCCTAAATGACTTTTCAATGCTTGTCCCGTAAGAGGCACCCAGCAGCAGGCTAACTGGACATACACCCTCAGCTCATCTAAATCATCATAACTCTAATGACTTCAGTGGAGTACATTGATTTATGCTCGCTGAGAATCTGGTCCCATGTTTTAAGAATCAAAGTTGGTTGATTTCCATAACATTTATAATATAGGGTACAACACAATGTAATATAAAACAGAGAGGTGGTGAAGAGAAAGAGGAAGAGAAGAAGTCCATTTTCATCCCTCTCTAGTTGCTGTATGGAGAAAAAAAAAAAGAGGGATGCCCTTGTAATCTTTGTTTTCTAGTCTGGTTAAACAAAATATAATTAGACACATTTATTCCTCAGTCTCTAACCAGACTGACAAGACTCTGATGGATGAGAATTGCCCCAAGCACAATATCCTTCTCTTTTTATTGTCTGTGACTTCCCACACACACTGTCTTTCATGCCCTAATTCTCTATGCTGTTCTGTATGCATTTTCGACGGTGGTGTTTTGACTAGTTAATGAATGTTGTTCTGATGTGGATAGCCCAGGACTACAGAACATCAGGTAATATCAGACAATACCATCAATTTAATCCTCTGGTCTGGCTTTGATTATTCGATCTTTATGCAGAAATTTTGGTCTAATATCGTTTCACCAGTTGAGTGGAATCATGGAACTGCTCTGTTGGACTTGTCAGCGTTCTGATCTGTCCCCATGTAAGACTGGCCTACAACTTTTATCAAATGGAAGGTACGTTCCCTATGTGTTGTTTAGGAAGATCATTCATTTGCAAGGAAGTGGGGCTGGTTTTATTTACTTTGATTATTTTTAAAAGTGAACCTGGTGCTGGTGAAAGGTGCAGGGTTGGGAGTGAATTCTACATCCACAGATCAAGGGCAACACAGGCCCAGTCCATGCAAGCAGGCCCTGCGCAGCGCTGGCAACAGGCCTTTGACCTGACTGGGAGGGTGAAAGAGCGGCTTGGTTTTTGTATTTGCTCCATCTATGCCTTCCTTGCTGAATCTGCCAAAGGCTATGGGGCAGTTATGTGATATGCAGCTTTATCCACTGGGAACAGAACTCAGAGCACCAGTTAATTTCACATGGGCCACCCAATATTAATATTAGCACTTTTCTAGCAAATGTAGATGCTCAAAGCATTGTATAAGCATTAACATGAATCCTTGCAGCAAGCCTCTGAGATGATGACCTAATTTTTCAGATTGGAAAACAGATGCAAATAAAACTTACCCAAGGCCACATGGTTAGTGTGGCTGAGAATTCAGAACCCCCTGAGCTCACTTCCTTAGACCATACTCTCTATGTACCAACTTCTGGGTACTACCGATCTTAGATGAAACTAAACAAGAAATTTAGAGGTGAAAAGTTCCTTACAGTCAGAAATATTTATCTCTTATATGGCATTTGTCATCCACAGATCTCAAAGTACTTTACAAAGGAGATCAGCATCATTCTCCCCATTTTACATATGGGGAAACTGAGGCATGGGACAGTGAAGCGACTTCCCCAGAATCACTCAGCAGTCCCATGGCAGAGCTTGGAGCAGAACTCCAGTGTCCTAGCAATTAGGCCATCTGCCTCTCATCACCTCAACATTACTTCCTTATCCCATTATCAAACCCCTGAACAATTAGTTTTCCCCACTCTTTTGCGGTCAGCTTGCCACATCATTCCAATGCTGTTAGGCAGTAAGCACCTATTAGGATGTACCAAATACCCTCATCTCAGTGGAACCTGAATATACTCAGCACTTCACAGGATGAGGTCATTAGTTTTAAATTCCTTTAAAAAGAAGTTCCTTGTAGTCTATATTTCAGCACTCTGTTTATTGTATAGGTAGTAGAAGCTCCAAAAAGTTGTTATAGTCATTATTTATACATATACAGGGTCACCAAATCTCACAGTTTTAAGGTGAATGTTGCACTATTTGATGTTTTTTTCTGAAAACTCTTGTCTCCTTGAGCAAAAATTCAGCTTTCATTTCAATTTCTAATCATCTTCAAAGTTGCAGAGAAAAGCTTGAAAACATGACCCAAGTGTAACCGAAAAGCTCAGAAACAAGAAAGGAATTTTTTTAAAAAAGCAGCTAAAAGTATTATTTTTTAAAATAATGATTTTTAAACCAAGCCTGATGAATGATTTTTAAATGCCTAAGGTAGGCAGTGCTACAATTAGTATAAAACTTATTAAAGGCCAATGAGATTTAGGAGCCTACATCACCTAGGTGCTTTTCAAAATGTTCTCATATTTCAAAAATGAGCAATTTTTAAATTATTGTAAATATAAAACATGTACCAACTCTCCCGACCTGCTCCTATTAATTTACAGATTTCTCTGGGCCTTTTCTGGGTCTCCGTCTCAATTTGCAAGGATAGTGGCTTTTCTAAAAATCCTCTTCTGTCAAAAGCTTCTTGCTGATGCCCAGGTGTAAGAACTAAAATTCTTATTTTTACTCTTGCCCTATTTTGGCCCTAAAGATCAACCAGTATTTGGGCTTTGCCTTGCTCAAGTTGTTTCTATTAGGAGGAGAAATTGATGTGTCAGGCATTTCTTTGGTGCAATCCTGTTTCTTTACTCAAAAAAAGTACCAAATCCCCTGTTCCCTGAACACAATGGGAACAAACAACAACAGGCAGTTTTCTTGGTCAGAGTTTCCAAGCCTGCCTCTCCAGCAGGTCCTGTGCCACAAGGAGCTCTGTCTCTTCTCCCTCTCAGGACCACTCTCACCACTGCTTCTCTCAAGGGCTGCCAGCTGACTCTCTCTTTGCTTCTTTACTCCTCTCCCTGCTCCCAAACACAGCTTGCCTCCAAACAATCCCTTAGTCCCTGCATTTGCAATCAGTCTGAGGAAAACCCCTCAGACCACCATGTGGTCAATTGCCTTGGGCAGCAGCTAGTATTGTTTCTAGCTATTTTACTCCCTAGAGAGGCTTAACTGCTCCTTCCATTGAGCCTGAAGGAAGGATGGGTAGAAAGTACACCCATCAGCTTTAACAATCTCTGTGATTTTCTATAGATCAAAGCCATGCTTTATGGCAGCCATTAACACCTTTCAGCATAACAATATTTATATTGCAGAAGTGCCCAAGACCCCAGTCAGAGATCAGAACTCCATTGTGCTAGATGCTATACAAACATAATAAAAAGCTGATTCCCACCATTAAATATCTTACAATCTAATTATATGAAAGGTGGATGGCAACAGACTGCCAGGGGAGCACAAGATCTTGGTTGATTCTGAACAGTGTGATAAGCAGTGGTCACAGCATGCTGGCTGCCTAATTACTGTTGAATGTTTTGTAGGTATTACAGCAGAGGAGACAAACTACCAAAAAAAAAAAAAAATCTTGAAAAATTGTCAGAAATGTTGCTGCTTTTGAACAGGTCTCAGCCCCACGTGGAAATCTACTTTACTAAAAAGAGTCTGAGAAAAACAGTATTGTAGCAGGCATGTGAATTTTTAAGATATTGAAACCGCTCTTCTATGTCACTGTTCCAGCCTTCCCCGGTGCATCACTTATTACTACATTCCTGGAATGCAAAATACACACCTTATGCTCACTCTAAAATGTGCCTCTTAATTAACAGACACAGAAAAAAAAATTAAGATACAGATGAAAAAACCAACCCCATATTATCCCCATATCTTCAAATCTACAAAGATATTTATTAGTTTTTCCATAGCTTTCCATAGAAATGCGACCACACTTCTTTCCAGCTGAGAAGCGTTATTTACTCAACTATTACACATTTGTTTAGACAACTTCACATATGGTAGCATTGTTTCCTATTTACAAGTTTGAATAGTTTAGGGCTCAACTCTGCAGCCCTTCCTCATAGGCAAATCCCATTGAAATCACTCAACTACTGAATGCAGGGTAGCCACAAAAGCAGACACTTATCCCTGTTCCTTTAAACAGCCAGTATATGGAATGATTAGAATTGCTAGGTGCTAAAGGTTTGGTCTTGTATCATTTCTTACTCAAAAACTCATCATGGTGCTCTACGGTTATCTGAAATTGAATAATAAATTTGTCTTTTATCTGTTCTGAAAAGTATATACAAAGTATCTTTAAAAAAAGAAAATTGTGGTCTGTGATTATGGAAAAAAGTAAAAAGCCTGCAAGTAACATATTTCATCTCCAAAATCATGGCTTAACTAATGTACAGGCAAGCAAAGTTTTGATTCCAAAAATCAGTAAGGTCTAATGATGTGAATTTAAATTTAAATGGCAGTGAAATGGTTTTCTAAGATTGTGATAGACACTTCCAGCAGATTCTTTTTTTTTTTTTGAATGATTGAAGAATGATGCACCATCAGAACTAATGAATGGTTGAGTTGTATTTCCCAGTTTAATGGGACACAATGATGTAACGAGATTGGACAATTCATTCCTGATAGGATGCCTAACTCTTATCAAAAGGTTTCCTGTCCTAACATATTTTAGGAGAGGAACCTCACTTATATGGGTGTTTTCCTCCTCTGTGGGAGGCCAATTATTGCCTATCACATCTCAAGTAACTGCTCCTTTGCTCACAAAAGCCCAGGCAGATGTCACATCCTATTCTCACAATCAAACCAGCCAATCAAGAAAAACTTGGAAAATCCAATAGTCCAGTGTCTGCTTGATGAGAGAGCAAGTCTGACGTAGTACCAATAATATTGTTTTTCCTTCTTGGTATGAAGATGCCTAACCAGTCATCATCAAAAATATATCTTCCTGTAGGTACAGCCACTGTCCCATAGAGTATAAATCCCATAAAATAAAGGATTATATGTTCATAGTTGAATGTGGGTTATTTTGCTCAAACAGTGTGTGAGAGTAGTGTGGGAGGGGGGAATCAGTTCAAAAGTGTAGAGTGATGGATAAACAAAAATCTAGATCCAAACCTTCCCTATTTCTGGGAAAGCTTAGATCCAAGCTTTGGACCTTGGGTTCTCTCTAATTGTAACAGCTAGGTTATGAGAACAGTGACTAATACAGATTTAAGCATCTGTCATGAATGCTTTTCTCTGGGATTTTCAAAGAGTTTTATTACAGGTCATTAATGACTTTCAGCATTTAGTTGCTAAATTGTTCCCTTCTATGGAAAAATCCAAAGAAAGTTTTCTTCAAAACAGTGTCTCACTGTTTAGGATTTTGTTCTGGGGGGAAAAAAGTGTAGAGTTAATGAACTTAGATACATTGACTTTGCCATGTTTCCTCCCAGTTTTCTTCTGAATAGGAGATATCAGCTTCCCACTTCTTTCAACTCTACTGTCAGTGGAGCCTGAAACTCAGGCCTGAAAGTTGTGGCCTTCATTACCAGCTTTCTTAAAATCTATTATTAGTTATTCTTTGTACCCATGTATAACAATAAAACTTGTAAAAGGTATCATAAGAACATTTCCATCATTATCAAGGCCGGCACCGTCTTTGGATCTGAAGCTGGTGCTTTCTACGTTAATGAGCCAACCGTTTGAACCCTGGACTTCTGCTCCCTATTACATTTATCAGTTAAAATTGCCTTCTTTATGGGTATCACCTTAGCTAGAAGGGTAGCAGTACAACTTAGGGACCTTCATGGTAGATCTATCTTATCCCATCTCACAAAGACCAAGTACACCTAGGATTGCACCCAAAATTCATTCACAAAGTTCCCTTCAATTTTCAGTTGAAGCAGACAGTCCACTTACCTGTATTTTACCTGAAGCCTTGGAGGAATAGAGAGGCCTTGAAGCTCTGCTCCTAGATGTGTATTGAGCTTGGGCACTCTCTCTCATTAGGATGAAGGCCTTTAGGAAACGATCATGTCTCTTCATCTCCCCAGCAGAGAAGATGAAAGGAGAGACAATTTGCTTTCAGAGACTCTCTCAGAATGGATTTCCAGCTGCCTCTTCCTCTGTTATGAAATGGTCAGAGCTCCTCCTCCTCAATCCATCAGAACTCAATTGACCAGAGCAGGGACAGCTTCCATGGAATCTTTGAAAGGGATTCCTCTCCTGAAGCTCCAGACATACTTTCACCAGGTGCTCTTCCATGATTCAAGCTTCCATCAGGTCAGCAATCCTCTTAATTGTGGTTCAAGACTCTTCCTTGCATCCATCTCTTTGTTAATCACTGCTTGAGAATCTCTCACAGTGAATCCCATAGGAACCAGCACTCAAGAAGAAACGAAGGTTACTTAACCTTATAGTGATTTACATTCTTCCAGATGTGTAGTCCCCCTGGGCACTTGCATCTTGCCCTCCTTCCCTGCTTTGGGTCCTCCAGTGATTCATGGCAGAGTAGGAACTGAAGAGACATCAGTCTGTGCCACCTCTTATGCCCTTATAAGGAGGCCTAGCATACAGGCCTGGATTGATGGACATTGCTACTGAAAAATGTTCAGTCCCAGGCTCTTGGACATGAGTGAAGCAGATGAAAGGTGAGAATTGCTGGCATGCTGTGTACTGCTTGCAAGAGAAGGTTGATGTGAAGTGTGGACTTTTGTGAGCCCACTATGAAGTGAAACAATTTCCTGTATGCTGTGTGTGTGTGCACATGAGTGTTTTTTAAATTGAGAGCCATCAAACCAGTAATGTTTATTTAGGGAGGGGAACATAGCGTAACCATCCTGAATCTTCTGAAACATATTAGGACATTCAACCACCTGCACTCCAGGATTGGTCTCGAGCCCCCTGTCTTCTGAGGGAAGAGTTGTTGGAGGAGGGGTAGACAAACTCAATGGGATAACCAGTTAAGATGCTGTCCAGGACCATTTATCAGAGGTTAAAGTGCCCAAGCTCAAGAAGGAAACAGGCCAGGAGGCCACCAAAAAGGGAATAAGACTGGTGATTTGGGAACTGGTCAACAGCTCTCAAATGTCCTATCCAAACACCTGGAGTGGGGACAGTGATGGAGCGATATTTGCCTCTCTGCGGCTTCTGGTGCTCTCTTGGTGGTTCATAGGTCCTCTGGTGGTAGAAGGCTGCAGAACTGGCCAGAACCTATGTTGGTCTGGCACACTTCCTATGTAGTGATGGGGTATATATTCTCTGGGACCAGAGGGTGGCAAGAGAGTCTGAGTGAGTGAGTGAGTGAGTGAAGTGACTTGTCTTCTTGCTAAAGTGACTGGAAACCTTCAAAGGGGAGATCCTCCACTATCAATTCAATTTCCCTTGGGAATCCCAAAGACTGCAGCCAGGAAGTTCATTTCATAACAGCTTAGGTTACCATGGAGTGAAAAGCTGTGTCTTCCACATCCAGTGACATTTGAAATAATTATCTGGCCACCAGCATCCCCTCATCCAGCACACTCTAGAATTGTCTCTCACACTCCAGGGGTAGTTCATTGGCAAACTCCAAAGTCTTGTTAAAGTTCATGAAGTTATATCTTGACATGGGTGTCTGGTTGTTCATGATCCAGAGGAGATGGCTAGCCAAAGAAAAATTCTGTCTGCTACCCAGAGGTCTACCCTCTTGGCATCCTCATCAGAAAGAGTGGCTTCCAGTTGAAGTCTGTTCCACCTTAGGACTGCTTGGACAGAATTTGGGTAAGAGAATAAATATTTGACCCCCTAGGGAAATATATATTTTTGGCCCTCTTTGGGGAATGGGCACAGGTGCCTGTCATCTGCCCAAATGTCCTTGGCTGGTTTCAAAATGGCCTCATTTATAGGCAACCATTGACTGGAAGATATCCAGGAACCGGTGGGTGGGATCCTGACCTCTTTCAGCTGGTTCTGGAAGGGTTCAGCAATCCTCCTGAGCAATTCCAGATACTGCCCCTACTCCTCTGGCAGAGAGGGGGAGAGTGGCATCATGGCCTCTGGAGATGATGGAGACCATCAGCAGATCCAGCAGTACCAGCTGCTCTTGCTCTTCTAGTTGCTCCACCAGGAAATGGAGCTCTTCCACAGGAGGCAGCCTGGGATAAGGTCAGTGCTCCAGATGTTCAATCTCTGGAGCTTGCTGGTTTAGATCCCACTGGTCCAATATAGCCAGTGAGTGGGATTGTAGAGGTAGGATTGCGGACCCCATGGAGTGGGGTACCATTGATCCCTAGTTGTCAGATTCAGATCCTGGTGTTGAGAGAGTCTCTGGGAGCCTGTGGAAACTCTGTCTGGGCTAGTCTCTCGTAAGTGAACTTTCAGCAGAACCAGTGGCACTGTCTTCTGCTCTCCCACTGTGCAAGACTTGTGGAGGTGGAGTCTCTGTTATTGACTGTATTAGATTGCACAGCTGGAGGGAGGCTTCAATAGAGTAGCGCTCTGGCAGCATCAGAGTGTCCATAGCTCTGCTAGTGCTCAGTATGTGAAAGTGGGGCCTGGATTGTGTAGGTATGTCCCTCACTAACACCAGGTCCATCCGGATCACAGATTCCAGGTCGGTGTAGGTTGCCAGATCTTCAAGCAGGGTGTACCAAGGAGGAGAACTGGCTGGAATTGGGTCCAGTGGTGCAGACATGGGCATGTGGTGAGATACTGACAGTGCAGAAGACAAACACTCTTTATTGTCCTTGGGTGCTTTGGTAGTTTCAGCGCACTGGAAGCAAATGGTACTGTCAATGCCTGCCTGCATTCCCCATGAACTCCAGTCACATCCACCCCAGGGTGCAGAGTCTTACTCAGTCCCAAGGGAAGCTGTTTTTGGCTGAGGACTTATGAGCTGATCTGTCCAGCCTCTAAAAAGGGTGCCTCTCCTTACCCTCATCATGCTTCAGTGTCTCTGGGCATACTAGAGAGTTTGATCGGTGTCAGCAAGGCTCAGTATCTGTGTCCAATAAGGTCTCATGGTGAGCTCAGTCAGGTGCTGGGGAGTCGGAACTCCCAAGACTGCCTAGTGTGAACTCTGCTACTTCTCCCCCATCACATTTGGGTGAGATGTGCCATTCCCCCAGGCAGCAGAGGCAGTTCTCATGTAGGTTGCTTACTGGGAAGACCAAGTGGCAGGCAAGGTAAGAATTGGAGCCTGGGACCTTGGGGAAATAATGTGGGTGTGGTCATGAACCCCACTAATTAACTACACTACAAACTAACTAGATACTAAAAAACAAACTATTTACAATATTTCCAGAAGTAGCATTTTGAACAAGCTAGAGAGTATGGATGCAGAAAGGTTCCAACCCAGACAGTAAACTAATGAAGAGGTGGGTGGTCTGGGCAGTGAGTTATGCCCTTGGTTTGCAGCATGAGGAGGTACATAACACAGATGTGGACTGATGGATGCCGCTATTGAAAAACTTCTAGCCCTAGGTGCACAAAATGCATGTGCACAACAGTGAATACCGAATGGCCCAGCATGCAAGGAAGAACGTTGAAGTTTCTTTGCAAATATTGATTTGTGATTAATGAATTACCTAAGCTTGTGAAGCCCTGATGGCATGTCGCTGTCTGTAGTACTAGAACTTTTGCAGGTCTCATATGATCAATTCCAAAGTTTATGGGTAAGTTCTTGACATCCATGGACACCAGACTATTGATTTTGGTGAAAACTGGAAAAAGCAGGAGAGAGAAAAATGGGGAACCACAGCTTCAAGCACCTCTGCAATTGTCTCTATGTCAGGAACTGGTTGATGGCATCCATTAACACCTTGCACCATAATAATACCTGCCATCTCACCTTGGCCCATCCTCCCAAAAGCTTAACATGTTGACACCCTGAATGACAATAGAAAATAGAAACAATGCTGTGGGAAGAGGAGCAAATAGAGCCGTTGGCATGGAGGGAAGGGTGGGTCAAAAAATCTCTGGTGATGGAAGAGAGTGAATGGAGGACCTTGGCATGGGAGGGAAGGGGGAAACTGGGGGCATACAGAGTCCCTGGCATTGGGGAAGAAGGAACAGAGGAGAAGTCACACAGAATCTCGGGCAGAATGGGGGACCCTGATGTGGTGAGAAATTTTGAAGGAAGGGTCTCGGGGTGGGGCGGGGGGATGATGGGAATTGGGGCCACGGTGTCACTGATGAGAAGTGGTCAGGACTTTGGTTTTACTTCTAATCCAATAGAGTGCATTCTCAGCTGTGTGTCATGCGGGAGTATTCATAAATTCCAAGGCTAGAAGGAGCCATTGTGAGTGTGATCTCCTGTATAACAGGCCTTAGAATGCCCCAAAATAATTCCTGGAGCAGATCTTTTTAGAAAAAACATCCAGTTTTGATTTAAGAATTGTCAATGATGGAGAATCCACCACAACCGTGGGGAAACTGGTCCCATGGTTAAATACTCTCATTGTTACAAATTTACACCCTATTCCCTGACTGATTTTGTTTAGCTTCAGCTTCCAGACATTGCACCATGTTATACCTTTCTCTGCTAGACTAAAGAGTCCATTATTAAATAGTTGTTCCCATGAGGGTACTCACAGACCCCAGGAATTATTTTGGGAACGTCTATGGCCCGTGTTATACAGGAGGATGAACTAGATCACAATGGTCCCTTCTGGCCTTTGAATCTATTCTGTTGATAAACAGTCCTGCTACAGACTCTACTATCTCAGACTTGTTGTGGGATTTTCTAATTTAGTCTTCACTGGGACACCAGAAACTATAAGGCAGAACAGAATAAACAACGATAGTACAAATAAAAAACAAGAGTTTGGATTGAATAATCACTGAAGTTCAGTTATCTTTCACCTGGCTGTTTTAACTGTATATACCGTATAAAATATTTAGAGCAACATGACAACTTTCCTTAAGACTGAGATAGTACACTGATCTCCTGCTAATATAAAAACCCACAGGATTTTTAAAAGCATGCATACAAGATGTGTTCTACTCTTGATACATACATAGAGTCCATTAAAATGAAAGCAAGTCACACCTGCAGTGACTGAAGAATAGACCCACAATATTTGAATGCCATTGTTGAAATTACATTTTTTAAAAAGCATACATTTTTCAAAACAAAATATGTTTTGCAACTCATCCCCTGCAAGCAAATCAGACATTACTGGTGCTTTACTGCTGCCATCTCCTGACAGTGAGGATAATTGCAGATTTGAAAGCTTGAAACCAAACCAGAAGGTGACGGGAGAAAAGCTCTCTCATATTTGTCTTCAAATAGCTGAATTATTTTAGTGATAAAATGTAAAAGGATTGTACCTCTGTCACAGGATGCCCTGACATGTAGCACCACCTACACCCTGCTCTAGTGTGATGCTGTAGGCACTCCCTGCCTCAATTTTCCTTCTATCAGAGGCCCTTAAAGTCCAAAAGGGTGTAAAAAAATCCCCTCCTTGGCTTCTACTTTATTAAATACAAATACACTTGGGCTCAGGGATTGAAACCCCTCCCACTTGAGGCCCGCAGTTTCTCAGAGCTCCTCTCCCTTAGAGGATGCTGCTCGAGATGCTTTTGAGTCCTGATGGCCTTTTATCAGCCCCAAGTGCTTATTATTCAATTAACAAACTAGGCCTCATTTCCCTTAAATTAGCTCATCACAGGTAGCCTGGGCCCAGACTCCCTTTCAGGGTCAAGAAACCCCATGACAACATCACTTTGCATTGTAAAGACAAATCATGGCTGCTTGAAGTGTGCTTAGATGTCGCAGAGGTACTAGAAATAGGAGAGCTGAAATCTAAAATTGGCTCTGAATTTTATGGTGCAGGTCCGTTTCCAAGAGGAGCACAGATAAAAGGAAAGGTAGCCATTTAATGTTATTGTTCATGGATTTTTATTCAAGTCAAGATATGACATGACCTTTTGGTAAAGGGGTCAGGCTGTGGAACAACTCTCCTGAGGAAATGAGGAAAATCCAGAGTCTCTTTAGAAGATACTGCAAAACCTTACTTTTTGAAAGAGCCTTTCCTCCACGAGGACAACTCACAACTTGGATACCCCCCATATCCAATAAACAACCCCCAACACTCCTCCCCCCAAAAAATCTACAAAAAACCAGAACAAGACAAATGCTGCCTCAAGCAGAGTTTTAACTCCAGAAAGGGAGAAGAGCCAGAGACTCCATTAAGTAAACTACCGACTTTACTACTATTATTGAATTTATATGAATGCTGCACTCAGATACTACAGTGATGGATGGCAGGATAAAACCTTAAGCTAGATGTATGTGGTAAGGGCTCAGCTATGTAAGCCAACTAGTTGAATGCATTTGAAACACCCTTTATTAAATCTGATATTAATACCAGTAGTTGCCTATGGGCAACATTGTGTAAATATCTCACAGGACCAGGCTACCATGTCCTGCTTAGATATATAGATTCCAGAGCAACGCTCTGGAGAACAAGGTCTAATGGCAAATACTATTTAAAATGTGGGTGATACAACTGGCATTTTTTAGTAACCTAATTCCTTGCTCTTTGTTACCTGGGCTGGTCCCATAACCCTGGAAAAGGCACACAACTTACCACCCACAGTTCATGCTTGGCTTTCCAAGTGTTGATGGACACTTACAAATGCAGGTGTCATACCAACTGAGTTCATGCTGGGCTTCACTGAACACTTCCCTTCAAAATCATGCCTCAGCCCTGCAATACAGAACTCTATCCATAGCTCTACATGTGCACTGGGCATGGAGGCATAGCTAAGCACGACCAAAACCCTTTAGTGCAGCTAACCCCACAATGATCCACACAATGTAATCCTGCCTTTGGGATTTTATCACACTGGAGTTTTTGAAGATTTTCACTCCTCATGAAAGGAATCAGATTGGCCTTCTCCAGAGGCTGTCATCAACAAAAACAATATTAATAGTACTTTGCACTTCTAGGGTGCTATTCAGCTGCAGATTTCAGAGTATTTTACACTAGTATGGGAAGCATCATAGTTTCCTCCTGCTGTGAAATGGTGATTAAGAGACAGAATTAAAATTATTTACCCAAGGCCATGCAACAAATGTGTCCCCAGTTCTGTAACACAATCCAGGTCTCCTGATTCTGAGTCCCTTGTTGAAGCCACTAGGTTCCACTGCTTCTAAAATAAGCATGTTTGCTCAAAAAAAGTGGACTAAAAGGGAACAATTTATGGAAAAAGAACATTTTGCCCTTATTCCTTGCAAAATCCTAGGAGAATTTCAAGGCAGAAACCACCATTGAAAAAGGGAACAGGACACAAAAGGAAACTTTGGTCCCCTTATAAATATCCACATTTTCCCTCTTCTTTTTCAAATCTCTTGTTAAAGCCTATCTGTCAGAAATCTCCTAAGAGGTCAATCATTTAATGAAAGCAAGACTGAGAGAAAGGTGGGAAGAGTTGGTACATACATTTGCAATAATGTTATCTTTATAACTAGAGTATGTGACTATTGTTTCTATTGGATTGTATCCCTCCCACTCTCAACTCAAGATGTACCAGGCAGCTCTTCTTACATTGTAAACTCTTTGGTCTTTATATAGGTTTGTACCTAGCATCCCAAACCCAGTTGGGGCCTCGGCGTGTTGTGGTACTATAAATATTAAAATAATTAGTAACAGCAATAGTAATACAATATCCATTATCTGGTCATAGCAGCAAATTTCTTCTGTATGTTTGGTTGCTAGAAAACATACAGGGTTTGCATTAAGCAGGAAGTTTCAACAGAAAGAGAGAACTATTCAACAGAAAGAGAGAACTGTTCTGCTTGGAGGCAGACACCGTAAAAATGGAATGCACTAGACAGTTATTTCCAAAACAGTGAATTTTACTCTATGCATAGCAATTGCTCCTGCTGTCAGCAGCCCTGGAATCATCCAATCATAGATGTTAAGAATAAAATAGGTCATGCAGTTAGTCTCCTTGTCAGAGCTGCGTTGTTTCCTGCGCTTTGTCCAATCTAGTTTCAAACAATTTAAGCAATGGGCTTTTAGCTCTTCCCTTGGGAAACAATTCCACAGTCTAACAGGCTGCACCATAACATTTACTAGCACTAGAAAATGTAACAAGTCAAGTGGATTAGTGAGATAAAGATAGGGCATAAACTGTACATAAATGAGACCACCCCTGCATAGCAGCCATCTCCTTATGTGCTTAATAGGAGGAGCAGCAGACTGGGAATCAGGAAGTCTGTGAGCTCTACTTTCAGCTTTGAGTAACCTTGGGCAAGTCACAATATCTCTCTGTACCTCAGTTTCCTCATCTATGAAGTGGTAAATCATATACGCAGATTCAATAGCCAGGGCAGGAAAACACAGTCCCAACTACAAGGCAGCTCAAGTCTCTGTCTTCAGGGCTTGCTCTTGCGTCAATGCAAGATCACAAATCAAGAGCAACTAAATTCAAGATACTGGGTACTACCTACAGGAGGCTCTCTCCACTTCCACCAGCTGAAGGGAAGAGAAAGGACCTTCCCTTGTCTTAGCCCTTCTTGGGCCTCTAGAGAGAAACCCTCAACTTCCCTGAGTGACTCTGTGTTTCCTGTCTACTACCCCTGCCTCACAAGCAAGAAGGCTTATATCTGGTTTCTTCTAGGTCACATGCTCACTCCTAATCATGTGCCCTGCAATACCAGCGCCCAACTTTTAACAGCTCAAGGTTCATTGAGATGTAAGCCCCATGTCCCAGTGCATTGATACAAATGGAAACACTAATACTTGTTTCCCTCCCAGTGCAATTGCTAGGCTTACTCGTGAACATTATTAAAAACCTTGCATGGCAGGTGTTAGAGAAGTGTGAAATATTTTTAAGTCCATTATTGTGTGGAGTCCGACAGAGCCAGAAGAAAAGCACCCATCATCAGTGTTCTGTCTACAAGTTCCAACCCGTGATGTACTGAGCACCCTCCCCACCGAGGACAACCAGTGGGCATTGAGAGTACTCTGCACCTTGCAGGATTGAGCCCTAGTCTCTGGGAAGGGCAGGGCTGTGTGAATTCTGTATCTGCATTTAGTCTTTGCATAGCAACAGTGGTTTCATGCCATAATAAAGATCTTATTTAAGAAGTGCTTAGCATCTGTAACTCAGATTGCAGTCAGTGAGAGTTGTACGTTCGCCTCCTACCCGAAACAGGCTCCGAGTCCAAGAATCAATACATTACAACTGTTCACTTTGTAAACGTGAAGGACATGAGCAGCCCATTAATATGAATCTCACGGATTCTCCAGACACTGAGAATAAGAGCTGGGAGTTGCGTAAAGTTTTTCTGTAGTTCCTTCCTGAATTACAGTACACTGAGTACATGCTGTCTGACACCCAGGACCATAGACAGCTTCCAGACCAAAGGCAGATGGATTATGTAAGTGACAAATCAAATGCAACAGATCAGTGAAGAGATCAGATAGAATTTACCCTAGAGCTTTCAGAATTAATAGGCCAGTGACAATCATAATGAAAAACTTAGCAAACAAGGCTTTGGATTGAGACACTGCAAAACGTATGAGAAAACAGCACAGGACTGCTCATTTTTAAATGTATAGACTGGGAAATAATGCCAGTTATACAAGAACTGTTCTAAAAGAAGACATATCTCAAAGTGTATCAGGTAATTGTTTCGGTTATTTAAAATGAGAGCCAATTGCCTGTAACACTGGAATATTGTCCAGGTACTGGATGCTTTACTAAAACAAGGTGCATGAGGTGATTTATTTTGCTGGGCCAACTTCTGTTGGTGAGAGAGAAGCTTTCAAGCTTACACAGAACTCTTCTTCAGGTCTGGGAAGTGTTCTTAGACTTATGGCTAAATACATGTTGGAACAATATAGTACAGTGCAATCTGTTCTACTTTGCATTTACCTGTGATACAAAACCAGACAATGTCCCAGGACTGTAGAAGAATTGTCTTTACTGTTAGATGGAAATGAGATACAGAATTAAGTGTATGGACCTATATTGTTCAAATAAGTGACCACGTGGCTGTATCATTGCAACTTTTGCCCTCCCATCCCCTTTCCCTACACCATTTGTTGCTCTTATTAACTGTGCCTTGCCTTAGCCTTTTTAGATTGTAAGCACTTTAGGCTGGATACAGCTCTGTCTTGGTGGTTTGTGGTGGTTTCCTTGTTGTGGACACTCAAACTTAGCGATAGCTCTTTATTTTTGTTATAGACATTTTATTTTTACCTTTGAAAAAAAAAATTTGTCCCACCTAGCCTGTCCTCCATTTTGTCCCTAGAAGCATCAGCCCTTCCAGAATGGCTGACATGGGATGCTGCTACTGATTCTTCAAGCCCTCAGATAGTCTGGCAGGAATAAAGCAAATTAACAGCAGCTGGTAGTTGAAGTGGAGCAGAATAATGGGGCTTTTTATAAATGCAAATCCTATTTTAACTAATGAGCAGGAGGGAGAACTGTGCTCAGATACCATGCTGCAATGATGGATATATTACAAATACACACATGCATGGGAAGTAGGCAGATCAACAAAAGAAAAGTGTGGGGAAGAAAATGAGAATGAGTGTTTCAGTGTCCTCAGATAATCACATGGAAAAAAGACCCACTATTGTCATGGCCAAAACACTACAGTAACACTGCTAGGCAGGCTGCTGCATTTGAGACCTTTACAGCTGAACACTGGAGTATTTTAGAAAGGATGTTGCTAGTTCTGTTAAGAACTTTTGGTGATTGTTTTTTCTTCCCCAATCAGCAAAGTTAAGTTGTGGCGTGTTAATCTGTTTCTTTTTTGAAAAGGCTACAAACCAGACCGAAGAACAATGCTTATTGGAATTTCTCAAAAAGGCTTTTTTCAGTTCCGGTTAAAAGGTGACCAGCAAGGGAAATTAACAAGGTTTGTGCTCTTTCATTTAATTATATAGTAACAAGGCCTGAAAGGATTTTGCTTAGTTGCAAAATTTTCTTCCTGCTTACTTTACCTCACTGGAGGTCTCAGAGCTCTGGTTACCTAGTCCTTGCTGAAAGGATAGCAAGTTACTGAACCTTTAACCAGGATACCTTTTCTCCCAAATATTTCTTAGGCGTTAGAATTAAGTGGGTGTAATTAAAAAAGTAAAAAACCCACCACATTCTTAATAAATCAGGTTTCACCTATGTGGTATCTCTGATATAATAATACTCCAGTTGTCCTGGAAGAGTCTATGGACAAGCCCTTAATTTCTAATGTAAAAAGGGAAACGTTTTCCCCACACTTAAGTAATCTTTTAGGGGAAAAAAAGGACAAACCTGTCTTCTCTCTT
This sequence comes from Dermatemys mawii, assembly GCA_007922305.1. Lineage (NCBI taxonomy): Eukaryota > Metazoa > Chordata > Testudines > Dermatemydidae > Dermatemys > Dermatemys mawii. The sequence continues at coordinate 7,902,666 of ML677348.1, forward strand.
TGCACACCACATTTAAATGGAGCTCTAGACATTTACTGGTGACATGAGAATAAATGCATCATTATCTGATAAGTAGTAAAAAAAAGAAGAATTCTCATTTTGGTCTGTACTTAGACCTGTGCCATCTTCAGTCTGTTATAAATGATTGACAGATGGTTCTGCAGCCTTGCTACAGCTATTGATAAAACAAGACCTGGACAGCAATGACCTGTGAACATAGGCTGTTGCAAGTTAAATTCAACAGGTCATTGATCTTGTTGACAAGTGACGAATGAGATTGAATCTCAAGTGAAACATGCATTAAAAAAACCACACGCCAAACAATAGATGTACTATACATCTAGAATGAATGGGATTACCACAAGGCATGACAGCTGAAAGGGCCTGTAGGTAAAAAAAACATTGTAAAACTCCCTGTATAGCAATTGACTAACAAAAGCTCAGATACAGAAAGCACAAAAGAAAAACCGCCTGAGGAAGTCGCAGAATTCAATATAAAAATGATATTAATGCAACTTAACTGTGAGAGTTGTACCTATGAACAAGCAAGACATTTGGCTTCTGTGTTCCCACAGGAACACACTTAACTATGAGACCAGAGAGAAGGCAGTGACATTGTCGCAGGTTCTCCTGTTTTTGAAAAACAGGTCACCCTCGTTTCACTCCGTTCTCCTGTGTCAGGAAGCAGGGTCCAACTCTGCTTTCACTTAACCAGGTAAAAATCCAGTCACTCCACTGAAATCACTGAGACTGCAAAACAGTCTGTCAGGCCTTAATGGAAATCAGCAGTGACTCCAGATATCTGTGTAACAGAATTTAAACCAGAGTCAGGGAGTCCATATGTGGATGAAATCTGGGAATATAGATGGGAAATGCTGTGACACTGGGGACCAGAGACAAACCGTACAGCCAAGTATCCATTATGGCATTCAGTTGCACTGGATCTGCCATGCCACTGCGTAGTGCCTTACTTGGAGTATAGTCCCATTGATTTCAATAGGACTATTTGTGGATTGAGAGAATAGTTAACATGGGTGAGGAACCAGATTCTGGCTCTTAGTGTGATGCTCCCCTGGGGCACCCAGGGTTGTGAGGCATCTTGCCACCACTAGCCCTTACCGTGAAGAACCCTTGCTTGGGTGTGCCATGAGCCAGTTCCCTGACTCTAGTGCTCACAGGCCGCACAAATACTCCCTCTGTGAGCCTGTGCAGGTCCTGCTAACCCTCTGCAGGTAGCAACAGACATGCTCCAACCTCCAAGCCTTCCGAGATTCGCCCTGGAGTGACCAGCCCCTGGTCCACTAGCTGCTCCCAAAGAAGCCATCTGTGCCATCTTACCAGATTCCCTTTAGGTCACTGCTCCACATTTAACACAGAGCACTTAGATTTTAACAGTGAAAACAAAGTTTATTTAACAAAAGAGCAGAGACTCAAAATGATAGAAAGTAGAAATATTGGAAATAATATTTATTCTTATCAAACAAAAATCATAGCATGCATTCCACAGCCTAGACTTAATCAAGGTACTTCCCCGTCTAATGAAATTTAGCTTTGCAGAGTTTTTCAGCCAGACTCCTTTCATAAGGCAGAACATGCCAGGAATTCCTCTCCTTGGTGAAGGATATTGTCTCTCTCCTAGCAACCCCAGATATATCAAAACAGTCCTTTGACCTTTATTCATAAACCAAACCCCCTCCTGCTGTGTGTTCCTTTCTGGAGATTTCACAATCTCTTGTCAATTTTGCAATCTTAATTAGTTGGTGGCAAATATACTTCCAATGTGAGACACACAATACACTCCTGACCAGACAGAGAAAGGTGTCTCCTACTCCCTGCCTGAACAGAATCTGTCCAAGGCCTGTCACCTCCTGGTGATCTGCTTTTAACTTCAAGACCATAATTTCTAGTATATAGATACAATTTCTTAAATGTTATCAGTACATATATTTCACAATGACCATGATGACCAGTAAGTTCCTGACTCTTGGTAGGGACTTTACAGGTCACCCTTTGGTGAATTATGCATTGTGACAGAGTCAGACCAGAAGGATATAGGAGAGTGCTGGAAAGCAGGTATATTAGTCTCAGGATGTGCAGGTCCCTGTTTCCTGGATAGCCAAACAAAGGCTACTCCAGGCCAGTCAAGACACCTGGGGCCAATTAAGAACCTTCTAGAAAGGAGTAGAAACAGCTAGCCTGATTGGGACACCTGAAGCCAGTCAGGGACTGGCTGAAACCAGATAAAAACTTCCCAGTTAGTCAGGTGGGCTGTGGGTGTCAGGAGCTGTGGAAGGAAGTTATGCTGTTGGTGAGACTGAGTGGTGGACAACATATCATAACAGAAGGAAGGAGGCCCTGAGGTAAGGGTGAAGTGGAATTTGAAGAAGTGGGGACTGCTGTGGGGAAGTAGCCCAGGGAATTGTATTGTGTTTTGTGGATAAAAGGTCAGCCATCTTAGCTGATACTATTAGGGTCCCTGGGCTGGAGTCCGGAGTAGAGGGAGGGCCCGGGCTCCCCCCTTTTCTGCCTCCCTTAATTACTTACTGAGAAAGGAAGGTCACTCTGGGCCTAGATGAGTTGTTGAGGCCCCTAAATCTGCCAGGAAGTGCAGGACCCACCAATACAGACTCGGAACTTTGTCACAACTGGTTTTAGAGGTGGGATTTTCTGACTTACTGTTCACTGCGTGGCAGAAGAAAGGGAGAGGTTTAGAAAAAAAAGTGCACTGGGTTTGGGGTGTTCTCACCACAATGGAGGACATAATAAAAGCACTGTTGCAAGCCACTGCAGCCCAGCAGGAGGCCACCCGAGCCCAGGCTATGGCACAACAGGAGTCCCTGCGGGTACAACAAGAGACTAACCAATTATTGATGGAGCAGGCCTCTCAGGATCGAGCCCTCTTGCGGAATGTGGTAGAACAACTGAAAGTCCTCACCACCAAAAACCAAGGATCTGAGGGGTTGCGAGTATGGAGGGCTGCTGGTTGTCTGCCAAAGATGACAGCCAATGACGACATAGAGGTGTATCTCCTCTCCTTTGAGAGAGCTGCCTTGTGAGCGGCTTGGCCCCAGGATCAGTGAGCTAGCATCCTCGCTCCCTTCTTATGTGGAGAAGCACAAAAAGCTTATCATGACATGCCCGCTGAAGCTGCCATGGACTACCCTCAGCTGAAAGCAGAGATCCTGGCACGATCAGGGGTAACAACAGCAGTACAGGCCCAGAGATACCATGAGTGGAGGTATAAGGAAGGTGAGCCTCCGAGGTCCCAATTATTCAACCTTTTCCACCTCGCACGGAAGTGGTTATGACCCGAGGTTTGCAAGCCAGAGGAAATGTTGGAAACTTTGGTCATAGACCACTATATGAGGGGATTGCCTCCAGATCTTCGTGCATGGGTGGGCCAGAATGACCCTGCCACCTACGACAGGATGATCACATTGGTAGAAAGATGGATTGCAGCCCAAGAGCTGTCCCAACTACCCAGAGAAGCCTTCTCCCAAAAGAAGTATCTGGGTCCGACCCCGGAAGGCCAGATAATGAAGCATCCGGGAAGCCCCAGGTGGAAGAAGGTGGTAGCCACAGAACAGACGGGAACCCAGAACGGAAGAAGCCATGGGGTAAAGACCCCTAACCCAAGAGACAAAGGAGCATCTAGAGCCTCTTATAGATGTTATGCATGTGGAGAATGGGGACACCTAGCAGCGCAATGTCCCAACATTCAGGAGCCCATGCAGTGTAACCTGGGGAATTGGGCAGACCCATGCACCCTAATCAATCTAGTTGGGGTTGCAGTCACCCCACACCAATATACAAAACCAGTGAAACTGAATGGGGTAGAGACTATGGCACTCATTGACTCAGGCAGTGCTGTCACTCTGATTTCAGGGAAACTAGTGAAACGCAGCCAGTTGATACAGGATAAGCGTACGGGAGTAACCTGTGTACATGGGACCGTTAGGTATTATCCTGTCATCCCAGTAAGGATTGAAATCCAGGGAACCATCACTGGAGTAAAAGCAGGGGTGGTCCCAAAACTCCCATACCCAGTGCTCATTGGAAGGGATTTCCCAGGATTTGGAAATTTGCTCCCACCAGTGGGGCAAGACAGAGAAGACACCGAAGTTAAGGAGTCATCCCTAACAGAAAGTCATCCCCCGCTTCTTTGCTGAAATATCTCCTGAATTGTTCCCCGCCCCTGGGAAGGGCAGAAAAACCAAGAAAGAAAGAAGGGCAGCAAAGGCTTTGGGCACTCGGATTCTGCTTCAGGGCCAGAACATGGCCTTGGTAGGCCAAAGGGCACAGGGAACTGAGCAAGAGACCCCCAGAGAGGACGAGGAGGAAGCAGAATCCAGTCCCAACCCCAATGTCACCGAATTGATTGAGGAGTCAGAGACCAGTTCCTCAGAGTTCAGGTCGATAGGTCCTGGAAGAGAGACTTTCGGGCGAGACCAGGCAGAAGATCCCAGATATGATAATGTCAGAAGAGAGGTGGCTGAGATAGATGGGGAGCCTGTGGAGGGAAAGGCCCAAGGGCCAGCGCCCTATTTCATGATCAAGAAGAACCTCCTGTTCAGGGTGGTTCAAATACAGGAAGAGGTGGTAAACCAGCTCCTGGTACCCCAAAAACATCAGAGGGCAATACTAAGTCTCACCCACAGTCACCTCTTTGGGGGACACTTGTGGGTAGAAAAGACCCAAGCGCGAATCTTGCGCAGATTCTTCTGGCCAGGACTACATAAGGATGTCCGGCGGTACTGCGCCTCCTGCCCCGAATGTCAGTTGCACAGCCCTCGCCCACATCTAAGGGCCCCGTTGATACCTCTACCAATCATTGAGATCCCTTTTGAGCGGGTGGCCATGGACCTGGTGGGGCCTCTAGAGAAGACAACTCGAGGTCACCAATATGTGCTTGTCGTCTTGGACTATGCAACCAGGTATCCAGAGGCCATTCCCCTACGAAATACGGCCTCCAAGTCCATAGTGAAGGTGTTGGTGGAAATTTTTGCCCGAGTCGGGCTACCGAAAGAGATTCTAACGGACCAAGGAACGCCTTTCATGTCTAAGCTGATGAAGGACCTCTGCTCTCTGCTCTACGTCCAAACTCTGCGAACCTCAGTTTACCACCCGCAGACCGACGGCTTGGTAGAGAGATTCAACCAGACCCTCAACACCATGATCAAAAAGGTGGTAAGTAGGGATGGAAAAGACTGGGATACCCTGTTGCCCTACCTTATGTTTGCCATCCGGGAAGTTCCTCAAGCCTCCACAGGATTCTCTCCCTTCGAGCTGTTATATGGCCACCACCCCCGGGGCATACTAGATATAGCTAGGGAAATTTGGGAAGAGGAGCCTAATACAGGGAAAAATATAGCTGAGCATGTATTACAAATGAGAGACCGTATAACCCGAGTCACCCCTATAGTGCGGGAGCACTTGGAGAAGGCTCAGAAAGCCCAACAAACTCACTACAACCGCCAAGCAAAGGTTCGGCAGTTCCAGCCCGGAGACCGAGTAATGGTGTTAGTACCCACAGCAGAGAGTAAACTCTTGGCCCAGTGGCAGGGGCCCTATGAAATAGTAGAATCTATAGGAAAGGTAAATTATAAGGTGAGACAACCGGGACATCAAAAACTAGAGCAGATATATCACATCAACCTTCTAAAACCCTGGTGTACCCAAGAAGCATGTGTAGTTGCTCACAAGGACCCATTGCAGGAGAACAAGAACCCCGAGCAGGTGAAGGTATCTCCCGATTTAACACCAGCCCAAAGAGAGGAGGTGGTCGAGATGATCAACCGGAACCAAGACGTATTCTCATCTCGACCAGGATGAACAACTGAGACGTATCACCACATCATTACAAACCCTGGGGCCAAGGTGACGATGAGGCCTTACCAGGTGCCAGCGGCCAAAAGAGAAGAAATCAGAGCAGAAGTAAAGAAAATGTTGGACTTGGGGGTAATTGAAGAGTCTCACAGTCAGTGGTCTAGCCCGATCGTGCTAGTACCCAAACCAGATGGCTCCACAAGGTTTTGCAATGACTTCCGTCGGGTGAATGAGGTGTCCCAGTTCGATGCATATCCTATACCCCGGATAGATGAGTTAGTGGACCGACTGGGAAATGCCCAGTTCCTGACCACTCTAGACTAACTAAAGGGTACTGGCAGATCCCCCTTGCTGAAGACGCAAAGGAGAAGACCGCTTTCTCCACCCCAGAGGGACTGTTTCAATATACAGTCTTTCCATTCGGTCTACATGGGGCCTCAGCTACCTTTCAGCGCCCTATGGATAAGCTATTGCACCCCCATGCCAGTTATGCAGCTGCCTACCTGGATGGTGTGGTTATCCATACCACAGACTGGAAACCCACCTGGAAAAAGTTGAAGCTGTCTTAGATACCCTAAGGCATGCTGGTCTTACCGCAAACCCTGCAAAGTGTGCCATAGGATTAACGGAGGCTAAGTATCTGTGCTACATTGTGGGACGAGGTGTAGTGAAACCCCAACGCAATAAACTAGAGGCCATCCAAAACTGGCCCCGACCGGTTCCCAAGAAACAAGTCCGGGCATTTTTGGGGGTAGTGGGGTACTATCGACGCTTTATTCCCCATTTTGCCACCAGGGCAAGTGCCCTGACTGATCTCATAAAAGCTCGGGGACCTGAGATGGTGCGATGGACAGACCCAGCAGAGAGGGCATTTACAGATCTAAGGACAGCCCTTTGTAGTGACCCGGTACTTATAGCTCCAGACTTCACTAAGGAGTTCATCTTGCAGACAGACGCATCTGAAGTTGGACTAGGGGCTGTCCTATCCCAGATGGTCGGGGAAGAAGAACATCCAATCCTCTATCTCAGTAGAAAACTTCTCCCAAGGGAACAGAAGTATGCTGTGGTCAAGAGAGAATGCCTTGCCATTAAATGGGCCATGGAAACACTGCGATACTACCTGCTAGGTAAGCAGTTTACTCTCGTGACTGACCATGCCCCTCTTCAGTGGATGCAGTGGAACAAGGAAAAAAATGCGAGAGTGACTAGATGGTTCTTATCCCTTCAACCCTTTCAGTTCCACATACAACACAGAGCCAGAAGTTGCCACGGCAACGCAGATGGCTTATCACGGGTGCACTGTATGTCGACCCAAGTTGCCCAACCCCTTGGTGTTGAGTAGGGGGGAGGGATATGTGACGGAGTCAGACCAGAAGGATATAGGAGAGTGCTGGAAGGCAGGTATATTAGTCGCAGGATGTGCAGGTCCCTGTTTCCTGGATAGCCAAACAAAGGCTACTCCAGGCCAGTCAAGACACCTGGGGCCAATTAAGAACCTTCTAGAAAGGAGTAGAAACAGCTAGCCTGATTGGGACACCTGAAGCCAATCAGGGACTGGCTGAAACCAGATAAAAACTTCCCAATTAGTCAGGTGGGCTGTGGGTGTCAGGAGCTGTGGAAGGAAGTTATGCTGTTGGTGAGACTGAGTGGTGGAAAACATATCATCCAGAAGGTAAGGGTGAAGTGGAGTTTGAAGAAGCGGGGACTGCTGTGGGGAAGTAGCCCAGGGAATTGTATTGTGTTTTGTGGATAAAAGGTCAGCCATCTTAGCTGATACTATTAGGGTCCCTGGGCTGGAGTCCGGAGTAGAGGGAGGGCCCAGGCTCCCCCCTTTTCTGCCTCCCTTAATTAGTTACTGAGAAAGGGAGGTCACTCTGGGCCTAGATGAGTTGTTGAGGCCCCTAAATCTGCCAGGAAGCGCAGGACCCACCAATACAGACTCAGAACTCTGTCACAGCATATACCAGCCCCAAGGAACTTCTGTAGGAGCCCCTATGCCATCTACTAGTTGGTTCGAAGAGGTCTCTGATCACAAACAGCAAACAGGAAGCTACACAGCAAGTATTTGATGTCACACACCTAGGTGTAGGTTGTGTGACCTAGGTCAAAGCAGGACTCTGGCCTAGTAGTCAGTGCAAAAAGAGAGGACAGGACTGGAGGTGTGGCCCGGAATTCAGGAGTTCAGAAGTAGGTGGGGACTAGGCTGGAGTGGAGCAGGCAATGGGGGATGAAGGGCTTGACAGGAAGCAGATTGGCACAGCTGCAGGCATGGAACATTGAGCAACCACATTGCTGCTGCTGTGACAGATCTTAAATGGTGATCTCTTGGCTCTTCTGACCAATCACTCAGCGAGTTTACTGGGCCCAGCTGAGCTCTTTGGGTAACTAAGCAACCAAGCCCAGAGGCAGCTGAGTTCCTGACATTTGGCACATCATACCATTGAGTTCATCCTTCTGATCCCAAATGTCAGACCGACCATTGGGAAGCATCATGAGTCACCGCACATCACCCTTCAACAGCAAACAAAAACAAAAAGCAATTGGGACAACTTCAAAACTACTCAGCTTGGATCAAGTTCTGAATGAATATTCAGGTGGATTCTTCTGTCATCCAGATTCATTCACCCAATCCCCTATCAGAGCACAGTTCAATATTGTGCATAAATTGGGATAAAATATTCATTTCCAATCCTGAACACAAGACTGCCATATTTGCAGCCTCTCTTTGACAAATCTGTGAACTCTTTTCTGCTCTCGAGTTTTTTCTCCACTGCCCAAGCGGAGCCCGCTGGAAATCAACTCCATTCCTCTTGCACAACCCCATGTTGGGTTGTCTCAGCTCATTTGATACAGGAGGAGGCATTAGTGGTGCCAACACCATAGCAGGAGCATTTGTCAGGAGAACAGACTAATATGATGTTGGGGCGGAATGGACTGTATAGAGAGCTAACTACCCCTTTGCCTCCCTGCTGTGCTAGCACCTCGAGTTCAACACCTAACCTCAGCCTACGCTAGTGGAGGAAGGAAGTGCTCTGGAAGAAACTCACTCAGTGCCTATACTTAGAAAGCACTTTACAAATTCCACTAACCATTTCAGTGCCAGACACTGAGCAGAGGCAATAAGAATACCTAGATTTTATATAGCACTTTTCAACCATAAATCTAGAAGTGTTTGACAAAAAAAAAAAGATAAGCCTCATTATCCTCATTTTATAGATGGGATACTGAGGCACATGGATGCAAAGTGCCTTGCCCAAGATCATGCAGCTACCCAGTGGCAGAGGTAGGAATAGAAGCCAAGTCTCTTGAGTCCTACTCCAGTATTTCATCTACTCTGGCCAACCTCTGAAACTGGATTAGTACCTCTTCAAAGGTACCTTTGACCAACCTTCGGAAGTTGCATCAAGGAGCAGCAGTGAAAGAGTTGTGGAAAGGTGTCAATGTGCTGCAAAGCAAATTCTGTCTGTTCCTACCAGAAGAAAGGAGGTCTCAAAAGTGATGGGGTTAAAGCTGAGAAAATTGGGTTGATACTGAATACCCTGTCAAAGATCCAGATTAGCCCTGATCAGCCACAGAGTCCTGGGACAAATAGAATTGTCCAGGAGCAACTTTAGTTTATGCCACTAGAGTAGGTTCCTCAGGAACATTTCTCCAGTGGACAATGAATATGGTAAAGCTCCACTCCAGTGTGCCCTCATTTTCCCCTTGTTCTGTCCACACACTGTCCCCAGGACACCCCAACATGCCCCTTTTCTGGAGCCTGAATGGTGGCTGTCACAGAAGTTCAAAGAGCTGCTTCCAGAAGAGCTTTGTTCGGGCAGACTGCTCCACTGCACAAAAAGGGGATTCTCCTCTGGCCATCTCCCTGTTGGAAGGCCACTCTGCTGAGTGATCTTAGCAGAGCAGATTGGAGAATCCTGCTCTGTTTCCTCTGGGGGTTTTCTGTACACACCACAGTTTTTAAACTGCCACTAACCCTTTTGGTGATTACTACTACATATTACTGGTTGAGGACACAAGATAGCCCCTGCCTTGAAGAATTTACAGTTTGAAGAAAACCTAGAGACAATAGGAAACACTGGGAAATCCCAAGGGAAAGAATAAGTCTGTTAAAACTGCATGTCACTGCCAGCAGAGCAGCAGAGTGGTGGTTATATTTACTCCCTGCTTCCCTGGATCTCTGGCCAAGCGTACGGTATGAAGCTTCACAGAGACATCTTTACATGATCTTACTCTCAGCCTTTTTTCAGTCTGGGAATATGGATTCTGCCTTTCCCAGCTGGTCCTACTCAGGGGCTCTCTAACACACTTCATGCTGGTTCCCATGGTGATTTAAAGGAGTCAGTTCCAGCAGCAGGAATCAGTGTAATGTCTTGGGGGACACTTATGGTCTCTGAGTGAATGTGACAAACTAGGGCACAATCTAGACTAGTGGGGGGCTATGTCACCTCTGCCCTGTAACCTGGGGTGCCCTTTATACAGTTTTGCTGCTGTAGCCTCCAACCTGGACTGCTCACCAAACATCTTCCAACATGTAAGGGCTTGTCTACACTTAATGGGGGTTTAACCTGCAGTGATTAATGCATCAGCAGTCGATTTAGTGGGTTTCCTAGACAGTACAAAATATAATAAGTCTGTAATTCCTTTAAAATAATGAGCTTGCATATGATTCCTTTAATGAGAGTATCCAGACACTTCAACATAGACATACTGGATTAGATAAAACAGTAAAACAAATTAACTAAAGAGATTTTAAATGTGTAAAAGTAATGAGGCATAAATGTAAAAAATGGTTACAGGATAAAATGCTTTAGTAGCTACCTAAAAAAACTCACCACATGCTCTAGCAGATTACCGACTAAGCTTTCAGGTCAGGACCACCTCCCTTCCCCCAGGCCAATAGATGATTATTTTTATATTCTCAGGTTCTGTGAACACAATGGGCAGAGGAAGAGAGGGGTGCTTTGGGGTGTTCATCTCTCCTTTTTATAGTTTCAGTCCCCCTCTTGGAACACAGTTCCAGCTGAGACCCAGGAGACAAGTTCTACATGGAAGGATAGTCCCTGAAATCCCCCCACCCCATCTCTGAACTTCCTTTGTCTTTCCTTCCTGCTTGATAACTGTTTACTGCTTAAATTCAGCTTAAGGCAAGTATACATTCTGTCCTTTGCTTAGGATAGACCTGGCTTCTGCCTGGCAGAGCTGTGGGGTTTGGAACATGTGTTAACAACCTATAGTGGAATCTTAACTTCACATACAAAGTTGCCACATTCATTTTATTAAGACAATACTGACCAGTAAATGTGTGTGTTTTCAAAGGATACCTTACAAGGCATTCTTTGTACAGAGATTACAACAACAGTGTTTAGGATGTGAATACTAGGGTGCATTCTGTCACGGTGTGGACATAGTTACAAATGATTGAGCAAATCTACTTAATGAGGATGAGAGACAGGGAATTGAGCAAGATTAGCCACCCCAGACATCTGCTAGCAACTCCCCTATGGGGCACAGCCCACACAGGTTGGAAACCACTGAAATACATAGAACATTTTCTAATATATATATATAGTAAAACTATTCATTAAATCCTTAATCCAGATCTCAGATGGGGAACACACAAGTTTTCACAAAGGTTCATATAATGAACATGGCTGAAGGGTATTAAGAAATAGGACCTGAGCTGGCTGAGTGATGCTCCCTCGCTCTCCACTGTGTTTCAGCAACCTCACTGATTAATGACAGAATCAGTTATTCAAAAAGAAGTCACTGGAGAGAATGTGGCTGTGTTTTAAAATGGTATTTTCAAGTTGCTTTGCTGACAAGAAAAACACCTATTGGAGAAAAATCTACTAGGGCAGGGCTCCAACCCCTTGTCATCCTCTCTAGCAGAGCTGGTCCTCTCAGACACCCCTGAATATGATTTTCCCCTCACTTGAAAATCCAATACTAATTAGATCACGAGACTAATTTTCAAAGGCAGCAGAAGGTGCCCAGATGCCCTTTATCTTGTGAGAATGGTGTTCAAAGTAGTGTTTCATTACATGTAGATGTGAGTGTCATAAGTGTTCTGTGTTTGTGCACTTGTGTAAAGACCTGTGAGCAGGGGAAATGAAGAGATGGTCAGTCTGTGATGCCTGGCTGCCTCTTCACAGCTGACTGGGCACATGACAGTGGAGTGAACTAACAGATGAGAGCACTAGAGATTAATTGTTTCTAATGAGCAGCACTACCACCTTTAAAAAAAGGCAGACTCCAGGATTGTCTCTGAAATGACAAATATTTCAACCCTTTTGGGTTCAGTTCCTTTCCCTAAAAGTCCAATGGGCCAGAAAGGAACACACACACACAGGGACAGGGAACATTTCTACTGCAATTGATTATCTAAATCTGAGCCCTGGATTCTTAAAAAAAGAAATCAAACTAAAGTCAAAACTATATAAACAAAGAAACAGTGGCCTCATTGTGGGATCCAAGACCCAGCAGAGATTCAGTTAAAAACTACACTTTTCCTGAAAGCTTTGTTTTTTCTTCTCATGTAACCGCCCTGTACACTAGTCCTGCATTACTGCAACTACTTGCTAGACCAAGTACTGCTTTCCTAGCAGCATAAATCAAGGGTAACTCCATTGAAGTCAAGAGATTTATTCTAGATTTACACCAAGGTACGTGAAAGCAGAAATTGTACCTCCTCCAACTGGAAGGACAGCACCTTCTCTTTCCTCCTCCAAGTTAATATTATATCCACATGTTGACTTCAGGGAGGTTGCATGAAGCAGAAGTCAGGGCAGGATTTCGCTCAAAGGTTCTGCAGGGCTGTCAGTTAGGAGAGGCCAAGAGAACTCTCACAGGGATTGGAGTTCAGGAAGAGGCTCCTGTTTTTAATTCCCCAGGTCATCCAGCCCGAGAGTAAGTCCCTGCTTGTTGAAGGTGTGAGGCATCAAGTACAGGATTCAACCCAAGGTGTCACACTTGGAAATGCAGAGCAAACTGGTCTTTGTGCTTTCTTTAAAATCCAGCTTCTTGTCCTGAGGGCTGTGTTCATCACAGTCCTTTATGTACTTGTTATCTAAGACCTATGACAAGAGTATTGGTCTGCTTCCTTAGGCCTAATGCATAAATGAATGAATAGTTATTCCAGGGGTGAAAGTAAAATACAGCTCATACCAGTATGGGGCATCAGGCGGAAGGGGCAGGGCTGGGGGGTCAGCATCCCCCAGCCAGTCCATCTGTGCTCTCTGGCCCACTGCCCTGGGCTCCTGCAGTGATTTAAAGGGCTCTGGCTGCCGCCAGCTGCCAGAGCTCCAGGCCCTTTAAATTGGGGCCCCCAGGGCAGCTACTTCTCTCTCCCTCCCGCATTGGCAGCCAGAGGGGGAAAAGGGCAGTGATGTTAAAATACTGAATTCTTAAAGCACTGCTACGGAAGCTCTTTAAAGTTAGTGGTATAGGCCAGTATTGGCAGCTACCTTTTACTGGTACACCGTACCAGCCCATACCCCCTTACTTTCACCCATGAGTGATTCCAACATCAACCTTGTGTTCTAAGATTTGCTGAAATAAGCCTCCTAGTGAGAACAGGGTTGACACTGCTTACTGCCATCCTTGTCCCTCCTCAGGCCTAAAAGAGAAATCATAACAGGCAACTGAGGTTTTCTTCTACAGCAGCATAAAGTCCTAGTCCCGCAGGACTTTGTTTTTGGGTTTTGTTCAACCAGGGTTTAGGCATCTTGAGGAGATGGGACTCAGCCACCCATAACCGGCAGCATAAAGCAATTGCACAATTTAAATGGCAAAGCTTCCAGCTGCTCTTAGCAAACAATATTCTTATCTCTCACACACTGAACCAGATTCTCTGGTTTGTTAAGGTCACTTAAGCTAGCTCCTGTGGAGAAGTTCCCCTAGATACAAGAACCATTTACCAAATTTCAAGCTAGTGGAAGCTACATGGCCAATTCCTGTGCTAGTCACCCTCACTATTCCCAGTGTGAAGGGAGGGAGGGTGCATGGAGGCCATTTTGTGTGACACAGCCTGGAAGAGCAGAGCTCCACTGCTTCTGAACCGCTGGTGAATTAGAATTGCTTCTTTGCAACCAGCTTCTTCTGGCATCAGGAACTATGGCTCATATCCAGTCTGTGTGATCTCCACTCAAGGCAGCGGTGGGGAGAATTCAGTCCACTGACTTCAGGGCACATTCATTAGAGCATTAAAGCACTTACAAGTAGGAGAGGCTATCCTTCTTTCACTTGGATACATGAAAAAAAATTAAGTTCTTGCATTGTAATGTCAGTCAAGGATCTTCCTCTCTGACCCATGACACAGAGCTTTGAAGACACACAGTTATAAGCCCTTGTGGCAGAGCATTTCTGAATCCCTGTGATTTAACAATCTGCTCCAGAAATCCTTCCTTAAGGAGTCTGCTCTGGACAACAGAGCTGGGATTGTTATTGTGTCTCCCTGAAGACACTGCAGGACATCTCTCTTCTTATAATGGACCTGATCCTGTAGCCCTTATTTATGTGTGTAAAACCAATGAATTCATTCATTTTATATTGTTTAGGTTATAAAGATATACACTGTCCAGATTCAGGCTGTGTCTTATAGTGCCAAGCATTATTAGTAGTATTTGTTAGGTGCTGACAATAATAAATAATATTTCAGGAGCAAAGTTCCCAGAGGTCACCATCTAGAAGTCGACAGTTGCCAATAAATACTACTTAGTCACCACAGTTATGTGCTGATTTAAGTACAGTGACACCAGAGACAATTCTTATGAGGGAAAACTCATCTTACATTTTCTAAAATAGTCTGGGTCAAAAATGCAGCCTGACCAAGCAAAATTTCTAGCTCTATTACAGAGATTTTACCTATATAGCATCAGGGAAATCATGAGAAGTCAGCTGAGAGAGTTTGAATTTGTCTGTGCTCAGAGACCAAGTTCCATAGAACATCAATTATTATGATTTAACTCTTCCCCAACACCTTCCATTGGTCACAGCAAACATTGGAGTAAGACTGTAGGGTGCATCTGGGGAAAACTGAAGGGCAACACCTGAATCTGCCAGGACAGGGTCCTACAGTAATCAGTCAAAGTTCCTAATTCCCTACCCTAGTGGGTAACCACTAGACAACAATTCCTTCTTACCTGACATCAGAGATGCAGAAGGTGAATTATCCATATTTTTATATATTTTGTGTGCACTATATGTATAAACACCACAATATTACAGTATTTCCACATCTTTTAATTATGTTGATGTATAGCTGTAGAAATAGTATTTTGATAAGTTAAAATCCAGAAGCAACACAATTCCTAGATAGCTTAATATATTTCAAAATGGTTCTTTACTTGACGTTTACAAAGTTGATTTTTAAAAATATAAACTGCTTTTTCCAGTGAATAAATAGCTTTATTTATTATTGCTGAATAGACAGGTTTACTGGGTGAAACTCTTTTGCATGACAAACACCTGCTCTGAAATGACCTAGGCTTGCCCTTATTTTGGAGGGGAGGTGTAAGAAAGATTACTTCTTACCTTAAAATTATAATATGCTGCTTTAGAAGACTTTTAAAGTAAAACTATGGATCAGTCTTACAATCAATAACAGCTGTATAGTTGAGATTCATCATTCCAAGCATTCTATTATTAATCATGTGTCTTTAAGAAACTGCAGGCTGAGCTGTGGACAGCAGTAATGTCCTCCTACAGTAAAGGAGAAGACTCTCATTAGCAAACTGCCTGAGTGCTACTATCAAGGCACTAGTGCAGCTGGCAGAGATTCTGAGAATAGAATTATTCATTGCCATGGTTACTGATGTTAGAAATATTATCCTCGGCAATCAATGCAAACAAAGATCCTTTCAAGACAGTGTAAAAATTGGAGCACTTTAAACAATTAATGGAAATTATAAATTGTGCAGAAGCTGAATTCACACACTGTATTCAGTTTAGCTTTCCAGCTCTGAAGGGGCACAAGCGCTCCACTACACTCAGGGTCTGATCATCTCTCCATTGAAATTAATTGCAAACCTCACATTAGTGCCAGTGGTGCAAGGTATGAGCCCAATTCCCCAGAACTAAAGAGAACAAACATGGGTAAGTAGCATGAGTGCCCAAGAACCAACATCATTCTTTATGTGGTCAATAGAAGGAACTTTTTTTAAAAAAAATGCCTCACGTAGAGCTTTGCTGCTATCTTGAGATCACAAGGTGAAATTGTCAAAACCTGTAGTTCTTGTACGATTGTTGACAAGGCATCACAGAGTCCGTTCACTGTTAGGGACACCTCTTCCTGGCTGCTTTGAGGATTAGCTTCTTCTAGGTGCTGTCCCCTCCTCTGGCAGTCTCTCCACCCCTTCTCCTCTCTGATCAGGAGCTGCAGCTTCTATTCTGAGACTTGGCTCTCCAGCCAAGTCACTCCCCTTCCACAGTATCAAAGTATTTTGGGGCTAGCTGTCCCAGTAGTCTATTCTCCACTGCCTGGTTTGTGCAACTTCCCCAGTGGCTGGTAGGGGAACCCACATCCACCCTCTACTCCAGGTTCCTGTTCAGGGACCCTTTAATCAACAGCCAACATCTTTTCCATCCTGGACCTTACTGCCTTTTCCTCCTAAGCCTTTCTTACTTTTCTGGCTAGCCGCCGCGCGCGCCGCCCCCCCCTCCTCCTCCTCCTCCTCCTCTCTGGATTTGCCAGCCCAGACTCCATCCTCTCAGGGAATGGGTACAGATTATTTCCCTTCATGTCCTAGCTACCCTCAGTTCCTGGGCTTTATACAGGCCCTTCCTGTTCAGCTGAGCCTCATTTCTAATTAATCCCTGGTCCCTGGCTCCTTCTCCAGGTGCACTCTGGGCAGCTAATCAGCTTACCTAGCTACCTTAATCCCTTCAGGCCTTTTGTGTGGTGGACACCCCTTCACACAAAGCTTCCCTGACAAAGAATGTTTAGGGATAAATTGTACAGGTTCACAAAGCCTAATCCATCAGTCCTTGCCCATAAAAATCCATGGGACTAGAACTCAGGTGTGCAGAGCCTGAGACAGCTCACATTCCATGTCACTCCTAGGTGTAGGTCAACACCCACATCTGGTCCAGGTCAGCAGACTGATGCCTCCCAAGGCTTGGACTGGGGCTGTAAAATTGCTGTGTAGACATTTGGACTTGGGCTGGAGCCTGAGCTCTGGGACTCTGTGTGGGGTCAAGCTAAAATTAGAAGTGACACAAGTGGCTAGCAGGCCCCAGTACATATCTAAGATCTTGGATGGTATCATACTTGGGGAAGCTAGCCCCCTTACCACCCCAACATTTCTATTCTTAACATACTAGCTCAATCAGAGCTGAAACAGGTATGTGTCCTTGAGCTGAAAATTACACTTTCCAGTTCTAATGTAGATATACCCTTAGGGTTTATATGTAGGGCAGAGCTAATTAATAAAGGGAAGCATAAGGGCCATGTGAATCCTTGGTGTAATACCATCGGAGATACAAAAACAGATCCCCAAAACAATAACTTCAGCTGAATTCACACAAGTTTGTTTCCTACAGGATCTAATACACAGGGAACATAAATCCCTGCTTTTTCTTCTCAACTATGAGGAGACAAAGTGCTGGCCCTTTAACATGTCTGATAAATAAATCAAACTGAGGAATAACCAAAACTAGCAGAGCAAGAAATTCTGCATGATTTGAAAATAAATTTGTTATACATTAGGTTTCCCATTACATTAATTTCATAACTCAGTGTTCCTTCTGCCTGCAAGTTTCATAACAGGAAGTAAGGGAGAATACCAAATGTGCATGCGATAGCTATGGCCCCAGAGAAAAAGAGGGCACTCAGTGGAGGAAAGTTCAGATGTCTTCAGGATGATCTCAAATCTGTACTTGTCTGAAAGCCTGGAGATCCCTCCTGTATTCAGACTCACAAATCTAGACATGAAGTGTTGGATCTTCCAGTTTTAAACTACAATGAAACTAGTCAGCCATCAATACTGAAAACACCAGAGCAGATGCAAGGATATTTTGCTCCCTAGGCAAAACTTCCACCTTGCGCCCCTTCTCTTTTTCCCCTCCCCCAGAGCATTGCTTATTATAAACTTTCAAAATACTTTCAAAAATACACCCTTTTTAGTCACATATATCTCCTTCCTTCATTCTTCCGTATCAAAATCTACTACATTTTATTCTACCTTTAGAATATTAAATTATTGTTACTAATAAAATTTATAAAATTAGAGTGGTGGATACTCCGTCATACAACAACGGACAATATCAACATGACAAATTTCAACAACCTACACATGCGTATTGGCACATAAACATATACACTCAAATAATTAACATACACACACAATTGACACAAAGTATTAGCAAAATGATGCAGCAGCACTTGCCAGAGTCTTAGATCTGAAACAACTGAAAAAAAAATTGTTAGCTTCATCGACAACCTCCGAAAACTAGTAAACTTAGCATTATAAACAGCCTGTCAGAATGGGCAATGGCTGCGCGTGACAAGAAAAATAATGCCATTGCCACTTTGTACCGTAGTGAAGCAGCATGCTTGCACCCACAACGTAGAGCTGGCATAGGCTAGAACTGTAATGTACGAGAGAACAAGTTAAAATGCACGTTCAGTGATGTTTCGCTTTTCTTTATTTATTAGTTTTCCAGCTACAGTGTAAAAAAAAAAACTGGGCACCGCTTTCTGGCACCCCCAAATCTTGGCATCCTAGGTGGCCGCCTAGTTTGCCTAGTGGTTACACTGGCCCTGGAAAACAGCCTCAAACATCTTATTAGTCACTGCTGAAATGTTGCTAAATGATACCTCTGAAAAAGCATTCACAGACCCGGTCCTGCATCTCTTACTTTTGACTGTAGTCCCCTAGGGTGAAGTTCAGAGGATCAGTTTAAGACCCTCTGAATGAGCTAAGCCATGCATGGGAACTGCATGGGGAATCTACTGGCTTAGTGGCCATGCAGGGGCATCCGCACCACCTTCCCATCGACCATGGAAAAAGTTTCCATGCTGATTTTGCATAGGCTACAGTCATAAGCTACAGTCATGGCTGGGAGTGGGTCAGGGTGGGCCAAAAAGGGCATCACAAATCTGATGAGCCCTGTAACCTAGGCAACTGGTACAGATAGCTTCTATTTCAGCTCATAGGCTGGAATAGCAACAGCTGGGGGCAGCATAGCAACCCTTACCCTGGCCCTGGACTGAAGGGTAGATTTCACTTCCCTAGCCATTCCACAACCTAACTGATTGGAGCCTGAATACTTGTGCTTTATGTAGGTGGAGCGAATTTCTTACACAGACTTTATCAGATTACTCATATGAGTAAAGGCTACAGGATAAGATCCTATATGTGGAGGAAAAATGGACCAAGACTGATGTCAAAGCAGAACAAGTTCCTCATTATATCCTCAGTCACCTATGGATCTAAGACATGAAGTTAGACTCCCTAAAAGGCAAGTGGCCTCTGAAGGCAACAATGCCTCAGTATAAAATTGGTCTCAAATATAGCCAGGGCCCAACCCATTCAAAGCGTGGAAGACTGATGCAGCATAGAGGAAATAAAAGATGATATTTTTATTATCACACATTTGGGGAAAAACAGTATAAATTACTCGGGGTTCTCTCACTCATGAGTAATGTGATCATCACCAACAAACTCATAGCAATACAAATTTTATAACACACTCACATATCATCACACATTCATTCATCATCGCGTAGACAGAATGCAATTACCCACATTTAAATTAGGTTAGTTTCACAAGGGGATGAAAGTCAGGAGAATGGCTATCTAAAATATTCCCTGCAATTTTAAGTATATATTGTGCAATATTATTTTTTGCTGTTCAACAACTGTCCAATAAAATCCCAAAGATGGTTGCATTTTGGTGGTGTGATGGAGAAAATGAGTGAGACCTACCATCAACCTAACTGGAAAGGTGACAGCGAGGGAGGAAACAGAACATTAATGAAAACCAGAGAAACATCCAAGCTGAGTTTTTCTCTCAATAAAACTAAATATAAAGATAAAGAGGTTATGATTTCAAGTCAGAGATCTGCAAAACACAGTAAAAATTATATAGTTAAAAAAAATAGAAACCTGAGATCTCCAGCTAGGACTGAAACTGTAACAGGCGAGGAAAGAGGAAGAAGATGTAACTTCTCTAGTGCCTTCCAGTCTAAGGATCTCAAATCACTCCACAGACATTGGATACACTGCTAATGAATTTAGCCTCTTGGAACTCCACTTGGATAGGGAAATACTACTATCCTCATTCGCAGATGAGGAACTGAGGCACAAAGAGGTTAAGTAAGTTGAAGGTCACACAAGATGCCTGTGGCGGACCCAGGAATGGTCACTTGACACTTAGCCCTGTTCTTTAACCATTCTTCTTCTTCCCTATGGAGGCAATTCTTCTTAGGGTATGTCTACACTACCCGCCGGATCGGCAGGTAGTGATCGACCTATCAGGGATCAATTTATCACGTCTAGTGTAGATGCGATAAAATCGATCCCCGAGCATGCTCCCTGTTGACTCCTGTACTCCACCTCTGTGAGAGGCAGAAGCGGAGCTGACAAGGGAGTGGCAGCAGTCAACTCGCCACCGTGTGGACGGCCAGGTAAGTCGACCTAAGATACGCCAAAGTTGCATATCTGAGGTTGAGGCTCCCCCCACCCAAGTAGACCAGGCCTTAGACACTGTAATGAAGGATTGGGAAGCCTAAGGAACCCGGGCTATTAGAATGGAAAGACTTTAGAGGAGACAGAGTAGGTTAAGTGATATGGGTCAAGCCAAGAAAACAATTGGACTGAACAAGCAGTTGCACAGAACAAAGTGATGCTTACCTTTATTCTGCTGTTGGAGAGGGGCTGTTACAAGAGGCATAGTAAATAACTCCAAGCACCAAGAATCCTTGCTGCAAGCACCAATAATCTATCTGGGAGGTTTGAAACAGGCCGACATATCTCTAGGTTGGTAAGCTCTTGAAGAAGCATTATGAGACATGTCTAATGCACATCATCAGCCTGGAGAAAACCAGATGTGACAAGATGACACTGACATGAATTCCCAATGGGAAAAGAAAGATTAAGAAGCTTGTTAAGAAGCCCGCTACCATCTGGAAGGTGGTAGGAGACATAGATCTGTGAGAAATCTCTCCTGGGAGAAACTAACAGAGCAAGATGAAAAGATCATAACTACCTTATATGGTTGCCTGCACCAGAGACTTTAAGCACTAAAAGAGAATGGGAGAGTTGGTCTTCATGTTTATGAGACCGGATGGTATGTACTAGATTCCAAAATTATGACCTGGCAAGCTTTGTAAGTTTATTAAGCTTCTATGTATGTCAGAGGCTATTGACCTCCATATGAACATTAACATATCTGGCCAAATAACTTCACTGGACAAACAAGAAGGTAACTGAGCACACAATTCAAATTTTAATCTGTTAATAGGAGTTTTAGTGCCACTTACCACTTCAGGGCCATCTCCTAGATTTCTATCCTTTATTTCTCAGTCATGATTAACTGCCACCAGTGACACAAAATGTGTTAAACTTACTGCTTGTGTATTTAAAAACAACAGTAAGAGCATTCTTTCTGGATCTTCTGAAGTCCTGAACTTGGTAGCTGAATTGCTCGCTGGGTGAGGGGCAGTAGCTGTAACTAAATAGGCATATGCAGTGCTAACAAATGTTACTGAATAAGTAATTGGTTTTCTACTATCAGCGGGTCTATAATTCATGCCAAAGAACACTAGATTCAAACTGGATTTCCCTTGTGGAGACAAAATACAAAAGCCTTTTGCTTTTGGTTAGTCATGTAGCTCCTCAGATGAAAGATATGCTAATAGAACTGTAGTAAAGGACTGTGCTATAAATAGTGCTGTGTGTTCATCTGAACTGATGCAGAAATGCAGGGTTTCATAGCTAAGGTTGAGATCTCAGTTCTCTCTGTGCTAGGGGTTGACATTTTGCCCTTATGGATTTGTCCTGTTGCCTGCTTTATTTCCTATATAGTCATTTGCTTTAAGTTTGTCTGAGTACATGTTATATACTAAGGACTATATGACTAAGGAGTCAGGATTCAACGCAAGCAAACTTAACTTAACCATGTCATCTGGTCCTGCTGTTTTTCTTAAAACTTGCAGAAGTCTGAGGCACAATCTAGCAGAACAGGTAAAACCAGAGACATATTTCACCTAACTTGGTGTCCATACAAACAAATGTCTAAAGCTTCTGAGAAAGTTCAAATAGACAACTGGCTGAAAGACTTAGCCCTCAATTTACTCAGCTGTTAAGTAAAAGCAATGCCTGCTGATTTCAATAGAAGCTGTTCATATGCAGTGGCTGCATAATCAGACCCTAAATGTGGCAAGGATATGGTCTAACTGGAAGGATCAAAAGTTTAATTTATTAATCAGAAAAAATACAGATACCCCTAGCAAAGGCTTGCTGGGCTGATTTCTTCCCTTTAAATGCTACATTTTATAAGGTTTGTTAAGTGTCAGCAAACAAATCTACCAGTGAAGTGGCATGGAGGGGGTGGGAGGGGGCAGGAGGGAGCCCAGGGAAAAGATACAGTCAGATACAACATATTCCTATCATAGACTCACACTAATACCAGCTGCTCCTGAGGAGTCTATTTTCTGTAATCATCTAAGCAGCCCATTTCATGTTTTTTATCTTCATTTTTACAGTGCTCTAGATCGTCCTTTTAATAGAAGCCTTTTAAATATAAACTGTCCATTTTAAGCTGTAGCCTTTATCCAGCTTGTGTACAATCAAAATCAAAGGTATGGTCAAAAAAGATTCTTCTCAGCCCATATTTATTAAAACACATTTTATTGTACTGATATGCTTAGTTCTGTTTGCATATTTGTGGTTAATTGACTCAGGTAAGTGAGAAGTTATAGCACAACATTTGTTTTGCATATCTACTGAGATGTGTATATACTGTATCTACCTCTAATACTTTCATGGCTCTATTGCTGTAGGATTTGAAAGCTTCACAATCTTAAGTATATTTATCCTCACAACAGCCCGGTAAGGTAAGGAAGGATTATTATCCTCACTTTACAGATGGGGGACTGAGGGTACAGAGAATCTAAGTGACTTTCCCAAAGTCACACAGGAATCACAGACTCAGGCTAACTCCCTATCCACTGAACCCTCCCTCCTTTCAGATGCCAACCAATTACTAACCTTCTACCTCCCACGTGTTTGCATTGAGTAGTGCTGTGTAGTGGAGTTTGTGAAGTGCTCTGAGATCCTTCAGGACAAAAGGCTCTAGACAAGTGTAAAACATTTAGTAATAGAAGTAATACGTATTATGCTATGGACTAGTTATATGGGCTTTGCATCACAACAGCTTCCCTTTCCCTCCTCGCACTTGTCTCACTTCATTTACAGGTTTCCCTTTAGCATTCCATCATTAGGTGCATCTTTTCAAACACAGCCAGTCCCAGAGCTGTCAGAAATACACACCTAGGTAACCAAAGCACTGCACACATGTTATCTCAGTCAGTGCATCTCCTCCCTATACCTTCTGTAGCACAGTGCAGCTGTGGCTCAGCCTCTGTTTCCCTCCCACAACAATACTCCTCCACCAGGCCTACCTTCCCTCAGCAAGGCCCTGTCAAATAGCACTCACTAGTCTAACCACCACAGAACAAAAGAATCATCCATTCCTCCCACACTACGCTTCCACCCTGCTCACTAAGGGAACGGCTACACTGCAAACAATCCAAACCAATCCAAACAGAATGGGTCTCAGAGCACAGGTCACCTGACTCAGCCTTGCGGCGCTCGTGCTGTGGGGTTAAAAATAGCAGAGTAGATGTTCCCACTTGGGCCAGAGCCAGGCTCTGAGATCCAGCGAGGGTTTATTAGGGGCGGAAAATGTTTTCTTCTATCATTTACCTGCCTCGTTTGCAGAATGGATGCAGCAATCCGCTTCCACAGATATTTCGGAAAGGGTCACATTTGCACTTTCTGGCCATCTTCCCCATCTGCAGGTACTTTGGGGTTCCATTATCCAGTATCGTGCTCCACTAGAATCTCAGAGGTGCTTGGGTTTGTGGTTTTCTTCGTTTATTTTAAAGGGGAAGGGAACTACTAGCTCAACAATAAACACTCAGTCCTATTAACTTAAGATTTACTCTTCATCCAGGACTCCTGGTGCTATTGCTCCTTCTTCCCCACGGATTCATTCACAACCGTTTCCCCAGCTATTTAATCTGTTTTCCTGAACATGGTAACTGCTCCATCAACAGCATGTCTGGGAGTTATTCAGCTGAAGTCTTTGTGAAGCAACGTTGCCCTACTCTGGAGCAAAAGAGAGTGGCAGCTATGCATAGGCACAAGTAAGGTAACCACTAGGCAGTCATCTGCACTGAGCAGCAGTAAGTCTCAGGTAATCTATTTTCCCATTCTTTTTCTCCCAAGTGTGCAGGACAAAAGGAAAGGATGTGGTATATGTGAGAAATGGACAGGTGAGGAGGCTTGGGCATGAATATGAGCCCATTGTACAGATGAGGAGCTCAGCTACACATTCACCTCTTAGGCCTTATTACCCGTATCCAATGGGGAGCAGCACTCAGAAGAATGCAGGATCAGATTACTTTGTGCTTCCTGTTCTGCTCATCATTTTTACAATGGGCCTTTTATATACAACTCTTCACATGCTTGTTATGCACGAAGGTCTTAGTATGAATTGAAAATAGTTAGGTGATGGTTAATCAGGTGAACATGAGCTCCCCGTGCAACAATGTGGCCCAAGGGGCACATGCTTTCTTTGGATGCATAAACCGTGGAATCTCAAGTAGGAGCAGAGAGGTTATTTTACCTCTGTATTTGGCACTGGCGTGACTGCTGCCAGAATACTGTGTCCAGCTCTAGGGTCCACAGTTCAAGAAGGACATTTATAAATTGGAGGGGATCCACAGAAGAGCTACAAGACTGATTAAAGAATTAGACAACCTGCCTTATAGTGATAGACTCAAAGAACTTGATCCATTTAGCTTACTAAAGAGAAGGTTAAGGGGTGACTTGATTACAGTCATTAAATACCTATAAGGGGAACAAATATTTAATAATGGGCTCTTCAATCTAGCAGAGAAAAGTGTAACATAATTCAGGGGCAGGAAATTGAAATTAGACGAATTCTAACTGGGAAGAGGCATTACTCCCCATATCTTGTTTCAAAAGCATAGTATTTTACAATTCACTGAATATGTCACTGCTATCAGTAATTGGGACAACAATCATGAAAAGTAACAACTGAATTTATTAATTGCATTAATCATGACATATAACATGGCAGTGGATATATTTTTCACATTAAGGTTTTTGAATGAAAGAAGAAAAGTGCAGTTAGAGTTCCTTACATTCGTTAGAAGGGTGACTACCAAAACCACCAACATTCACAATGGTACATAAGCAAACACCAGAATCAGTGCCAATACATATACAGAGTACCCAAAATAAATATTTACAAGATTAAAAATATAAGCATTGATTAATCTATCCCATTTAACTGTTAGGGAAAAACCCACCTATTGCTATTTTTTATATTTTAAATAAGTTCTTTAACAGTAGATGTATTTTTCAAAGTTTGTTTAAGTGGAAGTGGGTGTTGTAACAGTCTATAAAAATACCACCTAGAAAGCTTCTAAGCTTTTACTGTCTCTGCTCAGACAAAGTTGGTGAATGTGAGTTTACCAGATTCTCAGAAAACTGATCACTTACATGAAGTGTGGAGTTTTGTTTTTTCTTGCTCATCATCTTGAACAGGCCATATGTTATTTCACTGGAGATGGCTCACCACAAATACTAATGGGAAAACCTGCAGTTAAAAATGATGTCAGATATAATGTCTCTCGTTAAAAAAAAATCCACCGTTTTATAACAGTTAAATCTGTCCTATTCAGCATGTAAGAAACAACTTTTCAGAGTCAGTTTTGTCAGATGCAATGCTGAATACTCTCACCTACTCTTTCCCCAGTCTCACTACTGATATATAAATCTAGACTGGCTGTGATGAAAGATTCACGCCATTCCATATTATTACAATTTTATTAGATTTTTCTTCACACCAATTTGTTGATTTCCTTTTTAATTTATAAACAAAAATATTTTTCTAGCATTGTATCTGTACTTTCTCTGTGTTTTACATCATCATCAGTATAACTTTTAGGAGCTATGACATTCCATGATTTAAGAAAGCTGCAGACTTCAAGACTAGCAAAGCTTTTGCGTAAGATCCTGCTGATGGATACAACAGCACAGATCTAGAGTGCCAGACTCTGATACCCTTATACTGAGAACCATAACTCCACAAACTGTTTCATTGACTTCAGTGAGACTACTTGTGAAATGAGCTGTTATTTAGTGGGAACAAGGGTACTGTAATCTGCCCAGATCACTGGTATTACTCTGATTTTACACTGGTTTAACTGATGGTACATCTCAGTGTTTAATGTATCAGGGATCAACTTATCGTGACTCATCTAGACATGATAAATCAATCCCTGAATGCTCTCCGTCAACTCCACTTACTCCTCTTGCAGAGCTGGAGTTCCACAGTCAACGGGGGAGCCGCCACAGTGGACTCGCCCCCATGAGGACAGCCAGGTAAGTTGAACTAAGATACTTTGACTTCAGCTATGCGAATAGCCTAGCTGAA
Organism: Dermatemys mawii; assembly: GCA_007922305.1. Taxonomy (NCBI): domain Eukaryota; kingdom Metazoa; phylum Chordata; order Testudines; family Dermatemydidae; genus Dermatemys; species Dermatemys mawii. The sequence goes on from ML677348.1 coordinate 7,929,186, forward strand.
GTTGCGTATCTTAGTTTGAAAACCCCCCTAGTGTAGCCCAGGCCTTAGAGTCTAATTTCACTGTTCCTCTTCCAAAGTAGAGTGAAACTGTTTACACTGCAATGCCAGAACAATGTCATATACCTGAGTGTCAGCTGCGTTATAATTTTGATTTGATGTATCCATGACTTTTTACATGTATGTACATAACAACTTCACTTCTGCAACTCTTGTGCCATATCATTCCATCCACTTTTAAGCAGAAGACCACACCGGTGTCACTGATGTAACTCCATTGTTTTAATAGAATTGTTTTAAATGAGGGTTGAAATGCAAGAGAAAGTCTTTGAGCAGTCCTGGATCTGTGGAAGTAGACATGCTAAAGCTACATGTTAAATGAAAGTGTCACATCCTGCTCACGTTACTGACCCAACCAGTTCTATTCCCTTTACAAGACAGCTAAAAATATACTACTGCTAACACTGGCTTCAGTAGATCTATTGTATTTCCATGAGCAAGGAGATCAGGATTTGGCTCAGAGTTTGGGTAAATATATTATCACTAATTGTAGTGCCAGGGAAGCCTCCATGTGTGACCCTCTTTTCTTTCACAAGGAAGGGAAGTTCAGCCACTACTGCTTCATCAGGCTCCCCAGCTCCAGACCATACTGGAAAGTGGTGGGGTAGGCTGAGGGAGAAGTGGGCAGGACAGGGGCATAGGAGATGCACATCATCCAACCTCCTCTTCCACAGAAATTAATAAGGAAAAAAAACTTGAGAGTCCCAGGAGCAGCAAAGGGAGGAAAAGCTGAGATACTGGGGAGACAAGGGGGCCCTCCATGGGGCCAGAGCTAGTTCACAGAGCATCTGGGCAGATATTCATGGCCTCTCATGGATCCCCCAAGATCTGCCCATTTTGAGAGTGAATCCCACTAGCTCGTCCACAAGGGACATCTCTCCCTTGTGATGGGATCAGTTTGGGGGTGGGGAGGCATCCTCCACAAGTAAATCCTCACTGTGATTTCCTCTTTCCTGCACGGTATTCCATGGGCAGGGATTATCTGGGCCTTTGTGTTTACTGCCATTAGCGGAGAAATGGTATCAGACTTGTAGCTTTTTCATTCTAAGGTCAGATTTAATTTAGAGCAGATACAACCAATTTTCTTTTATGAGCACATTATCCTCAAAGACACAGTGTGTCTGCATAGAAAACCCAGGTGAAACGGTTTGATGCTGAAATGGTGATCATTTTAAAGCGGCATAGTCCGAAGTAATCAAAAATTAGTTTGGGTCCTTACAATCCAAAACCAACAGCTTGTTCTTGCTAAAAAGAGATTTTACTGAAACTGCAAACAGAGTTAAAAGGAAAACTATACTAGTTAACAGATTACAAAAAACACACAGGCAGTGACACAACAGACCACACAGGATTTACTGCACTTGAATGGATCTGGTCCCATGTCTGCCATCACAAGTTAAATTAAGGATGCCAATGATTATATTAGCGGCAATTTGGACATGCTGAGCATTGGGGTCAAGCCCTGGAATGGCTGCTTATCAAGATGGAAAAACTATGAAAAGATGTGTTTTGCATTTAAATGAGGGGAAATATTACTACACCAATACAGATGATTGCATGGCTATCTGTAGGATACTGAAATGTTCACCTTTAAACAGAAAGGAAGTGCACAGTTAGGGAGCACGTAATACTAGCTGTTGTACTATTCTGCAGCGGCAAATGGATTATGTCCGCTGAATAAACAAATATAAGAAAAATTGCAGCAACTGTCATGTATAATCTCTGCCAAGACTTAGTTCTGCAGCATCTTTCAGATGGCAACACTTCATTTTTCCAAGAGTTGAGAAGAAGCAGTAGCGTTTCAGATCAATGGCCATGAAAATAAATTCCCAGGCCACCTTGCTTAAAATCCTATACTGTTTGCTGTTAGATAACCATTTGCTTTCTAAGTGGTTATTGTTGCCGTGAACAGTCTCCTTCAGACCCTTAACACAATGAAAAGCCTTTTCAAAAACAGTCTATTACAGCAGGCAAAAAAGCTTCAGAGTGAGGCCATATAGCAAAATCAATGGCTCCAGTTGAGGAGCAAGCTCTGCCAGTACCATAAATTTAAAAACCAACTAGATCTTTGCTTTGCTAAGCAAAAGCTTGGTAATTTGGCTCATCTGTACTTTAAGCACTTTCCTGAAAATGCCATCTGAATCAATTATTTTTGAAGACTTTGGTGCAATATTATTTTAGCCTAGATATATACTTCAGTGAGATTCATTAAAAAATAATCAGGGAATGTATTTCCATAGGATATGTTTACACACACAACTCTTCAAATTCGGTCCTCAGTAATTCTAAGCGGTGGCATGGAGGTTCATAGAGATGAGGAAGATGATGATGTATGGAGTAACAGTGAACATGGATTCACGTTATGAGTAGGTGTGTAGTCTCCTCTTAAATCTGTTGCATGTGTTCAAATCCTATTACTGTCAATGTCTCAGCTGCAGACCACACCTATAGCACAGCAAACTTTACTTCCATTGTGACAAAATGAGTCCACAAAAGACAGCATATCACGCTACTAAAAGAATATGCTCTGTGCTGATATTTAGGAAAGAAACACGTACCACTGAAGACACCATAGGTAACTATAAAATGTTATGCAATATATAGAAATATCTTAGGGACATATAAAATTTACCAGTAGTGACCTGAAAGTGCAAAGAGTATACATACTAAATGCAAGACCTGATCTATAAAACTCTTTATGTGTTATGTACAGAGTCATACCTAAACAGCATCATCCCAAGCACAATTCTAAACAAAGTGTTCTTTAAAGAATAAAACCATAACAATGTAGAAGAATGGCATCTTTGGGACCTGGAAGATCATTTCTACCTTGATATCTACCAAGGCCATGAAAATATTTGCTTAAACACAATAATGTCACAAATTAGCATGCAAATCACTACAGAATGCCTTCAAAACCATTACCTCTTTATGTTTCAACCCATTAAATCCAGCAAGTCATCAATTTTTCAGTCATTAAGCATATCAGTGTCCCTTACATGTGATTTAAAGGAATTAAATGTACATTTAAAGAAAGTTTTTTGAGCTGCCTTTTAATACTTTGTTTTAAGCCTTGTGTGAAGTTATAACATACAAATATATTTCTATTATAATAAAAACAAGTCCTGGTAACTACTCCATTTCAGATTATTAATTTTTGAACTAGAAAATGTAATTGGTTTAAAAATGACTTTGAATTTTGTGAATAAAAAATTAGAGTTAATTTATGTGTTAATTTGTGTTTAAGTTTCTTTACTCCCACACAATCACTGCTCTTAATTGTGAATCAATGCCACTGTGTTGTTGTGGTACAATAATACTGACACCCTCCTACAAGTTACTTTCCCAGTTTCCTTTTAAGGATATGATTGTCCTTTGTACATTGCAAGCAGTCACTTGAATCATTAACAGGTCTTCAAAACCTACTTACATTAGGTATAGGGCATAAAACTTGAGAAAGTGATTAGTATCTAGTCTCTGTAGAAAAAATAGAGGGTAGGCATGTACCCCTCCCACCCTGAGCACTCTTCCCACATGAACGCTTCAGACCTCCTTGCCAGAGAGTAGCTGTTTAGATTGTATTTGCCAGCCAGCATGCAGCAAGAGGAGTAAAAAAAATGATGGAAATGAAATACAGAGAGAAAATGAAGGAAAGGCAAAATATTTTAATGGTGGTTGTTAGTTAGAAGTGTGAGGGGAGTAATCTAAAATTATTCTACTATTTCTTGCTATATACAAGCCACAATGCAAACAAAATGCATATGAAGAAAAATTGCCACAAACAAGTACTGTATAGGTGGTAAGTTATTTCTCCTAGTGTTTTAAATGACGTACAGCTGCTACTATCCACTTTTCTCACTTAAAAGTATGTCACAAGCTCACAACACCCTCTCTCCATCTCAACTTTCAGTTCCCTATACAATCCCTTCTGTACAATTTGTCCTTAAAACAAAATGGGCAAACATGTATAATTCTGTACAATCATCATGCAAAGAACAACATGATCCTTACACTCAGATGGGGAAAAAACCAGAATGACTGTTAGTTTTATGGCTAGGATTAAAATTCCATGCTCTGTACATTCATCCTTTAGAGAACTTTAGCTTCTAAAGGCTGGTCCTCACTAGGGCGGGGGATCGACTGTAGATGCGCAATTTCAGCTACCTTAATAACGTAGCTGAAATCGGCCTATCTACAGCCGACTTACCTGCTGTCCTCACAGCAGCGGCAGTGGTAGTCACGCTCCCCCGTTGACTCCAGCTTGCGCTTTTTGGCGAACTGGAGTTACGGAGTCGACGGGGGCGCTGCTGGCGATCGATTTATCGCGTCTTGACGAGACGCGATAAATCAATCACCATACGATCGATCTCTCCCCGCACTAGTGAAGACAAGCCCTAAAAATACAAGCAGGGTCAGGTCAAATGCAAATCCTTTTCTCAGACAAAGAAAATAATTGTCAACAAGTTTTGAGACAGATTTACTGTATGTCCCCTCAGTTTGTGCATAGGAATGTACATACCTGGTTGTGTTTGCATGAGTGTGTGTATGTACCAGTGTGCATGTTCATTTGTGTGCCTGTACAGTACATGTATGACTATCCATGCATATGTACAACTTGTGTGTGTGAGTGGATGTGGCTACAGCCATACACATATATATTATGAAGAAATTACATAAAAAATAAACTTCTTTGAAGTATATTGAGGTTGTGACGCAAACCAATAAAGCCAGGAAATTGAATGGAAAGGATAACTTTTCCTCCTGGACACCCACCATTGGGGTTATGCAAATCAGTATTAGATGAAGTGACCATTTCAAAGCTAGATCTCAATTTTACCCTAATTAGCTAAATGGGCAACACCCAGTGATACCAATGGGAGCTGCACTCATGTAAATGGAGGAACAGTTGGGTTCTTAATACTGTATTTCCTAGCTTTGTACTGTTCAAGTTACAACCTTAATAGTCTTTACATTTATATGTTGTATATCTCATTTTCCTTTTTTATTAAAAGCAGAAGATAAAGCAAACTCTCATGTAAGATTCACTTATATACATTTCAGAGTCTCTTCATAGTATTTTTGTATTTTTTTAAATGTGTATTTCCAGATTGATTGAAACATCACCTTCATATCACTTGCAGTCTGTTGACTAAATACAGATTTCAAAATATTTTGTAAATGCATAGTATTTACCCATTAGACTTTAATGACCTTTGGAGCTGTTTCAGAATATCATGAAATTATGTCTTTAGGCACATTATAAAATCCCCATGAAATTTCTTTGAAATGTTGTCAATGCCCATGTACAATAGCCACTTTTCAAAAAACACCTCAGTCATTAACAATTTTTTCATAGCACCCAGGTTGTCTGGCTATTTCCTGGATCACTAACCTACCGTGTCTCTTTTCATTCTTAAAGTAAAATCACTTGGAAGTTATTAAGACTGAAATTGAAAATCCAAAACTTTCTTTAAACAGCCAAAACTCATTTTATATATTTTAAAAAATAATAATTTAAAAATGTGTCTCTCTCCTAGGTTTCATCTCAGCCAGGCTTGAGCACAGCATAAATTTGTATAAACCCCTGAAAACAGAGGTTTGCAATGGCAATGCTGTCAGAACCTTGGCTCTGGCACAATGATTGTGTCATTCTAATAAAATCAGCATAATAAACCTGTTATTCTGAGGAAGCAAGAGCTCATATAAAACAGAGTTTTGCTCTAGTTTAAGGTACTTAAAAGAAGTTCCATAATTTTAGAATTGTAAAATTATCTAGCTATAAAAACTAACTTTTGCTTAAACTCTAGATAATACAGACAGACATTTTTATATAAAAAAATTGTAGCATTGAGTAAAACTGTTAAAATATGCATCTATCTACACATGGAAAGTAATTTATTGTATAAGTGTGAAAGTTGTGTATATATTGGCTTTTAGTAAAATGATTCCCTGAACCTGATTTTTATGCATCAGACAAATATTGAAGTAAACATCTGAACTTTGCCAGATGTCTCTGTTATCCATTTATATTGTAACAGATCCAAAACAAAACAGACAAACAAACAAAAATATCTGTTCTAGTTATAGAAATTTACCTAACCCATTAATTAGCTACCAGATACAAATAAGTCGAGTCTGCTGCTGACCAGCACTGTTGTATGTACAACAGGTAAATAATTACCTGTTGTGTTGTGTGTGTTTTTTTCTTGGCATTTTTCCACATAATTGTAGAGCAGACATTTTTCAGTTAAAGCAAAAACAAAAAACAAAAAAATGGTAAAAGCGAACTGTACTGGAGAATTCCTGTTGTTCATCTCTTTCTGTATTTCTGCCCCCTTGAAGAACTCATGGCACTAATTTGCATTAAGGGAAAAACTCATTTTATGTTCATAATTAAAATCCAGCTTCCACAAAGGCATGTAAAAGTGACCTCCTAAGTGTTTAGTGCTTCACAAAAAAGATACAAATTTTAAAAAGTGCTTCAAAATAATTTGACTATTTTTGTATTTATATATGCTGTGTATCAAGAAGAGCTTCAGAAGTGCTAGCCCCCAGAATACACTTATGGGGCCCTTTTAGGTGCCTTTCTTTAGGTGCTGCGAACATTTGTATTAGTGTTTTCCTATAAAGACTTTCCCACCTCTAACTCACTGTCCATCTCTGACTCCAGATCTTGTTCAACTACTTTTTGGCATTGTCTTGGAATGTGGTGGCTTTAATCATCGTTCCTGCTAAACCCCTATTACTGACCCGGCGTACAAGTACTTTAGAAACAGGGATTTTTGTTCTGGGAATCTCACTTTTGGTTGGGTGATGGTGTGCAATCTGATGGCTGTTACTGGCATCTGTTCCATGGCTGGTGGGAAGCGATGTAAGATGTTTAATGCTGATAGGTATTTTGGAATCCTTGAGTGAACCTGCAGGTGTTTTAAGTGAGCATGTGGTTGTTATTGGAGACACAGGTTTGGAGCGTGATACACAGGTGACTTCTTCATCAGAAGGCACCCCTGTGATGTTTTCATCTGTATCAGCATAAAGATCATAGAGGGCATCACCACTGTAGCTGTCCCTGGGGATGCTCTCTTTCTGGATGCTGTTGCTGCTATCTTCCTCAGGACCAGGAGTAGTGGAATCCCAGTAGCCCTCATCACTGTTTGGGATGCCCTCTGGCTGCTCATATTCTCTGTTCTTCTGATCCTCTTTGTGGTTGAGATGAATCGGAATCTGGTTGAGACCAATGCGTTTCAACATTGAACCATCCTGTGCCCCCGCAATGCACTTGCTCTCTCTTTTGATCTCGGGTGGTTTGGTCCCTCCTCCTCCTCCTGCCTGGGTCTCTTGGACTTGCTCCTCTGTTTGTGATAACATATCCCAGAACTCCTGAAGGTAGGTATCATCCATTTGGTCTGGGCTTGCCATCTCCTCTCCTCCTCCCTGGTAGGCCACCACGTTTGGGTTCTTTTTAGAAGTGCCTGGCTTGCTGGCCCCTGGGGTGCTCTTCTCACAGCCGCTGCTGCTGTTGCCCACTTCATCCTCCTGGTCTGCAATAATATCTCCACAGCCTGTAAGAGAGTCAAAGCTTTTCAGTGAAGTCACGTCAGCAAACATCAAACAAATACGATCTATCGATTGCTCTGAGGGTGGATCAATAGAGGAAGGGTCAGGGGCTGCTGCCATCTCTTGACCACTAAGACATTCAGGTTCAACAAGGGGAATAGTCTTTATTGGAATGTCACCTGTTATGGCTGTATCCTTTGCAGTCCCAACCTCTTCCACACACGGATCTGGCAGTTCAGGGCGGTTCTCCTCATGTTGGTTTCCAGCGGCAGCAGGATCCTCTCCTTGGATGCTTTTGTTGTTCTGCATTTCCCCAACATCTCTAACTTCAGGCTCCTCTGCCGTGGCGTGCACATCTCCGCTCTGTTTACCACAAGACAATTCAACGTTAATTTCTTCTGTGGTATATTGAGGCTCAGACAAAGGTTTTGGTGCCTCTTCTTTGACGCATTCCAAGCTGGCAGTCAGAGAACCGGACATAATAAGGCTGGATTGAATTTCTGATGTTTCCCCCCTTTCCTCCTTGCCATTTTTATCCTTTTTATGCCACCGCATATTGCTGAAGATCCCTTTCAATCCTTTCTTTTGTCTGCTGCCCGCCTTCTGCTCTGCATTCTCTCCCTTGCCATTTTCGGATTTCCCATTCTTCTTCAACAGAGAGAAGAAACTGTGTGACTTAGCCACGGAGCTGTTTGATGAAACATTGAGGTCGGCTACAGCCCTGGTGTTTATATCCCTGTTCGATTGATCAGCACCACCTCCGCTGCTCGATTCCTCCTTCTTGCTGCTTTCCAGCATAACATCAGCTAATCCATCGTGAGTCTTGCTCCTCACCATCCCAGCTTTACTCGAGCCTTTCCCATCCCCGCCTTTGTTTTTCACCCCAAATATGCTGGGCATGGTGCCCCCCGATTTCTTCCTCTTAAATAATTTGAAAGCAGTTTTATTAATCTTCCCGGAGGGCGGCTCGACTGCCGGAGTCTCGGCACAGTCGCAATGCAAGTCCATGTCTGCTGCCTGCCGTGTCCCTGATCCTGCCTCCTTCCCCTCCTGCAGACCCCCACAGATGCCTGATACGGATTTCTCTCACTGACAGCCTCTCTGCCACTGCTGCCTCCTGCTCATCTCCATGGCAACCAGAGAGGGATAAGCAGCTTTCCTCAGTCATGGGCCTGCGCCAGGCCACTGTCATCCATTCTAAATCAACCTGAGCTGCAACAGCAACACCAATAGAGTTTGCTTCTCACCCCTCCCTAAAAGGGCTTATATAACTTAACCCATTTTGTGCTGCTGCTGCTGCTGTTCACTACCATGTGTGCAGTGCATGGGTTATTTTGGATGAAAACAGTCTGTGCTATTTACACATTCCACAATGGCACTTTCGATGCTGATACTCAGGCTCAGCTCTCACAGTGCAGCACTGCACGGCCCCAAGACTGATAACATTAATCAATACTAATAATGCACATGGCACATTTCATCCCACTATGCACACCACACACAGCATCATTTTATACCACTGCGGAGTAGAAACACTTCTCAGTTTTCTGACTTTCTTTGTCGTTCTAAAGCCCATTTCAAAATCTCTCTCTCTTCCACCTTGTAATCCTGCTATTTCCTCTCTTCCTCACAATATTTTGATCTCACAGACACACAGATGCCACCGTGAAGGCTCAGATACCATGATTACGACAAGCATGACATTAAACACCTAGATGGACAGGCCCATCCATCCAGTGTTGACTTGTTTATTTTTGCTGTTAATTATTGCTATGTTTTGCACTGCCTCTATCATCTTTGTTGAGGACCTTGGAGCAAAGAGGTTACGTAAGCAAATAAAATGCAACACCATGCAGCAAAAGACCATACAGCACCCCATTTAAGGTGGCATGGGGGCAACCAACTGATGTAACCATCTGTACTGCAAGGCAGGGCTTGTGGAAAATTTGGAACAGGTCTTAATAATTCAGGCTGAATTTAGCACATGATGGCTTTGTTTAATGGTGTAAATGTAAAAGAGGCATGGAATATGCTTACCCCTAGAAACCGCCACAATGAAATTAGAATGGTAGTTGAAATCTAATCTCCTAGGGCCAGATCCTGGTGCAAACCCTCACATCTCCATTGATTTAAATTGAGCTACAATAATTTACACCATCTGGCCCCTGGTGTTTAGAAGACTTTACTCTGGACTTCTTCAGTGAACAAACCTAAGGTGCTCAGCAAAGATGACAGAGGCAGTGCAAAACGTAGCAATAATTGACAGCAAAAATAAACAAGTCAGTTGTGGATGGATGGGCCTGTTTGTCTAGAGATCCTGGAACCCTTCTGCAGGATCTCTAAAATATGTGGTGTTGAGAGCCAAGGCCCTTTGCCAATTCCATCACACCTATTCTCCTCCCACTGATGAGGGGCCCCTCAGGAAACTACCAAACCAATCTCTTGGAGTTTCCTGCCCCTTTGGTCTCCATCTAATAGATGATTTCTCTGGGAGCAGGTAATATGGCCCTGTATTTACAAACTGTAGAAAAGATATGGGATCACTTATATGAGGAATGCAAATTGAGTTCCAAGAATATCCTAATATGTTTCTGAAAATAAGCAAATAAGGAGATATGGTGAAAGAGCAGGAGAATGGAATTGGGATAAACTCTGGCTTTTTGACCCCAGTGGACTTTTCAGTTTCTCCATATTTTTACATCCTAAGAAGCCTACACAAAGCCTATGTAAGAACTAAGTATGAGTATTATTCCCATGGACTTAAAACCTACTTTATGGGTCTCTTTATGACTTCCTCACTCATAGGCTTAAAATGAAAGTTTGTCCCTGACTGTGAGACAAATATAGCTCTCTCCTGGCATGAGAGATAAAAAGCTGTGATGGACATCTTTTAAAGAGAAAACAAATCAGGAGTTATGTTTAAAAATTATTGTACGAAAACTCTAATCACTGAGGAATTTCATAGCTATCAAAGTGCTGCAAAGAATGGCTGCTCAGTTCAACTGCAAGGATAAAACTCAGATCCAGGGTCTCCAGATACATGGGCCCCAACTGGTTTAACCAAAGAGCCATTAACAGCAGCAGATCAAGTATAGTCAAGCTTATTATAATAAAATAATAATAATAAGACAAGTAGAATTTGACCCTCAGTATTTACTCAGTCATTACTCTAGGCAAACTTTCACTGGCTCCACTGGGAATTTGCATTACTTAGGACTGAATTAATATTGAATAAGAAGCTCAGGAAATTAGTGATGGAAATGACTGCTAGTAAGTCATCTATTCCATTATTTTGGCAGAGACTTCTAAGTTCTTCGAGCTTTTCTTTCTATGTCTGGCCTGAGCTTTATATTAGAGCAGAGAGCACAGCACAATATGACAGAAGTGTCTGTAAAGCCCCCTGGGTGAGCAGGAATTTTTCATTTCATACATAAATTATAAATAGCTGTAGTGAATCCACAAAGTCAGCAGCATACCTCTCAACTCCCCCCCCCCCATTACCAAGAATGTGCGTCGTTTCAAACCAAAATGTACCCCCTTTCTGCTCAAGCTAGGTGCTGTCTTGCTTTTTCTGTGGTAAAGTATTTACAGCCCTGATTCTGTTCTCATTTACTTCAGTGTAAATCTGAGATAAATCCACTGAGTTCAGTGGAGTGTCCCAACAACAAAACAGCAATAATTGATGCCAGAAGCAGACCCTGTATTTCCAGAACAAAACAGTGAACCTGAGGTTGCAGAACATGTATATGTCAGAGAAGTGGGTCCCATATCATATGAATATTTTCATACATTATAATTTTTCCTGTGCCTGGACATTTGAGGACTTTGGCCTGCATTTGGATCCTAGTAGGTTGAGTGGTATGGTCTACAGACTTTTAGAAAGTTATAAAGCGTAAGCATGAAATAATCAGGGATTTAAGATCCAGTACAATGAAGTCCAAGGCAATAATAACAGGTTCACAAAGGAAAAATATGTTCATTATTTGAAAAGCAAGATCAAATCCTCCGTACTCCCCCTATGTGCAATGAGATGTACTACTGGACAGATGAGACACTTCAAAACACTAGGGGATTTGAGGGCAAGAAGAGAGCATTGGCTGGATCAGAAGGATAAGGCCAGACCAGGAGATGCCCAGGATTTTGCCAGGATCTCAAAATCTGCTCAGGGAGTCACTGACCTAGCACCTGAGACCATAGCCAAATCAGGAAGAGGAATCATGGGGATGAAGGGCCCTCTGTGCCATGTGTGCAGTGCTAAACTTCATGACTCTAAGACTGTAATATGTACCAATGGGGCTGATTTTGCAGGAGAGGGGGCATGAGGGAAGAGATTTGTGGGTTTGAATATATGCCACCACTAGTGCTATTCAAAGTGCACATGCAGCCTCACAGAAAGATGGAAGCATCCCTCTTCTACTCAGCTCCGCCAGTTCCCCTCTCCTCTACATCTGCAGGAGCTGTTGAGACCCTCCCTGGACCACTTGGTTTGCTCCTCCACCCCCATAATTCTGCAGATTTGGCATCCCCCTCTGCAACCCAAGCTCCAAAATCAGCTGCACGGTCTCTTCATTCCTCCCGGCAACAATGAAAGTTGCCCAGCTCAGTCTGTGCAGCAGTTGGTTGAACCATGCCATGTGGCCAGACTCAAAATGGTGGACAAGCAGGGGAAAACAGTTTTTAAAGGCAGCCAAAATATATCAAATAAAAAGTAAGAAATGACATATTGGGCATTACAACCATTAATGCACATTACGCTCTGTCAGTCTATTCATTGCACCATCATTAGCAATATGCTTTCACCTACCTCCAATCACCCTTTCATTCTAGCTTTTAATTTACTCGTGAAAATCTGTCATTGGCATACTTTGATAGCAATGTAATGTATAAATAACACAGGCTATGGAAGTTAGGGAATAATTCGCATGTCCTTTCAGTCTGCTGAGAGACAACAAATCATGATTATTTATTTATTTGATCTGTGCTCTACTGTGATAGATACTGTACAAACATATAGTAATGAGCTTATAATCTAAATGAACAAGACATAAAAAGGGTTATGGGGCAGGTGAGTGACTGATCTGGGACTAGACCTCACATCTATTGCATGTAAACTCACAAGTGAAGATATCAATTAATCCAGGATAGTCAGCTTCTAATGATCAATCTTCTCCTTAGTAAGTGGTTCTCTCTTCATAAGGATCTGATTGGCATTCAGATAGCTCACCATAAAGGTACAGAAAAGTCTCCTTCCTCCTTCTGAACTTATGGACCCACTGTTTCTCATCCCAGGTTTCAAGAATGATTCATTCCCACCAGTCTTTGGGATGGTTAGAAACCAAAAGCAGCACTCCACCTGCTGAACATCATATTAAAGCACTGAGCTAGCTAGCGAGGTATGTGCCATCATTGCAGCAATAATTCCATTAAATACTTATCTCAATATTTGGTTCTCTGCTCTCTCCAGCACAAGCCTATGATGAACATTCATCTTGGACTCCTTTTTTAGAAAAGAACTTGGAAATTATGCCAGCCTCAAGCAATTTATGGAAGGTTGGCCTCTTCTCACAGAATTCCCCTGTGCACCTAGAAGTATTCTCTAAATCTCCCAGGAACCACTGCTTCAGAGACATGTATCAGAAACTCAAATAGATAATAAGGAGGCAGAGCAATTTCAGCAGCATTGTACAGTACAAATGTGATAAGATACAAAACTGCACCCAAACCAGCATTGCAAGACTGGGGACACTGAACCACAGGTCCTTACACCAGTGCTGACCAAAATGTTAGATACCAGTGGTTCAGTTATCTGAACTGACATAGCACTGTATGCAGTATATTAGGTCAAAAACCCATTCTGAAAACTTTGCTGAGTAAGCCTTGTAGTATCACTGAAACCCAAACCCTGCAAGCCCTTGCTCATATAAAGTCTCTTTGAAGCCAATGGGTTTGCTCATGAAGCCCCTCCTCTGAGGTACGGCTTAAGCCTCTTCCTTGTTCTCTCCCAAGTACTTGCTATCACCAATATTTGGAGAGGCTTCTTCCCTATCCTCACATGGGTCAGATTTTGGGTTCTTTGTGGCACCTGGTGCCTCCATTCAAAGTGATGCCTCACCATGTTATATACACAGGGGTGCTTTCCTGTGAGACATCAATGACAATTCTACTAACTAGCAAAGAGATTAAACGGGACAATAAATTAAATAGAATATTATACAGGGGACAATAAGGTAAATAAAACAAATGCCATCGAAAGGAATTACACCAAAAATAACAGTTTATAGAAAAGGTGACTTAACTGGAAACAGGAAAATAGGATCTGGGGAAGGAAGGGGTTCAAAGCAACAAAGAGTCCTGTGGCACCTCAAAGACTATCAAAAGTATTGAAGCATAAGCTTTCATGGGCTAAAACCCACTTTGTCATGACATGCATCTGACGAAGTGGGTATTAGCCCACGAAAGCTTATGCTTCCATACTTTTGATAGTCTTTAAGGTGCCACAGGACTCTTTGTCGCGTCTGCAAATCCAGACTAACACGGCTACCTCTCTGATTCCTACTAATTAATAAACACTTATAAATAAGCCAGTTCCCCATCTCCTAACACTCACAAACTCCTCCATGTGAACCTGCCTGCCTGACACACACACACACACACACACACGGCAAATGGCACGGCCACAATAGTGTGTCCTGAAATGGAGTGTTGCAGCACTGTGGTGTTGGATGGCTTCAACAAAAGCCACATTACTTTATCTTCATCCCTGGGTGGGGAAAGGTCCTTTCCCAACTCCAACGGGGCTCACTGGTGCTGGTCTGGAACCTTCTTGGGTCTCAGTTGGGTCTCTTTATCCTGAGCCAGGTCAAATTTCTCTCTGCTGGATGCGGGTCATTGCAGCACTGGAGCTGCCTGATCCATGCAGCTGGATCTCACAGCGGTGCAAGAACTCCCCAGGCAAGGGGTGGGAGTCGGCAGACTCCATGAGCTGAGCAGTCTCTCTCTCAGCTTCCAAACTGAAACCTGAAACTAAACTCTCTATGTAGAGTCAGGCTATCCCCTTGCTGGGAGCCCTGCAACGCTAGCTTGTCACTGGTCCATTGCACAGCTCATCCAGCTCACCCTATACAGAAGCCTCCTGATTGGCCCCAGCAGGGATTTCTAGTCCTTTCTGTTCCCATTCATAGCACCAGTCATGCTGAGAAGTAAGGTCAAAGGGTCCTGGTGGCCTCTGACTTGTAGTCCTTTTAATAAGGCCTCCCTAGCAGCTCAGTGTGGAGCTCCAGGAGCTGGAAACTCCAAGTGGGGGTTCCCCTCACATGAGTAAGAGCTGCAAACCATGAGTTTCTTCCACCACAGAAGTTCCTATGTTCCAGTGCCTCTGCTCTTTACCGAAAGGGGCACTACAGAATGAGGCCCAGTCAGTTTCTAACTCCCTTTCTATTCTCTACATAATTTTATTCCAAACGTAAAACCAACAAAAAATTATAAAACAGAGATACCAGGGATCACCAATGGTGACTAAATCTTGTGCAACTAAAGAACTACTAATGTTTGCCATCCCAGATAAGACCAGTCACCCACCCAATCCGTGATCTTGCTTTCAGCAATGACCAATATCTGTTGCCTGAATAGAAAGCCCGACAACTTGTTATAACCATAGCAGCACTGAAGCTGTCTGCAAATTTTCCAGTGTAACAGTTTTCCTTTGGAAAAGGCTGATTTGACAAAATCAAAACATTCCTCTGGAACATAATGATTCCATGGAAACTTCTGGTGGAAACTAAGTGTGGTTTCCTGCCAGCTCACCCACTGCCTGCCTCGCAAGTTCCTCAGTAGTCCACCTGACAGGCTGCTGGGGACACAGGAGCCTGGGGAGTGCTTACTCCCAAGCACCTCTCCTGACAGGCTGTCATTGAGCTGGAACTGGAAACTGAAAACAAAAATCCAGTTTGATTCTTTTAAAACGGGATTTTTTTTTTGAAAATGACCCTCCCTTGGAAAAATCTGTATATCTAACTTTTCATTCTGATTTGGAATGACAATTTTTTTGGAAATGTAAAGTTTTCCACAGGTGGAAATTCAGATTCCGACACAGCTCTAATCAGAATTTGATGCAACCTCCTCCCTACCCCTCACCCCATTACAAAAACGTATCTTAAACATCTTTAAAGTATACACAGAGCATGTCCCTTTAAATATTTATTTGTGTGGACAAAAAAGGGGTAAATCTGGAGATTTTCTTTCTCCTAACAATAATTTGGATCATTGCTTGTCTGAAAGCTAAATACAAATTAAAAAGATGTGCAGGTCATTCAGTTACCAAAGGGAGATATTTATTTCTAATTAATAATATACTGATGCACTTGTCCACTGCATTTAAAAACCTTCTAGATTAATCCTACTATAGCACTGTTTATGCTGTGACTAGACCCCCCTAAGAGCTACTGAAGTTCAATCCCAGATTAACTTCCACAGTGATTACTGGAAATGTGTGGGATTTAATTTCTTCCATCTACTGGATGGAAAAGAGAAATTCCCCAAAAGAACCATAAATACCATTTTTTAAAATGAATATCCAATAATTAATCTGGTTCTTTGTATGTTCAAAGATCCCAAGAGGTAAAGAAGCCCCTTTGCCTCTAACTGTGCTAGACAGACTTTCCATTCAAAAATTAATGAAAAGAAAACCCAGGATATGAAATCCCTGCAGACAGCAGAAGAATAGTATCACCAGAAGGATGGGTCTTACCCACAGCTTTTGATTAGAAATCCCAACTAATAAGGTAAATAGAATGCTGGGACCCTGGGGAATATAAGGACCAAATGTCTTTATCAAACAGATCAGGATGTGTTTTGAGGAGGTAGGGCATTTTTACTAGTACAAGTTAAATATTCAGATTTGTTTTACAGCTAGCTAGGGGCTGAGTTTCCTCTCACATCAGTTTTACACAGTGCATCTCTATTAATTTCAGTGGAATTATTCCTATTAACACTGGTGCAAGGGAGATCAGAATCAGAGCTTTAATTAAAAATCCAATCCTTTTAAATAGAACACCCAGACCGATCAGACCGGGCTTTTTTATTTTTTACAAGCAGTGCTTCTCAATTCCTTTGGCAAGAATATTGCTATAAGCAACTGTTAGGCATAGATAAATCCTCCTTTCATGATGACTGCTAATGAACACCTGGCTAGCCAGGATTTGGGGACTTTCATCCCACTCTCACCTATCTCCTCCCCGCATACCCATTTTTATGTGCCTTTGCCACTGTAAAGGAAATAGCTTGTGGACATATACTGAAGGAGACAGCTTCCCCAGCATTGTGGTAATGGCTGTACATATGGAAGCCATCTGATTCAGTAGAGCTAAGGCAACATGCAGATTCTTTTTAAGCTGCTTTGTAAATATGGCCCAGTGCAGATTCCAGGTTCATTAGAGGGGCAGTAAATCCCCATCACGTCACATATATAAATTAGAAGCATTGATTAGAAATATATGTCTGAGGAAACAGGGGAAAAAGACTGAATTATCAATATTAAAGATATAGCACGTCTGACTCACCATCTGGGTTTTTCTCAGGTATGTCCCAAAACTGCAACCCTGCCTAACGTCAGTAGTTCTTACTCACACATGTATTATTACTAATGCTAGTAGAAGTTCATACCCCTACCAGAGTTGAGTGCGAGGTGCTGTACAAAATTGGGCCCCAATCCTGCAAATAAACCTTAAGGATCATTGATTTCAATAGAATTAATACCAAAAGTGTTTTGGTGTTTGCCACTTTTTGGCCAACATTTTTCATTTTCAATTTTTCTTTTTTTTTTCTTTTTTTTTAAAACAAAACAAAAATCAAAATTTTCCACACAAATCAAACCTTTTCCAACTATCTCTTATATACAAATTCACATTGTTCTCTCTATCTACATTTCACTACATTTATTTTAGCTTTGATTTCAGTGGGACAATATCTGCTCACATGAGCAACGGTTTGCAGGACTGGGTCTGTGGTTTTGAATTAAGCCACCAGCGTGACTTCATGCAGCCTCCACCTTTATTTTTTATCATCACTTAAAGCTGCCTGATTTCTTTAGAAACTCTCACATGGCTTATTCATTCTAAAATGATTCCTAGATACACACCAGTGGACTCATTAGCTTGATATAATCATAGGAGACCTGGTATCTTGTAGCGAAGAGCATGACTCATTGCGCTCCCAGTCATTATCATTGATCTCTGTTTAATACTGATCTCTGACACCAGGAGCTTGGCAAAGAGTGCTGTGCAGTAAGTAGTATACACAAAATACCATACTTTTTCTAAGGGCTCCCTTTGACAAGAGCTGCTGCTTTGACAGGAGATTGCTAAATCAGTTAGAACTGAATGTGAACCAAAGGACAGCTGCCTAGTGCCTCCCTCCCCTTTCCCGTAAGAAAAATGAAAGCAGTGCACTTTGATTTTTGATAGTCTTGCTTAAATATGAATTGATTTCAATTCGGATTAGGAACAGATTAGCACCAATAGGCTGGCTGATGGGCCTGATCCTGTACTCCTCTTCCACTCCTTACTCAGTCAAAACTCCTTTGGCTTCAATAAAAGCTTTGCCCAAGTAAGGAGTGTTTAAGAAATCTATTTACCAGGCCTTGTGTATTAGCATGTGCGATACCCAGGATCAGGACAGACCTTGGAACAATCATTTCCTATGTGATTTGGAGCCAAGGATGCCATGGTGGTGATGTTCGTATCCACCAAAGCCAGATCCTGCTTCCACTGAAGTCAACTGCAAAACTCCTACTGTCTCCAGTGGTATTGGACTGGGCTCAGTGAGGAAGGCAAACTAACACAAAAATCAGGTTTTTGCATTCTCTCTCTTGGTACCAGTGGCTTCTTGGGAAAGGGCACTTCCCACAGTGAATGAGGGGCTCTCTTAATATAAATTCCTGACTTTTGTTTAGAGTCCCCTGCAGCCAGCAAAAACAATAAACTCTGAAGTCCAAGTGCTCTACTGATCCAAAAGATATAAGGATGTCAGCTCTGTCCTGTACCAAATGGGATGGTCCTAAGTAGCTAGGTTTAGTCATGGATTCTAACCAGAATACCCTACAAAAATATTTAAATAGGTAACATTAGCAGGTGATCTGAGATTGCCTAGAATATGGTCTGCTTTTTTCCACAACAAGTGTCCTTTCTGTTTTTACCAATCCCACGCATACACCCACCCACGTACAAATAAGTCCTGAAGCATTGTTTGAGAGGGATCCCCCTCCCTTCCACATTTTTGTCTCTCCCCCTCCCCCCACCTCTGAAGAGAGATTCTCCCTTTAAATAAAAAAGAATGTTCCACATTTTTTAAAGGGCATCTGTTTCTATAGCACACTAGGACGCGGGAGTGGTGACCGAGCAGCATCCAGTGCTAACCCTGATCTCAAATCAATTGGTAATCCTTTGTCAGGCTGATTGCTGTCAAAACCAGGACAGGCGAAGGCATTTATCATTCCCACTATCACAGCGGTCATCTTTCCCTGTTAGCCCAATTAAGCATAGAGAAAAAGGAATAGCACAATATCAAAGCTAGTTTGTTTTGGGATATAAATTGTCCTCTTGAATTTGTCTGTAAGTGACACTGTAAGAACAACAAAATAATAATATATACTCAAATGTTGGGCTGACAATAGAAAGGAACCTTTTTTGTTCTCTGACTGAATGTGGTATCCACGCCTAATAATCTATGACAGGTTCCCACGTTCCCTCCTTAATGTTTGGCTCATACGTGGTACACACACAACCCCGCCTTGCCTGCAGAATGAGGGTACTACATGCATGCACAATCCCATTTTGCCTTAAGCTTTAGGCTATTCCTGCTACCTCTGCGCTCTCAGAGATGATTCAGACACTCTAAATGTGGATCTGAATGGAATCTGACTTATTCTCCCCTCCTTCCCCCCGCTCAGGAGTTTTAAAGGTTTTTCTACATCCTGTCATCAAAGGTGGTTCCCCCACCCCCATCCTTTTAATTCCTTGGCAGTTGGCAACAGACACTCACACTTTTTAGTTCAGAGAATAGGGGATCAGTAATTTTCTCTGCAGTCATTTGCCAAGGCCATTCTGGAAATGAGCCTAGAGCATCACTGTAAGAGAAGCATAACTGGCTCCTGACAATGAAGACCAAAGAAGCACATCACACTTGTGTCATACTCTATACGAGGCAGGAGATGGAGACCCCTGTTGTGTGCTCAATCATCATGTAAAATCTACTCAGATGCAGGGATTTGTTTTAGCAAATTTATGTTTTTCACTCTGCTTCTGAGCAATAGAAAGAATTATAATGAGCTCTTATTAACACAAATAGTCCCTTTCTAACATCAGGAGGAACAGGTTAAGTACCCCAAGCTCCAAGCTACATAATAAAATTATATTTATCACTTTTCGCCTTCACAGCAAATAACAAATTAATCCTCATAACACCCCAGGGAAAGCAGATATTTATTATTGACTTTATACCCCAGAAATTGAGGCTGATAGGTTACATGTCCTCTCCAAGATCATACAGAGGACAGTCTGTATCAGAGGCAGAATTAGTTCAGTTGGCTCAGTTCTTGGTTCCCAGGCCTATGCAACTGGGTAATGCCTCTCCTATTAATAACACTCTTCACCTCTTTATGACACTCTTTAGGGTAGATTCTCTGTTCTGGATGGCTTATGTTCAGTACCATACTTGAGGGCAAAGATAACGTTAAGTTACTTTCCCCTCCCAACCCACCCCCAATCCTGGGATAGGTTGTCGAACAGGCATGTTTCTTACCTAAGTTAACAGACTTGGTCATCTTGAATTTATACCTAATTGTCCATGGCTCCAAGAGCTCCTTCGAGCAACCTGGGGTTTGCCAGGGTATAGATATGCCCCAAAAATGTCTCCAGTAAGGAGGATGGGAATAGAACTATTGGAGAAGCAAAAAATCGTGGAAGCAGGGCTATGAATCTGGCCCACTGTCCTTCCCCATCAATGTGTGAACAAGAATAGAATAGAAGTGTTACATGAAAGAAGGTATTAGGCTGAGCTAGTGATAATTATGCATGGATGTTCCCCTTCTGCCAAGTGGAATCTGCAGCAACAAGGGCCAGGTTCAATGTCCAGGGGTCCATCTTAACAATATGATACAGAGCCGGCTCAGGCCCCCAGCCAGTAACCTGGGAAAATTACACACCACCCCATGGGTGCCTCAAAGAGGCAATATTCCCCTCTCACATGCACAGAGTCTGAGTGTGGAAAAGAAACTTTTATAGAAGGACAGAAGTAACAAGGCATGAATTTGGGAAAATGACACAAGCAGGATTTATGAACATAAAACCAAAAGCAAAACACTCACCCCAGAGTATGTTTTGCCTCAGGTTCTTGAGTCCAACAACGAAAAGTTCCTTTAACATGCCCCTCCCTTCTCCCTCCACCACACCACTCACAGTGATTGTCCTTGGTCAGTGAAGACCCAGAGTTCATAGGTGCATCTTCCTCATTCCACTGTCTGGGCACTAGCCCTGGCATCAGCTGCTCTGCTGGCTGCTCCCTTGACCATCACCACAGCACACCATCAACTATAGTGATCACTTAACAAAACAAAAAGACTCCTAATGGAGCCTTAATTAGCTCTATCCTTGAACAGCAAGAAGGAACAGATGAAACCATGTCTAGGACTCTTAGGCAGAGCCTACGCCTCTGAGCAGGAATACCTGTCTCAAGCCAGTCTTGCCCTTCAAGGGGGTCTGGCATCTGAGCATCATGTTCAGTTGAGGGTGACCCCCTCGATCAGGACAGGCTAAGCACAGTTCTGCTACCCTTTACTTGTGCAATAAGGATAATAACATTTCATTACTCCTGCGTTCAGCAGTGATTTGTAACCCAGCACCAACCAGAACTGGTCACTTTGGCAACACAGCTCTTTGTCTGCTGGATAGCTAGGCAGAGTGGGTGTGTTCATGTAAATACAGTCTGTCCTGAAGCCTTTTTCCCTCCCCAACTCATCACTAGCTGTCAGGGAAGAGCTCATTCAGACCCTTCTTATATGGAGAGTGCATATAATTCCAGAACAATATTAGTTAGTCTAGATCAGGGTGGACAAACTTTTTGGCCCGAGAGCCACATTGGGGTTTAAAATTGTGTGGAGGGCTAGGTAGGGAAGGCTGTGCCTCCCAAAACAGCCTGGCCCCGCCCCCTATCTGACCCCCACCCACTTTCTGCCCCTGACTGAAACCCGCAGAACCCCTGACCCATCCAGCCCCCACGTACTCCTTCTCCCCGATCGCCCACTCCAGAAACCCCCCTCCAATCTAACTGCCCACCCAGGACCCCACCCAGTATCTAAGCCCCCCTGCTCCTTGTCCCCTGATCGCCCTCTCTGGAGACCGCCCCCACACTCTAACTGCCCATCCAGGACCCAACACCCTAAGCCCCCCTGCTCTTTGTTCCCTGACTGCCTCCACCCTAACCACCCCCTCCGGGACCCCACCACCTAAGCCCCCCCATTCCTTGTCCCCTGACTAACTCCTCCAGAGACCCTCCACCTCTAACCACCCCCCAAGACCCCACCCCCTATCTAAGCCCCCTACTCCTTGTCCCCTGACCATACCCTCCAGAGACATCCGTGCTCCCTAATTATCCCCCAGGACTGCACCCCCACCCAACCGCCCTGCTCCCTGTCCCCTGACTGCCTCGACCCCTAGCCACATCCCTGGCCTCTGACAGGCCCCCTGGGACTCCCACACCGTATCCAACCCCACCCACATTTCCCATCCCCTGACTTTCCCCCGAGATCCTCTGCCCCTTATCCAAACCCCCCACCCTAGCCCAGCCCAGCCCCAGCCCCCTTACCACGCCGCCGCTCAGAATAGTGTGTCTGGCCCGGAGCCAGACACACTGTCATGCAGCCCTGCACCCTCAGAGTGCTGCTCATGCGGCAGCACAGAGGCTGCCGGGGAGGTGGACAGCGGGACTGGGGAGGAACTGGAGCAGCCTCACCAGACGGAGCTCAGGGACTGGTTAGGAGGAGGTCGCAGGCCGGATCCAGCCCGCAGGCCGTAGTTTGCCCACTCCTGGTCTAGATGCTTAATGCTGGAGGGTGCTCAGATATTACAGTGATAAGTGAAGTACAAGAACCTGTAAAGAATAGAAAAACAGGGTAAACTGGACTGACTCCATTACCCTACTGCCATCTTTTGAACCCTTCCATAAACCAGGTGAAACACTTTAAGAGAATTAGGACTTTTATTAAAAATGTATAGCTTTCATAGGGAGTATTTGCTGTAGATTTTGTTTTTGCACTAAACTATGTGGTTCTTTGACTGTGACAAACCATTACAAAGTATTCAGTTTCTGGAACAGTTTCCCTTACATGAAAAATGAAGTGTCATTTAGCTTGAAGAAATGCATTAACTTGCTTCCAATTAATAAAGTATATTAACCTCCAAGCATTAAAAAGCAATAACACTGCTCTACAGCCAAAATGCTTCTGAAATAAATGTAGTCAAACTTTACTAATTCTGGGTCACTGAGAACGAAAATGATGCTTAAAATTGTTGATTGGCTCTAGTTTTCAAGATATGCTATTGGATCAGTATATAAGACCCTTGACATGGGAATGGCGGAGGATAAGTGAGTTATAAAGGGAAGGGATCTCAGTTTAAACCAGAAATGACTAAAATACATCTTTGACTGGGTTTGGACAGTACTTGCTTTTTAGGCAAAACAATGAATGATGCAATCTGAAGCTGGTATTGCATCATACATGATATGAATTGCATCATGTTATTCCTAGAAGTCATGGATGATGCAATCATAACGAAGCTTACATCACTCTGCTGAACAAATTGCCCTATATCAGCTCTAGAAATCATACACTGTTGTGCTCTCTTATTTGTCAGTGTTTGATTTTGCAAAGGGACACATTTCTGTTTAGCCAAACTGAGCAGAGATGCCTCGTACTTGTGTGAACAGTGCAGATAACTTCTGCTATGTTTGTGGTGAAGTGACTTTTGCATCACAAAAGCACAGTACAACCACTATGGTTAAGAAAGCCTTTCACCTTGATTTTGGCTGCAAAATTGGAGATCAGGACAAGAGGTGGGCCCCACACATATGCTGCAACACTTGTGCAACAAATCTTCGCCAGTGGTTGAAGAGGAAAAGGAAATCTATGCCTTTTGCAGTGCCAATGATTTGGAGAGAGCCAACAGATCATACCAGCAATTGTTACTTCTGCATGTTGCCTCCAGTTGGGAAAGGTGTGTCAAAGAAGAAAAAGTGGACTGTGCATTATCCAAACATTCCATCAGCTATACGCCCAATACCCCACGGAGAAGGACTGCCGGTTCCTGATGCACCAGAATCATTCTCACTTGAGTCAGACGAGGAAGAGGAAGAGGATGAAACTTCTGGTCCTGAACCATCAATGTCACAGGACCCCCATTTTCTCCCATCCTCCTCCTCTGAACCACACTTCATAACACAAGCTGAACTGAATGACCTTGTCAGGGATTTGGAACTACCCAAGAGTAAGGCAGAGCTGTTGGGCTCCAGACTACAGCAGTGGAATCTCCTGGCAGGTGATGTTAGGGTTTCCATGTTCCGTGACCGTCAAAAGGATCTTGTCCCATTCTTCTTCATGGAAGGTGATCTTGTAGCCTGCAACAACATCGATGGTGTGATGGCAGCCCTCAACATTGTTCACGATCCAGATGATCAATGATCTTCATTGATTCATCGAAGACGAGTCTTAAAGCTGTTTTGCTGCATAATAGCAATGTTTTGCCATCAATTCCAGCTGGTCATGCAGTCCATATGAAGGAAACCTATGACAACATGAAACAACTTTTGAGGTGCATAAACTATGACCAACATCAGTGGCAGCTTTGTGGCGATTTGAAGGTTGTTGCTCTCTTGCTTGATCTGCAGACTGGATACACAAAGTACTGCTGTTTTCTCTGTGAATGGGATAGTCGTGCAAGAGATTCCCACTACATCAAGAAAGATTGGCCACTTCGACAGTCATTGGAGCCTGGGAGGAAAAGTGTTCAGCATCCACCACTTGTTGAATCAAGGAAGATTTTGTTACCACCCTTACACATCAAGCTGGGTCTGATGAAGAACTTTGTCAAGGCCATTGACAAAACACAAGCAGCTTTCAAGTACCTCCGTGGAAAATTTCCAAGATTAAGTGAAGCTAAGATAAAGGAAGGTGTCTTTGTTGGTCCTCAGATTCGTGAACTTCTTTGAGATGATGCATTTGACCATGCACTGCGTGGCAAGGAAAAGACGGCATGGAAAGCCTTCCAGTCAGTGGCAATACATTTTCTCGGAAACAACAAGGCAGACAACTACAGGTTGTTGGTGGAAAACCTCCTCAAGGCATACAAAAGCCTTGGTTGCAACATGTCACTAAAGATACATTTTTTGCACTCTCATCTAGATTTTTTTCCACCGAACTGCAGAGCAGTGAGCGACGAGCACGGCGAGCGATTTCACCAGGACATTGCAACAATGGAGAAACGCTATCAGGGCAAATGGAGCCCATCAATGCTTGCAGACTATTGCTGGACAGTGACAAGAGATGCTCCATTTAATGAATACAAGAGACAAGCCAAGAAGCACTGAGTAGACACTGAATAGGACTAAACTATGTACATACTAGTTTTTTGCCTTTTGTTTCATAATACATTTTATTTATATAACCCTTTTGCTGATTTTTAAAGTGTTACATAATCAGGACAGGTGAAATATTATCATGTAAAGCAACCATAAACACATGAAAAGACCTAGGTTTACAATTTATGATTAAAACTCTGCTATCTACACAATATACATAGACATAAAATGTAAAAACTTAAATATCTTAGAAACAGTAGCCAATCAGTTGTTTTAATTGTCATATTTGAATTCAGCACATCAAAATACACAATAAATATCACATTTTATCTCTGAAGCAGACAACTTCTAAAAAATTGTAGACCAGTGTAATCAAATGTCTTAATCTTCCATTGTTTCAAATTACAGTAATAGCACATTTCTTTACCTCCTCACATTTGAAGGAGAGAAAATTGCAGCAAATGCTATTTGGAACCCCTGTATAATTGTCACTTTTCTCCCAACTGAGGGTTTAAGTCTAAGTCACAACAACATAGTAATGGGTGTGTTAAATTACAAAAGCACAACTGCAAGACAGTAAAATCCAATTGTTTTAATATGTCATCTGTCACTCAAAGATCAAACAAAACATTTGGGAGCTGATTAAAGTCTATACTGAGAAGCCTTAAAAGAGGTGTAGGAAGCTATAAATTCTGGTAATTTACATTGAGGGTTTTCAAAATCAAAGATACAAAGTACCTAGTCTACTTACATGCCTGAAACTAGGCACTTGCATTCACATTTAGGCACTTAAATAAATGGCCTCATTGTCGAAGATGCTCAGCACTCATGTCTCCCATCATCCTAATCGGGAATCAGATCAGGGCCCAGGAAGCCATCTTTCAGAGACAAGGTAAGTCAGAGAGAGTGAATTAGGTTGTATTGTAGAAGACACAGCAGCCGCCCGCTTCTAGGAGCGGAGTGGGGCCACCAACCATGGAAGGCAGGCAGCCTGCGTGCCTGAGCCCTGCTGGCTGGGACTCGGGGATAGGTTGTCAGATGAAATCTGTCCTGCATTTTGGGGGATTCCCCTGTTCTTGGGGGCCCCATGCCACCATATGGTTTGTTTCATGGTAAATACACCTCTGCCTGTAACCATTGAACCAGGACATTAGGACCGGGCTTTATTGACAATAAACCTGACCAAGTGCCTTTGCTACAAGCCGAGTCTGTGGTTACTGAGCAGTTCGACTGAGGTCGGCTGTGCCCACTATGTGCACAGAGCTGGGACAGTACACAGAGAAAACCTACACGCAGCCATCATCTAGTAATATCTATCAACAGTAAGTACTGCACCAACATGTACTAATCACGTTTTTTTCTCTTAACATATACAGAGAGATCACCATCAGAGACGTACATGGTGTATAGTGTTCATTGTACAGGACTGAATACTCCTCATTGTAAAGGTGTTTCGCCATCAGCAACAGATGACTTCCATGTTCATTTGAAGTATTTAATCTGTACAAATTCAATTTGGAGTTTTCTAAAGAGACTAATCCCACCAAACCAGTTTAATCCATGCTTGCTTTATCTGTATTTCTGAGTCTCAGAATGATTTAATTAGTAACCAGTATTATAACATAGACAGATTACTGACCTATTAACCTAGGGGTTTTTTATCTGATTATAAAAAATGGTTGGAAAATTGATTTGGTTTAGCCATGTCTTGGTGCATTTAGTTTAACAAATAATTGTTCAAGAGTTTTTAAAAATAAATACATACGTCCAGGAACTTTTCTCCACTATTCACCTAGAAAAGGGTTTTCGATGGAACCACAGCCTGGTATTCCTGCACATTCTCATTCAGTTCCTCCATAATATACACAGCCTCAGGAATCATGAGATATCTATTATAGAGCTATAAAGTGAAAGTGACTGATGTTAATTTTCATAGATTCATAAATATTCATAAATGTTAAGGCGAGAAGGGATCATTATGACCATCTTCTCTGGCCTTTTGCACAGCACAAGCCATAGAATTTTTTTCTACCAAAGTCGTCTATTCTTGTCCTTTCAAAGACCAAGATAATAGCGATTGTTTATTACCGCCCTCTCTCCTATCCTTCATCTGTCTTTTTCCTTTTCTGATTGTACACTCTGTGGGTCAGGGGCTGTATGTGGAAAGTGTCAAGTACATTTTCAGCACTACCACAATCTAAACCATGGAGTGGCAGCCATCGCTGCACAGTTAAGGATGCTGTAATATCAATTTTGGCCCGACCTCTAAAATCCATTTTTAAAAATCATATCGGCCTGAGATTTGGTAGGTTGCATCTGGAGAGGATGATGGGTTTCTCTGCAAAATTTGAAGTGAATCAGATAAGGATTTCTTATCTTAGAATCCTCTAAAGTAATAGTAATTAAACACAATTGCAGAATTTGTTGGTTTTTTGCCACTGTCTAGGCTAAAAACCTGGAGGATGCAATCCCTACCTTAAGGAGGCCTGTCACCAGGTAAATTAAGGGGTTTTTTTCCCCAATCAAAAAGTCCACAAGAAGGATGATGAGTCCCTTTATGTTCACCAGAGTTGTTGAGGGAAACAGTGAACTTCAGGAGGCTCATTTCTCCCCCTTTGCAGACTTTAAGAGGTCTACCAGAAGACAGGAATGGCTCCTGACCTCGTAACCTTCTCCATCTCTTATTCTCATCCAGTTCCCCTTCCCTGTGGGCCTTCTGATGTCTATAGGAAGGGGGTATTTTCTTGCAGACCCTAGAAGATTAGAGGAGGGGGAGGCCTGGGGAGAGTAGGAGGCTTCAGTGCAGGGTGGGATTCCGGTGGACTTTATGAGAGCTGCAGGAGCAGAAAACCTTCCAGTTAGCCCTTCGGATGCTCCTCAGCCCCATCAGCAAGCCTTAGGAGTTCACTGGAAGCCTCCCCCATATTCCAAAACTTAGACTCTCCAGGGGCTTATCTAGGCCTTAAACTCATTGTGGGGACTCTCCCTGCTATAAGCCTCAGGCACCCATTGGGGCAACTACCATCCCTCAATGGGCCATAGGCTCATTATTTGTTTTGAAAAGGACCATATCTACTTTTGGTGAACAGATTATGAGTAATATTTTCAAAAGCACCTACATGGCTTAGGAGTCTAACAACCAAGGGAAAATCAATAAGACTTAGGCTCCTAAGTCACATAGTCAGTTTTGAAAAATGTAACCTAAAATAATGATTGAGTTGTTTGAAAGTGAATAGTAATTTTGGGTGCCCTAATTTTTGACAATCCTATTTCAGACACCTTAAAGGGGCCTGATTTTCAGAAAGGACTAAGCACCGACTCTCCAAAGACCAGTCCTCTCTAAGGAATCTGTCGTTGGACACCCAAAATCTCTAGTCGTGTTTGAAAATCTTGGTCAATTTTATTAGCAACAACCAAAAACCATGTGCCATGTCATGATGTCTGGACTGTAGAGACAGGCACAGTCCCACAGACTGGAGCTTCAGGTTGAATGAGGAGCTGGAGAGTGAGGCCTGCCTCACACCTCCAGGGCCTCCCCGCTATACTGGGCTGGGATTAGGGTTGCCTTTGCTGAGTGGTATTGCTGTAGAGGAATTTATGTATCTGACACTGTAAATCCGTCAACATTCACTGGGTTGGTGTTGATAAAATCAGGAATGCATAAACTCAGTATGCCCCATTTTGAATCTACTTGAACGTGGGAGGTTTGAAAGCTTGGACCTAAATGTTGCTGGCTTTGCATTCCACTGAGAATGGGGGTGGGCAAACTATGGCCCGGGAGCCACATCCAGTCCTCCCAGCATTTTAATTCAGCCCCCGAGCTCCCTCCTGGCTTGCCCTGCTCTGTGCAGCTCCCAGAAGCAGTGGCATGTCCCCCTTCTGGCTCCTACGTGTAGGGGCAGCCGGGGGCTTCGCACGCTGCCCCCACCCAAGTGCTGCCCCTGCAGCTCCTATTGGCTGGAAACTGCAGCCAACGGGAGCTGCAAGAGCGGCACCTGCAGACAGGGATGAATGCAGAGCCGCCTGGCCACACCTCCACTGCTTGAGGTAAGCGCCGCCCAGAGCCTGCACCCCTCCCATGCCTCAACCTCCTGCCCCAGTGTTGATCCTCCTGCTCTCCAAACCCCTCAGTCCCAGCCCAGAGCACCCTCCTGCACCCTGAACGCCTCATTTCTGGCCCCATTCCAGAGCCTGCTCCCCCAACCAGAGCCTTCACCTTTTGCCGCACCCCAACCCCCAATTTTGTGAGCAGTCATGGCCTGCCATACAATTTCCATACCCAGATGTGGCCCTCGGGCCAAAAAGTTTGCCTACCCCTGACTTAGAAGAAACCGAAAGAGAAAAAAAAAGCACGAGGAGGGGAAAAAACCCACATAGTGGGATCTTCAGCTGACAAATTTCATAGCTCAGTCAGGTAGAGGAACCCCAGGGTTAGGGACGGGGTCTGAGGTCCCAGCTACACACCTCTGCACAAACACCAACCCCCCCTCCTAGAAGGCACCACACTTAACAACAGAACATTTTTATCTTACCCAGGCAAAGTCAGGAGCACACCCATGTCAGGATCTTACACATGATTCTCTTGCCCCTACTACAGGATGCAGTGTGCAGCCTCCCCCAGCCTGGCTAGACACACACAGGCTTGCTACCCCATGCCCCCCTCCACAGACCTTGGAGTCAGTCTAACCTGTCTGTGCACTCTCTTGCTGGTGAGCAGTGTGAACTTAAAATGTTTCATTGAATCCTCTGTGGAAAAAGGAAATATTTAAATTAGGAGATATGAAGTTTCCAAACTAAAACTACTGTAGTTCAGTGTACCTTGCTAAATCAAAAAAATAAATTCCAGAGGTTTACTCATCTCTAAGTAAAATACTAATTTTAGCCCATTTTTTCCACGTCTAACTCTACAGGTATCATTGCCAACGTAAATTAGACCCAATCACCTATTACCAATACCCTGAGATGTACAGTCACTCCTTATAGGAGCTTTGTTCTCCATCGCTATCATAAAGAAAATAGAATCAGGAGATAGCATCTGAAAGCATGGAAAGGCGGTGTGCTTCAAAGAAATCCCAGCTAAAACTCCCATGTGGGTTTTGTTTCTGATCAGTGCATCAGTTGTTTACAGCCACTTCTCAATTGTCTCCTTTCAAAATTCCAAAGGGAAAAATAAACCCGTAAAATAAGAATTATCTTTGATCCCCTTCAAGATACATGTGCAACAAAGATGCTGTTACCACTTCTCCTCCCACACATCCTGATGGAAGAAATTATTTTAAACACCAACGCTTGACATCCTTGCCCCCCAAAGTGGCTGGTAGCTAGGTACTCTTTGACCTGAGTAAAGAGAAAACAAAAGAAATGTTTTTTTAAAAAACAACCCCCGACCACAGGTTTTCCTTGAGGACCAAATGGATAAAGTACAACTACACATGGTGGGACAGCAGTGCTAGGAACAAGAAGCTACAAAGTGGAACAAAGCAGCATTTGAAAAGGGCTGTTCAAAGGGACTGACCGATAAACAGAACTGTTGGGAAACCAGGTGGAAAGCCAGAGTTTGAGGCTAAAAACAACAGACTGGTTAGACTTAAATTCTAAATCCGTCCTCCTTACAAGATACCAGTACCTAGGATGACCCATACAGAGCAAACAGAACTTAGATGGGCTCAATTAGACAAATACTGGGGCAAGCTCTGTCATTTGGAACCACCATTGTGCCAAAGACAGACTCGCTAGACCAGGAGTGCATTTTGAGAGCAGAACACATGAACAAAGGAAATAGTTTGGAACACAAGCTAAGCATTCAAATACCATGATGAAGAGCCCAATGTAGACAGTGCCATATGCAACATGGCATTCATTCCACTGAATGCCATGTTGCATATGGCATTCATTCAACTGAGGTACAATCGTATTTGCTCCAACCCCTCAGACAGAGACCAACACCTACAAGATCTTCACCAAGCTTTCTCAAAACTACAAGACCCGCACAAGGAAATAAGGACACAGATCAACAGAGCCAGACGTGTACCCAGAAGCCTGCTGCTGCAAGACAAGCCCAAGAAAGAAAACAACAGAACACCACTGGTCATCACCTACAGTCCTCAGTTAAAACCTCTCCAACGCATCATCAGTGATCTACGACCCATCCTGGACAACAATCCCTCTCTTTCACAGGCCTTGGGAGGCAGGCCAGTCCTGGCCCACAGACAACCCGCCAACCTCAAGCATATTCTCACCAGTAACAGCACACCGCGCCATAACTCCTCTAACTCAGGAACCAATCCATCCAACAAATCTCGATGCCAACTCTGCCTACATATCTACACCAGCAATACCATCACAGGACCTAACCAGATCAGCCATACCATCACTGGTTCATTCACCTGCACATCTACCAATGTAATATATGACATTATGTGCCAGCAATGCCCCTCTGCTATGTACATCAGTCAAACTGGACAGTCCCTACGAAAAAGTATAAAAGGACACAAATCAGATATCAGGAATGGCAATATACAAAAACCTCTAGGAGAACACTTCAATCTCCCTGCGCATACCATGAAAGACTTAAAGGTCAGCATTTTGCAGCAAAAAAACTTTAAAAGCAGACTGCAAAGAGAAACTGCAGAGTTGCAATTCATTTGCAAATTTGACACAATCAATTTGGGACTGAATAGAGATTTTGAATGGCTAGCTAACTATAAGAGCAGTTTCTCTTCTCTCGCTGTTCACACCTCCAATTCAGCTGCTAGAGGAACACCTCACCCTCCCTGATTAGAGATAACAGCTGGTTCAGCCTCATTGGACCCACCCGGTTATCTTTAACCTAGTTCTTGCCTACCTATTTATACCTGCCCCTGGATACTTCCACTGCATGCATCCGACGAAGTGGGTATTAGCCCACAAAAGCTTATGCTCTAATACTTTAGTTATTCTTTAAGGTGCCACAGGACTCTTCGTCACTTCTGCAATTCCAGACTAACACGGCTACCCCTCTGATTCCAGAATTTTCTAAACAGCAATGACTGAGAACTAAAATGGGAACGTCAAGCACCCACTTGAAAGACAAGCAACCATAACAAAAAACTGGCTTGAATAGATTTGACTTAGTTAATCAAATTTGTTAAGAGAAAGTTGGAGTACTTACCAGGAAACACTAAACAAGACAAACAGATAAATGTCAAAACTTCTGATTTATGTTCCCATTTTTCCCACTGACTTGATGTGTGATGTAAGGCAAAAATTTTAACTTTCCCATATCTCAGTTTCTCCAGCTGCAAAATAGACTAGTAACAAGGCTTACTTAACACTTGAAAAGGATTTAAAATTCTTTAGGTTGAAATTTGTTATATAAGGGAAAAGCATAATTAGTATGAAAACACTTTATATGGACAAAACTTACTGAAATGGTGTTTATAGATTTTTTCCATTTTCCTTTAGCATTTCTGAGAACTCAGCCTGCCTTCAAGAAACAGCATCTTGCCTACTGTGTGTTCCATTCTGTGCAGCCGATGAAGTGGGCTACGAAAGCTTATGCTGAAATAAATTTGTTAGTCTCTAAGGTGCCACAAGTACTCCTGTTCTTTTACGGATACAGACTAACACGGCTGCTACTCTGAAACCTGCCGCTGTGCAAGGCATTGAATTCAGCCATATTGTTCTCAGAATTGTTGCAGTCTGAGAAGGACACACACAGACAGTGCTCTCTCATGGAGATATATTTTTGTTCTTTCTTGTTGCCATTTCTTTAATCTAAAACAAAAGCCATTTTAGACTGAAGTGTGTGCATGTATACATGTATCTCTCTCGTGAGCATATTTCTCACTTTATGTTTGCAAATATAATAACTGCTAGTATCACCGCTGCCATATTCCTAAGGTTTGATAACACAACCAGCACATTTGTTCACTGGTTTATATCTGATTAGTCAGGGCTCAGAATATTCTGTAAACAAGGTGTGAAATGGAGAATAAGCCTCATTATAAAACTCAATTTACTAATATTCTTTTTCTTCCTAGACAAAGCTAGGAAACAGGCATCCATTCTTAATTTATTGTTATCTCAACCCTGCATGTTGTCCCTCTGTTCCAATTACTCCCTACCGATATCTATTCAAAAGGCTGGGCAAACAGAAGGGAAACTGTTAAAGCACTCAGAAATGAGTTGGATTTTCTTTCTGCAGTATTTGCCATCTGGGAAGGGTCACCCCTAGAAAAATCTCCCCTTGGCCACGGGGTCTCCTGCATGCCCTTCACTTCTATTGAAGCAAAAGAAAAAGCTGCATGCCTACTCTGCTGCAAATTTTCTTCTTTCCACCCCAGCTCCTAGCTTCAATGTTCTTTGTCAGGGCTTTGATGTTGCATCAGGCAGCTTTGAAACAATAACTTGAAGACAGAATTAAGGCCAGTCAAGGATAAAACGTACAATGGATACAGCACAGTGACATCGGCACATGACAGGACTACTTAGGAAAGCTGCACAAGCACTTGAGATTCCGAATGAGAGGACCAAATTCTGATTGTTTTACTCTCACGGGTATTTTCATTAAAGCCAATGGGTAAGAAAAGTAGAATTTGGCCCTGTTTTGTAAGCTGCCCTTCATAATTATGACTTGGTAATAAAATGGTGTTTGTGAGTTCCAGATGAAGTCTGAGTGATCATCGTTCTAACTATGGACTGGCAATTATTTAGCTTCCCCTGCACAGGAAGTAATTTAGTTTACCAATTACCCACACACAGTGGCCCTTTCACTGTGTTCATTTTCCTTGTTTCCCTATGCTCAGTTTGGGTTGCCTGCACTGACTTTGCCCTGTTTTCATCTTCCAGTTTTGGACCGTTTAGTTCTCTCAGCTCAAATGCTTCAGAAACAGTCCTGCCAGAGTTGTTGTCATATGTTATTTTTGAACAGTGAAGGCCTGGGAGAACCTTATTGATTGTGGGTGTATTGTCAATAAGGAGGCTTAAGATGGGAGCCTGGTGATGTAAAGGAGGATTAAGTGCAGCACATTTCTGGGTGAAATCTGGTTAGTGTTGATGCAAAAGGCTGGTGGGGCTGGGACGGAGTTTTTCAGAGGCATAAATAGGAGTTAGTCTTTAGATGCCCAGCTCCTATTGATTTTCGCTGGGAGATGAGTGCATAACTATGCTTTGTACCTTTGAAAAATTTCCCCCCTAAAATACTGGAGGAAGAGAGGGAGGAGATCCAGAGGAGACTGACAGAAGAGGAGTGACTGTAACAAATGTCATCCAGTGCTAACATGAGGGTCCGTAAGCCCCTAGAAACACAAAAAGCACCAGGTTCTCCACTGCCTTTCATCTTATGTCATCATTCACAGCTGTACAAAGTGGATATAAGACCTAACAGTCCTGATTCCCCTCACACTTACCCTGTTACAAGTCAGTAGTAACCCTAACAAAGTCAGTAGAACCATACAGGTGTAAAACTGGAAGTGAGATCACAGCCAGGTCCTATCTGTCCAATTAGGCAGCAATTTACACCCACTTCTACACAGGTACAATCAACTATACGAGGCACAAGGCAATTTATGTAGAGATGTGCTATTGATATTAGCTATGGTAGGTCAAGAGACAATGTCTGATGGGATAGTTTTAACGAGGCTGTGAAGTGTAGGGCTACTGATCTTACTAATAACTCAAGAAATGAAAGATGTTACTTCACAATACATCTGGTGTTTTTTTCAAAGACGGGGAAAAAAATAGGTCACTACTTCATTTGCCAGAGGCTAGGATTAAGGGTGTTAAGGAAAGGGTGTCCAGTATATGCTAAGCTGCTCAGGAGGCAGCTGAGGATTCAACATGCAGGACACAAAGGGAAAAAAAGCTGGAGTGTCGAACGTGAAATGTCGGCATCTCATCTGTAAGCTAAAAGAAAGGGAGATGTCATGTGGACTGAGATGTCAGGTTTGCTGAGTACGTGAGCAGAGTTCTAGGGAGACATGATTTGTTAAATAGAAGATATCAAACTGGAGATGTCAGATACCTAGCTCACAAAAACTGGAGGAGGAAGTAGAATGGTGTGGGCTGCAACAGAGGACAAGAGGAGCCAATAGACCTTTGTTAACTTTAGACAAATGTGGTCTGGTTGAAGCGTTAGGCATTCACAGATTCTACTGAAGTCCATAGGAGGTCAGTGCGTTTAGAAACAGGGCCAATCAACTCTTCAAAATAATTAATGGAGTGTTTGGAGAACAGCATCTAGAAATTCATATTCATTGGGTGTAACGAGCATTATCTTATCCTCAGAAAATGGGGCATTTTGCCTATATTTCTAAATACTGCAATGATAATTAAACCCACTAAACTGTTCAGGCATTTCTAGTCCAACAAGAAGGGAGGGAACATTATTTAAGATTGGTCTCATTAAAAGTGGCAGGAAAATTCAAGAAGAAAAATAAGACAATGGAAAAATGCTTATATCAACTACAAATGAGGATTAAGAAGATTTTCACTGAGAAGAAATTATTTCATTAATATATGCACAAATTATACAGTGCATCTGTATAATGAATGGAGATTTTGTACCCAACTCTCAATAGCATAAACAGGAATTACATATGTAAATAAAAGGTGGTAGTTGAAATCTTGGAATTTCATCCCTCTCCCCCACAGTAAATTTTTTTATAGGACTTTGGTTCTTATAAAGGTGAAGCAACAGTAGCATTGGCTACAAACACTGAGCCACAGCTGGGTAAGCCTCCCCGGACTGGTTTGCTGACAAATCTCTACATCATCCCTGATCTTCCAGATTGGCTGCCAATTGTGTCCAAAAATGAGTGGAGCTTGTGTGAATGGTCAGTAGGATGTGAGGTCACAAATAGAAAAGAGTTTAGTGGTCTGGGTGAGGATTTAAAGATTAGAAGTTCTTAAAATGCATAATGCCTCAGAATCAGACAAGGAAGTGAGGACAGACAGAAGAGAAGATTTAACTAAGATTTTTTAAAAATCTCATTTCGTGATTTCAGGAAAGACCCCTGGAAACTGGGGAGTGGCTAATATTTTGCCAAAAGGAGTTTGGAATATGCCAAAACTTATTAACCTAGTTTCATTTCCTGTAAATGGCATTGTTTGCCTGAAATTCATCACCCTGCTAACAGGTGTTGATGCTGCTGGGTTATTCTAAATGAGTTCGGAGGAAGGTGGCTTGTTGCTTCATTGGATGAGTGTGTGTGTGAGAGAGAGCTGTGATACCAATATTAACAAAAAACAAACCTTTCAAATCATTTAAAAAGGAGCAGACCAGGGAGCTGTCATCCCCCTCCAACATCAGACTGCCTTCCCCTCTATCTGCACAGAAAGTTTCTTACGAAGCATCAATAAATAAATGTCCCTCAAAATAGTTGTATGCAGTGTTGTAGCCATGTCAGTCCAAGTATGTTAGACAGACAAGGCAGCTGAGGTGATATCTTTCATTGGAGCAACAGTGGTTGATGAGAGAGACAAGCTTTCAAGATTACACAGAGCTTTTTCTTCAAGTCTGGTAAATAAAGCATGATTCACATGCCGTCTATCTAGGTGTCACGTTGGCTAGAACTCTCACATATCATGACCATCTTACAAAGACAGTGAATAAAGTCAAAACACACAACAACCTGCCCAGAAATCTGGCTGGTATGACCTGGGGTGCCAACGCTCAAGCATTGCACACTTCAGCCTTGGCACTCTGTTATTCAATAGCAGACTATTGCACTCCAGTATAGCCTCACTCATCTCACACAAGGATGATCCACATTCAGTTTAATTCCACTATGCATATTGTTTCAGGGACACTTAAATCTACTCCTCAACCCACCCGTTCTCTGCAATATTGCTCCATCCAGTGCTGACAGAGAGGAAAGAGTAGCAAAGCTTGTGATGAAATTATGTAATATGCCACATCTACCATTAATTAAAGACTTATTTAATCTACCACATGGTCCTCTTCCCTCATGGAGCTCATTGTGGATAAGTTTACCAAGTGAGGGATTTACAATAGAGGATGTGTAGTGAACTTCATGGCCTGCAGAGAAAGTAACAAATAATTATTTTATACATCAACCTGGGTTTGATTTACCATGAAGGCAATGGAGCCTTCTCAAATGATTTTGCACAGAACATGGAATTTGTGCTGTAGCAGAATTTCAGTGGCATTTTAGAGACAGTCAACTATGTCAATGTGAACAAACCATGATACACATGGTTGAATACTGCAAAATGACTCAGTTTCCTGGAGGTCTTCGTGCCTTGAACATTGTTGATAAGAACGCTGTGGATTGGCTTGACTGGATTGCATACACAAAATAAATAAATAAATTCGGGTCTGAGAAACTAACTCACAGTGTCACAGCTAAATACAAGGTGGAACAGATTGGTTAGCATAAATAATTAACACATAGTTCAAGAGATCATTAAAGGTGAAGGTAACACCTCTCCAGTCATATGGAGGAAAGGAAGGGAAAGAGTGAAATGCAAATGTGCCACAAAAACAGTGACATACCTGAGCTACATTGATGATGTTTTCCTCCTTTGGACAGACTATTGTGACATTACCTGATTAAAATATAACTATATAGATCAGTTTTGCAACCTCTATTATATATTTGCAACAAATCTTGTATAAAATATGGCATGTAAGATATCTATGAAAAGGTTATGATTTGCTGATTATGATTATGCTATCTGTATGCATGTATCATTTTTGTATTTGAAATTATGAATATTGGCTCTATACTTGGATTTCAAATGTTTGCACCTAGGGTAATACCCACAAAGTAGTTAGTCAGCACATCTTGGAGGGACTATTCAAATTGAGTGGCCCATCAAAAGTACAAAACTCACAGTGGTCTTTGGGAGATGCCCATCTACACTGAATGGACTGTCCTATAAATCAGGGGTCCCCAAACTTTTCGGGCCGCGGATCCTTGCCGCAGCCCGGCGGCCACTCGCGGCCCCCCAGGGTATGTCCGCTGAAATGCCACCGCAGAAAGCGGAAGCTTCCACTTTCCGCGGTGGCATTTTGGCGGGACCAAAATAGCCCGCCCAGGAGTTCGGCGGTCTCCTGGGCAGGCTCAGTGGTGGCACCGGGGTCTCGCGCATCCCCTGGGATGGGCTCGTGCTCCCCAGAGGGTGCGCACCCCAGTTTGAAGACCACTTCTATAAATGTGCTGTCGGTAATGGCTTCCTGCAATGACACAGAAATTGGGCGTGGACATGTGACTTGCCCATGTGACTCCAAACACTATCTGCCATCCCCTTGATCCCCCTTCACCTTCATTGTGCTCTGATGCTCTTGCCACTCCCTTGTTCTCTATGTGTGCCTGCTGCACCCTATTTGCACTCACACTCTCACTACCTGTGCTGAGGTTTTTGTTTGAAACAATGGGTTTTCCTCCATATGGCAGATATAAATGGCCCTGGAAGTCCCTCTGTTTTGCCTCTTTTCTGCTCAAATCTCTGAACTGTGGACTTATACTAATGGGCACATTCTAACCAATGGACTGAGGTCCTTCCAATGATTTGGAAGCAACCAGAGACTTATTAAGCCAGCAGTTTATTACATCACTGCTACAAGCCTGAATCAAGAACTTTGCACTTTTTGTATGTATTTGATTCCTTTAACCAATTTTAACTCTCACCTTTCTTCTTTTGTGAATAAACCTTTCCATTTTAGATACTAAAGGATTGGCATCAGCATGATTTTTGGGCAAGATCTAAGTTATATATTGACTGGGTGTGTGGCTGGTCCTTTGGGATCAGAAGAATCTTTCATTTGGTGACAGTAGTTGTAAAGAACGACTCATCTCTGAATCCAGTGGTTCTGGTAGTGATATAAAAACTCGAATGCCAGAGGAAACGGCCTTTATGCTTTCTTGTTAGCCAGTGTAAACAGGAGTTTACTTTTGTGGCTAGTTTGTTATATCTTATGAAAGAATAACCACCAGTTTTCGGTTGTGTTTGCCCTATTTATCAGCAATTTGTCCTGAATTTAGCATCCTCAGTTGTGACTCACTGAGGCATGGTTACAATACCTTAAACTCCCTCATAGGTTTCAACCACAACTTCCACAGCCACCAGCCCTCCATTAAACTGTCTCTGGAATATTCCCACATCAGCATCAACTTCCTGGACACCACAATCAGCTTCAACAGTGGAACCTTATAGATAGTTAAATACAAGAAACCCCAAAATCACCATACCTGTCTTCATAGATCCAGTAACCACCTCAATCACACCAAGAAATCAGTTATCTACAGCAAGGCACTCAGATACCACAGAAATATGATCAGAGGAGAAAGTCCAGGATATACAGTACATCTTAACACATACAAATTCACCTTTACCAAATAAAGGACACTGCATCAGAGAAAGATCGCATCATGGATGGGGCCACCTAAATACCCTGAGAACTTGCTTCAATACAGAAATAAAAACCTTTCAGACCACTCACCCTTAGTTGTCACTTACCACACTGGAACCTATACAGGCTATCAAACACCTACAGCCCATACCTGATGGGGACCCCATCCTGAATGAAATCTTCCTTGAACTCCCTCTTCTAGCCTTCAAAACAACCCCTCAACCTCTCCAAGATCAGAAGCAAGCTCCCCACAGACCAGGACACACCAACTCAAAACAGCACCAGACCCTGCCAGAACAAGAGATGCAAAACTTGCAGGCATATCTCCACTGCTACAATGATCAACGTCCCATATACCACACCTTTCAAGATCTATGGGTCCTATACATGCTATCACAACATGGTGTATACCTCATCCAGTGCACTAAATGCC
Organism: Dermatemys mawii; assembly: GCA_007922305.1. Taxonomy (NCBI): domain Eukaryota; kingdom Metazoa; phylum Chordata; order Testudines; family Dermatemydidae; genus Dermatemys; species Dermatemys mawii. The sequence continues at coordinate 7,969,214 of ML677348.1, forward strand.
CCAATAGCAACTATTGAGTAAAACCAGACAATCACTACACTCTTAAATTAACTCACCCAGGAAAGTGATAAAAGACAAAAACATCACATCACCTGTAGGTGAACACTTTATAAAAAAACAATTTCTTTATACCTGATCTACCAGTCTTCATCCTCAAAAGAAACCTGCACAACACTTTCAAAACATGAGCCCAGGAGCTTAAATTCATAATTTTCCTAGCCACTAAAAATCATTGAATAGAGACACTGGATTTATGGCTTAGCCTTATTACAACAATAACCACTAACAACTCCCCCAGCTGCTTTCCTCCTTGCCCACCACCTATCCTCCCTAAGACTAGAGAGTGTGAACGGGCCACTTCACCATGAATGTTCCCTTGAAATATGTGTTAACTACTTATGCTTAAACAATCTGTTCACCTTGTATTTAGCTATGGGTATGGTTACACTTACAAAATTATAGCGCTATTGCTTATAGCGCTCGCCTTATACAGCAATAATAATAGCGCTATTGTATGTCCACACTGAGATGCTCCAGCGCTATAGCATGGCCACATTTGCGGCAGTTAATACGGCATTAAGAGCAGCGCATTAGGGCAGGTATCCCACAGTACACCTCTTCCTGATCTGGCGCAATGGCTTGTGGGAGGGGGGGCGTCACTTGCGGGGCATTCTATATCCTGTTTGAACTACCCATGATGCTTTTTGGCATATCCCAGCAATCCCTGTGTTTCCTTCCACCTCCGGCGCCATCTTTCAAGGGTTTCAGCAAGGCACGCTCCGTCTTCCATTGTCGAGTGCTGCAATGAATCCAGAACTGCTGAGGGACATGCTGACGACTGTCGCCAGCACATCTCTGTGTGCAGTGGAGTTATTCCTTGACATGCAGGAGGACAGTGATGATTCTGAAGACGAGATCGAAGCGGTGAATGCATTCGACACAAAGCTGCTTGTCTCATTAACGGACATGCTCACGGCTGTTGAACGCCGCTTCTGGGCACGGGAAACGAGCACAGAGTGGTGGGATCGCATCGTCATGCAAGTCTGGGACGACGAGCAGTGGCTGCAAAACTTTCGAATGAGAAAAGCCACTTTCATGGGACTGTGTGCTGAACTCGCCCCTGCCCTGCGGCGCAAGGACACCAGACTGAGAGCTGCCCTCCTGGTGGAGAAGCGGGTGGCTATCGCGATCTGGAAGCTGGCTACCCCAGACAGCTACCGATCGGTGGCCAACCAGTTTGGGGTTGGAAAGTCGACCGTTGGAGTTGTGCTGATGCAAGTGTGCAGGGCCATCAATCGCATCCTGCTACGAAAAATCGTGACTCTGGATAACGTGCATGACATCGTGGCTGGCTTTGAAGAAATGGGTTTCCCTAACTGTGGTGGGGCGATAGATGGGACCCATATACCCATTCTCGCACCCGCCCACCTAGCTGAGGAGTACATTAACCGAAAGGGGTACTTCTCCATGGTTCTCCAGGCGCTTGTGGATCACCGTGGGCGTTTTACTGACATTAACGCTGGCTGGTCTGGAAAGGTGCATGACGCACGCATCTTCCGCAACACTGGCCTGTTCATGAAGCTGCAAGCGGGGACTTTTTTCCCAGACCAGAGGATCCCCGTGGGGGAAGTGGAAATGCCCATAGTGATTCTTGGTGACCCTGCTTACCCTTTAATGCCCTGGCTCATGAAACCGTACACAGAGAGCATGGACAGCAGTCAGGAAAGGTTCAACTACACGCTTAGCCGTTGTCGAATGACTGTGGAGTGTGCTTTTGGGCGTCTGAAGGCGCGCTGGCGTTGTCTTTATGGGAGGCTAGATTTGGCCGAGGGTAGTATCTCCGCGGTTATTTCCGCATGCTGTGCCCTACATAATCTTTGTGAGCGGAAGGGCGAAGGCTTCACTCAGGCATGGTCCTCTGAGGTTCAACGCCTGGAGGCCACATATGCCCAGCCAGAGAACAGGGTTCATGGAGGGGACCAGCGCGAGGCTGTTAGGATCAGGGAAGCCTTGAGGGAGCATTTTGAGGCTGAAAGCCAGTTCTGAAGTGAGGTGCAGATGGAGGGAGGGAGGGAGGGAGGGAGCATTCTTTTAACAGGAACAGGCATTTGCTTTTCTGTAGCCTGTAATAATGTATGTACACTTAATAAAAAAAACCCATTTATTAAGAAGACAATTCATTTATTGAACAGGTACTTCGGTTGCTGAAAGAAAATATTGTGATGCATGTGAGGGGGAAGGCAGGGGAGGTGCAATGGGGGTGTCGTGGGGTCAGTCAGAGATCGGAGTATGTCCGGGTCTCTGAGTCTCCAGTGCCCTCAAACTGGCCATGTCCCCCGAACCCCATTTGCGGTGGCCAGTAAGGCATGTTATTAGGGGTAGACTGCAGTGGATAATGGTCTGGGGTCTGGGGGTTGTCCGGTGAAGACAGAGGGGTTGGAGGCAGCTGTGGATGGTGATAACCATTTGGCTGATGATACTGGCCTGGAGGGTACAGAGGCAAGGAAGGGGAAGGGAGTTGGGGCAAACGATAATTGGGGTGGTGGGTGCGGAGCTTCTGCTCCGCAAGGGTGACAAGCCGCTGCATACTCTGCAATTGAAGCTGCAGTAATGAGAGCAGCTTGTCGGTGCTTTTCCGGCGGTGAATCGCGTTCTCCTTCCGCGCCTTCTCCCTCAACTTGCTCTCATTCTCCCTCCACCTCTGTGCAACTCGATTCTCCGTTACAGCCTGTTGCATTACTTGCTGTACAAGATCCTCTTTGCTCCTTCGTGGCCGCTTCCTCAGTCACCTGAGCCTCTCAGCTGTTGATAAGAGCGATGGCGAAGGGGTGAAGGACGACCCTTCTAAAATAAAAAGATACATTTCACAGTGGTTCCCTTGTAAAGAGCAGACATGCCTATCATTCCCCCGCATTCCCCGTTTGCCTGTCCCGCAGACAGCACAGATACAGCAACGGAGCCCCTGCCATGGTGAGTGGACTCCAGAGGCAAGGGAAATGATTTTTTCCCTGCCCTGAGAAGCTGTGGCGGGGGAGGGGGTGGGGAGTGCCGGTACGTTGCAGGAGCCACAGTGTGAGCAGCAGGCAGGGGGAAGGATTTCTTCCCTGCCCTGAAAAGCTGTGGCGGGGGGCGTGGAGTGCCGGGAAGTGGCAGGAGCCCTACTCTGAACACTGTTCCAACATTCTCCGTAGGTGTTTGTCCTGGAAGATATCTCGTTGCTTCGAGTCACTGAGGAGCAAAGGGAAGGGATTTTATTAAGATGCGGCTTCCGCCCAGGGCCATATGCAGCGTGCCTATGTGCAGCAATGCTCCCCCCACCCATTGTGGCACAGTGGCAGGGACTAGTGACCGTGACCGGGACGGGGACCACGCTGGCTCTCCCGGGAAACCTGCGCAGGTGCATTGCAAGTGCTCTTTTTGAGACCTTTGAAGAGATTACTGATGATGACTACCGCGAGGTGATAGACTACATCAATGCTCTATTCCACATGTAGGCAAGCATGCAAGCATCCCCTTCCACCCCAAGCTGCCTGCCTTCCCCATAGAAAAGCAGCTTTACCGCCGCAATGCACTGCTGAGCTGGCCCCTGCAACTGCCGGATGCTGTGGCTGTCCGCCCTCCTCCTGGCTTTAGAGGAGAGCTCCTGGCTGCATGCCCCCCTGCCCTCCTCCTGGCTTGAACAGAGCACCAGGTGGAATGCCCCCCTCATCCCTTTCCACCCCAAGCTGCCAGCCTTCCCCATAGAAAAGCAGCTTTACCTCCGCAATCCGCTGCTGAGCTGGCCCCTGCAACCGCCGGACGCTGTGGCTGGCTGCCCTCCTGGGTTGAGAAGAGCTCCTGGCTGCATGCATCCAGGGACTCCTCCGTGCCCTGGATCGCTGCTGCCTCGTCCTCCTCCTCCTCCTCTTCTTCATCCTCCTGCTCTTCGTCCTCCTCTTCACCCCCCCCTTCACTGGTGGGCTGGGAAGTGTCCGTGGTGGTCGATGGAGTGACCGTGGGATCACCACCAAGTATCGCGTGCAGCTCCTTATAAAATCTGCAAGTCACCGGGGCTGCCCCGGAGCGGCCGTTTGCCTCGCGGGCTTTGTGATACGCATTCCTAAGCTCCTTTACCTTAACACGGCACTGCAGAGTGTCCCGCTCATGGCCTCTTTCTGCCAAGGCCCGTGATATCTGCCCATAGGTGTCAAAATTCCTGCGGCTAGACCGCAGCTGAGACTGAACAGCCTCTTCCCCCCAGCAGCTGATGAGGTCCAGCACCTCACTATTGCTCCATGCTGGGGATCGCCTATTGCGAGGAGGCATGGCACGTGGAGTCATGATGATCAATCTGAATGATCACCTGCAACGATTCCCTGAGACCACGCCACGCAATCAATCAGATCAATGAGAATGATCACCTGCAAGGATTCCCTGAGACCACGCCACGCAATCAATCTGATCAATGAGAATGATCACTTGCAAGGGTTCTCTGAGAGCACGCCATGCTTGGCTGGAGCAAACAGGAAGGGGATTTTCAAATTTCCCTGGAACTTTAAAGGGCGGGTCTGACGTGTGGTCACCTGAGGACAGGACAAAAGAGTTTGCAAGTGATGACCAGAGTGGCTCAAACGGGAATTATGGGACAGGCTGGAGGCCAATTAATACGCAGTGGGTGTCCACATTCTTCCTGTAGCGCTACAGCAGGTGCGCTACAGCCCTTATTCCCCATGAGGAGGTGGATTTATAATAGCGCTATAACTCCGCGGTTATAGCGCTATTAGTGCCTTGCCAGTGTGGACGGAGAGTAGGTTATAGCGCTCGTAGGGGCTTTATAGCGCTATAAAGTGCCAGTGTAACCATGGCCTATGTCACTCTGAGTTAGTGTCTGAGACCTGAAGAAGAGCTCTGCGTAAGCTTGAAAAATTGTCTCTCTCAAATACAAGGTGAAGCTGGTCCAATAAAAGATCTCACCCATCTTTTCCCTCAAAATGGTTGCAGTTCTCATATTTAGCATAAGAGGTAGGGATAAAAGCCTCGGTACCTAAAACAAAGGATGAGACAGTTAAACTTCCAGAGGTCAAAGGCATAAGTCATCCTCCAGCAGTTATTGTTTGGTTAAAAGGGATGTTGAACAGATTCATGGCAAGGTTTTCCCCTTTCATCAACTGGTGATTAATTTTGACATATAGATGTTTTTGTCCCAAACCCTCCACCACCACCCCGGCCCCAGATCTTTGAATGAAACAATCCAAGTCTATCTCAATTAAAAAACCCCACTTACTGTTTTAAACATAATTAATTAACTTTCTAGCCATTTTCATTTTTCTTTTTATGAAAGGTTGTTTCTATTGCATCTGACCCTTTCCTCAGAAACTTTCACTCAGAGAGAAAGGACCACTGAACATCAAGATATTAAATATTTCATTTTTATTGTTTTTCTTACCAATTAGTTTCTGTTGATTCATGTAATACCATAGAACATTACAACCTAGTTTCTACATAAACTGACTTTTTCCCTATAGTCTCCTTTCAGACATAATACAACACATAGCATATTAATAGCCATTCCTAGTAAGAAACAGTGCTCTGAGATTTCTAAATTCTGATGATGTAGGTGTGGAAACAATAGTTTGCCAGATGCATAGTAATGTTGCCAGGTAATGTGATGATACTACAGAACTGAGTCTCCATAAAATCCTTGACAGAGCTTGTCAAATAGTTTTGCAGGAATAATATTCATAGTGAATTTTAGTATGTTTACATTTAATAATTTCTCTTTTTCCAAACTACCCTATAGTACTGCCCCATCAAAATCAGGACCTCACTATACCCAAATGTGAGAGAGAGTCCTTGCCCTGAAGAGTTTACAATCTGAACAGGAAATAGCATCTCCATTTTACACATGGGGATGCAAGGCACAAAGATGTCTGTGTGATCTTAGGCAAGTCATTTAAAGCATGTAGCTGGCCCAGAAATGTAACCAGACCTCCTGAGCCCAGAACCTCCTTAACCATGAGACCATCCTCCTGCTCATACAATAATAAAAGAGAATTAAAGATAGATAAAGGAATATAGAATTAACCCTCAGTATAATCTGGGAATTGCTGTATTGCTGCTAAAAGAATCCACAAATCTTCCTCAAAGCCAGACATCACATGTTAATGTAACAGCTTTCTAGAGAGTGGGGTTACTAATAAAGTATACTCAATCTAAAGGCTTTGGTATAGAGGAATATTTATGAACCTCTTAAGATACTTTGTTGAAAGTGAGCCACATAGGTCATAAGCATGTCATCATCTGCTTCAATAGACAGGCCATTGGAAGCACCACTTTATGTACTGTTCATTAAATTATTCCACAATTACCTTGAACTGAATCTCTTTCATGATAGCTGAAATTAATGCATAACAAATTAAAATCCCATGTACCATGCATTATTGCTGGCCATCAAAGAAATGTTGATCTACATCTGCATGCCTCAGACTCTATATGTGGAGGGAGGGAAGAAAAAGAAGGAAGGGGTCGTTCCTTATGTATTCAAGGGGATAAAAATCACCCTCATTTTCTACAACAGAAGAGGCATTTCCATAGCCGAGGGAATACAAGAATACATCAGGAACTCATTATACATTGTAATGGATTCAGCACCTCAAAGTCTCATTTACCTGCTCAATTACAAAAAACAAACTCTGCTTTTCTACTTCCCAGTGGAATTTATTTAAATACAAGAGTCATTTCCTAGACTCAGATCTTGTTTGCATTAAGTCACGTTTATCTTAGCTACTTGCTGAAAATACTAAAGGCTTACTCCAGTGCCAAGTCTCACTGGCAGAGCAGAAAGCCCTCCATGGGCAAGAAGTTTGCCCAAAAGGATGTTGAGGGTATGACAGGGTCCCATCTCAGACCAGGCCCTCCCATGGCACAATGGAGTGCTGGACAAGGTTCTCCCAACAACTCATTAACAGCCCAGAGTACTTACAGTAACATGCCACTTCTTGGGGTCCAATCTGTAAAGTCTTTATAAAATAGGGTGTCCTTTGGCCCTTCAGACCCATCCTCTTCTGTGGGGCTTCCAATTCACTCTGGTTCCAAAGCTTATACAGATTTTTCTATACAATGCAAGATAGTATTATTTAGAGTTTCTCTCTCAAAAGGGGTGTACACGTGAGTGCTGGGGGAGTCCTCTCACACGGAGCTGACTTCAGTGTGTGACTACAGCAGGGTGTGGCCTTACCTGTGTGTGTGTGCTGCAAGAGGCCGGAGACGCTAATTTAGTAAAGCAGGGAGAGGGAACCCTGGCTGACTGAGTAAGAAAGGATCAGTGAAATTCCAGTACATCAGGTGGTACCCCAGAAGGAGGGTCCAACCCGTCACAATACCAGTAAAGATATTAAATATACATGATGTTAAGGGAAAGCATGGCCCAGTAGAAAGAGCATCAGATTCTGAATCAGGAAACTTGCTTTTATTCTCATCTCTGGCATTGGCTAGCTGGGTGACCTCTGGCAAGTTATTCAACCATCAGTTTTGTTCTCAGTTCCCCATATAAACTGACACTGATAGTACTTACCCACCCTTCTGCATAGACCTGAAGATCTGGAGATGAAAAGCACTAAAATGCTACGTATCATCATCCCTAAAGCAGGGTGTCAAGATATTCCACACTGCTTGATATTAGGCCTTCCGTCCTCATTTTAAAAACCATTTTTAGGTATCATTGAGATTACCATTCTGTCAACACTCCTCATAATTGCTGTTTAGCAAGCAGAGCCACTTAAGAAAAAAATATTTCCAGTGAAGTTGAACATTTATTTTAATTCTTTAAATTATTTAAGAGACCAATTGGGTTAACACTCCTGGGCTCTGCCTTAGAAAAGAAACTGCATAGTGCTAACGGAACTTAAACTTGCAGCAGGTGTGATCTGAGACAACACTGGAAGGTGTTATATATATGACTGCATGTAATACTTTTCATAGTGCTTATGAAACACAATCGCTGAATAAAAATCTTCCCTTATGTATAAACAATAGTCATTTTTCTTTTACTTTCCAGCATGCTTTCATACAAGCTGTCAGTAGCCTCCTTTGAAATCCTTTCCTACACCCATAATGAGCTTTTTAAAAGTCATTCACATAAATATTTTAAGTAACAACTGGTCCATTTTTCCTGTTCTTACACAGTCCTTTTAGCACTCAAGATTCTAAAATAACCAGTTATTAAACATCTGACACCAGCTTAATAGTCACACATTAACTTCCTTTCTGTGATCTCCCTGTTAAATATGCTGCAGACCAATGCTGCATTTACCTGTGGGTCAGATGAGCCAAGGAACAGGTTAACAGTAAATGAGTTTGCTCTCCCCATAAATCAAGAAATGAAACAAATATTCCATGGAGACAATACGATCTCCTCTTCCACCACTGTATAATTAAAGTAATAACAGAATACTGAAACAGATAAAAAGCTAAATAATGTGGGATCAAATTAAGAGAGAAGGAAGGGTTATAGATTAACACTGGAAATACCTCTGACAAGTGTTACAGACACAAGTTGGGTGAGGTAATATCTTGTATTGGACCAACTTCTGTTGATGAAAGAGAGAAGCTTTCAAGCCACATAGAGCTCTTCTTCAGATCTGTGTGGCTCAAAAGCTTGCCTCTCTCACTAACAGAAGTTGGTCCAATACAAGATATCACCTCACCCCCTTCTCTCTCAAATACAGTGGTCACCAGCTGGCTGATTGTGATCGACTGGTCAATCCTAGAGGATCTCCCAGTCAATCGTGATCTCTGGCAGCATAAAGAGGTTGCCACTGAGACAGGCTCCTTGCCTGTCCCGGTCCCACATCGCTCACAGAAGCAGCCAGCGTGGTTCTGCAGGCAGGGGCAAGGGGTCTCCCACCGTGCACTGCTCCTGCCTGTAAGCACTGCCCCCGCAGCTCCCATTGGCTGGGAATGGGGAGTCCCAGAGCCAGCACTCCCACCTCCTCCTGCACCCCAACACTCTCCCAGCCCGGAGCCCCCTCCTGCACCCAAATTTCCTCCCAGAGCCCACACCCTCTCCTGAACCCCAATCCCCTGCTTCAGGCTCAGCCCAGAGCCCCCTCCCACAATGCAAATCCCTCAGCCCCAGCCCAGAGCCTGCACCCCCCTCCCGCATCCCAACCCCCTATCCCAGCCTGGTAGGGAGAGAGCGAGTGATGGAGGGGAGGGAATGGAGTCAGTGGGGCGGGCCTCAGGGAAGGGACAGGGTAGCTCCTGGGTTGCCCTTAAATTCAGAAGGTGATCTTGGCCATAAAAAAGTTGGAACTGACACAGCTACAACTACACTGCATCTGACAAGCATTTCCAGCTGCTTTTCTAAAGCAGGCAGGTAAGGCAGGTGCTGCACATGGCCCCCATTATACAGGCACCTATTATCCCCCCCACCCATGTCCTGATTTTTTACACTTGTTATCTGGTCACTTTCTGTTCAGTCCTGTGATAACATCCATTGAATTCTACACTAGCGGCAAGTGGTGCCAAAGCCCTGAATGGGAGTTGCAGTCTCAGACTTCCTGGGCACAAGTTGCTCAGGCATGTGTTCTACGTCCCACTCTCCAAACAGGTGGACATGGTGTCCAATGTATTCACACATATGGCTGAAATTTTGTCTCTTTACCAAGTGCAGCACCAACGCCCCAGGCAACTTGAGGTATGGGACATGTATATTATTTCCTAAATGCAGGCAGCTTGAAGTTAAGGCAATAATTCTACTTGATTGGCCTGGACCAAGAGTAAATTAAACCAGCCCAGACCAAAATAAAACAGAAATAGTGCAGATGTTTATCCTTTCCCACCATTTGCACAACTAGCATTAGTACAGACTGTGATAAACTATAAAGGATAATAAATACAGCATTAATTTGTGAAGTGAGAACTATTTTGCCCCACAACCTTTGAACAGAAAAACTTTATTGGATAACTCACTAAAATCAATTTTCCCCCATGCATTATTAATTTGATTCAGTTGTAGACAAATGTGCTGATGCCACATTCTGTGCCCAATTCAAGAATAGTGGGCATGTGCTAAAACTCCAGCAATCAATGAACATGCTATTCAGTTCAGCTAGTTACTGTTGCCATGCAGAGAATCCAATCAATGCCTGTTACATCTTTTTGTAACCTTTAGATAAAACTAAGATATTTTTTAATCTTTAAAATGAGTCACCTTAGCCCCATCCCCTGCAAGATATGATGGGACATGAGACAGAACAGCACCACTGTTAATGCTTCAAATCTGGCCACAGAAATCTCCTTATGTCCCATCTATGCTACAATTACGGTGGTGATTAAGGGCTGATTACAATAGAGTTCCATTTTGTAGTATAGGACATGAATTGTGTTACCAAAGCCGTGGATAGTTCAAGGCTTCAGCACATTAGTTTCCCCATCTGCACTACAAAATGAAGCCATGTTGTAAATAGGTCCCTTAGAGATGTAAACGAGGCTTAAGAAAGAGGGAATTAGATGGGCAACAAGCAAACACAGACAGCTGCTACTGCCATTGCCAGACAAATAAAATGGTTATCATAGGTGGAGTTGCACTTCAATTTCCTCAGCAAAACACATTCTGAAGTAATGAATTCAACTATGTTCATTAAATGGACAACAAAATTTGCACTTCTCTATAGCCTCAAAGCACTGTGCAAACATTTAATGAACGAAGTCTCACAACACTGGAAATAAATATTCTAAGAAGGAAGGTCCACGTTTTGGAAGTGGCCTCTGAAAAGCAAACTCTTGGTGTCTAATATGAGCACCCAAAATTTGAAACAGAGAAACTTTGAGGCCATTTTTCAAAATCCAGGCCCAAGTGACACATGGAGTCTGGTGTGATGTTGGGTATGCTCTCCTCTTCTGAGCCTGTGTTTAATTCACTAGATTAAAATGCTTCTCCATAGCTAACATGACCAAGATCATGCTACCAATATGTGACAGACCCTGGAATACAAATGTGGTCTCCTGCCGCTAAAAGTTGTTGAACCAACCAATATAATAACTGGATAGACTACAGGAGGGTTTGTGTATTGATAATCTGTATTCTCATCTGGTAAAAGATTTTTCCATAAAGTAATTTTGATCAACACAGACTATTCACTGTCATTGTGTGTGTGGATTTGGAAATAAATGAACTCAATCCCATTGTCAGATTTGCAAGATCATGGGTTTTTTATTTTAGACCTTGTTTATGATTTTTAAAGCATGCACAAATAAAATATTCATTACAAATTTCTGCTTGCTAAAATTTTTGACCTGGTCTACATCAAAGCATGATTCCAGGACAGAAGTAAAGTGACTTTTGCAGGATGTGATACATAGCACAATAAATAAAGAAGCCTGTTTGCATGGGATCCTACATATGAAGATAGTTTTCTCTTCCTGAACCACATGCAGCTCCACCGAGACTTGGAATATAAAGTCCTCAACCTCAAGGATCTCATTTCAAGTAAGGGCCCAGCCTTTTCCCACTCCCTCACTATGTAGCTAGGGGGCATAATGAGAGCCCTGTGCAAGCCTCTTTACTTATGTCTGGCCTATTCACAAAAATGTCATGGATTTGCCTGAAGTGATGTTACACTGATTTAACTAAACTGGTGCAACTCTAGTTGTAGATCGTATTTGAACAGGGAAAACTACAAAGATAAAGCCAGGCTTACGCAGTTACAATGTCCAAACAGTTTGAATCAGTGCAACTGTGCATTTAGACAAGGTATTAGAGTGCTAGAGTGCATAACTGCAGTGTTTCTGGGACTTTGGGCCAAGCCCCCATGCACTGGGATGCCCACTGTGCTTGAAGATACACAAATACCAAACACTGCAGTAAGTTATGCTTTGGGCAGCACTCTCTTCCCTCCTTTACTAGTCATTGGGGGATTCTGCAAATCTCTAGGACCCGGCCCTGAAGGCTAGAATATAGTACGAAGGAGACCACACTTGGTCCATGGTTTTCCATTTGTGCAAATCTGAATGGACTGCATAGAAGATCCGTAAAGCCCTGAGCACAACCTGAATAAGCACTCAGACCATCACCAAGCTTTAGACAAGTTAGCATTAGAGTGAGCAACTATCTACTTTGAAAATAAGAATCTGAATAATTTAATAGAAACCCCATGGATTTACCTCCCCTGGGTAGCTCTACTGCCTGTGCTATACTTGTTGTGTGAAGTGAGGCCTGCAGCATCCATTAGGGCCAGCCCCATACTTTCCACAAGCATTCACTTAAAAAAACCAAACAAACAAACAAAAAAACCCCACAAACCACCCCTCCCCACACACACACACACAAAAAAGACAACCACAAATACATGGAACTTCTTCTGATTATTTATGGCACTTTTCATAAGGGGATAGTGAATAAGCCTTGGTGTCCTGGCCTCATTCCCTCTCTTGATAAGACAGCTGCACGATCTTTTGTTATGTCCATAATGGATGCACAGTGGTTAGAATGTACCAGTGTCAGAGTAATGAGTTATCTCAGAGCTTTACAGATGTGTGTACCACTGTGAGAGTGTGATATAAAGGCCTTTGAAAACTGCTACAGAAAGGATACATCATAGCCATTTCTTACAATTACTTTCTATCACGAATTATCCTGTGCAGTTAAAGCAATAGCTTATCTCCTGCTTTAATTTTAGTCTTTCATCTGAAACAGTCAGTCATTTACATTAGGATGACTGTTCTATGGAAAATACAGGCATGGGCAGCTTGGTGGAAAGTCTGTTTTGCATATTTTTCTTTGTAAATGGACATGCTAGACTTCAGGCTGCTTCCCGCCCTAGATTTAGGTCACTAGTAATTGGACGCGTGTTGAAAATGCACAAGCTCTGCTCACTGTTGCTTAATTTCTTAGTATGCTGATTTGGCAGTTGTCCTACAAACCAGAACAGTTGGGTATTTAAAATGTAATAAAAAGGACAGCGCCTCTATGATTAACTTCCACCCCATAAGCCAAATTCTCTTTGGACACCTACACCTTCCACCCAAGGCCACTTTAAAATTAAACCCAGTGTCTCATGACAGAAAGCATTTCCTTCACGGATTTTCAAAGTGGAATTTTTGAGTAACAAGAAAAGGACACTACAGTTCAGTCACATTCAGTTCATCTGAGTCATTATTTGACTCCCCCTCCCCCACACTCCACTTTTTAGATCTAAAATCCTTATTTACTTCCCAAATTGGAAAACAGCCTTCACAGACACCAGCAGCAGTTGCTCCAGGACAGATGAAGCAGGACCTGCCAGAGCACCCTCGCAGTACCTGGGACAAGTTAAAGTGCATGCTGAATTGGTCTGTGTTTGGTCTAACCCAGAGACCAAAAAACAGGACAGACAGCCCTGGATTCCCCCATCCTGCAGTGTATTATGAGCATTTCCTGGTGGAACAGCATTTCTACTAGCGGCAGAAAGGCCCACCCTCTTGAATACTGTAGGATAACAGAATTAAAATCCTTTCCCCTGCTCCTCCTGGAAATCTTCTGTCACAGCTCTTCATACCACCAGTTCCCTTAATTTCTTATCTAACCTTCCTGAAGGTCACTGCGTGGCCCCACCAGGCTAATTGGCTAGTTCATAGGAGTAGTGCCAAGGTTTATGCTGGAGCTTACTTTGCCATGTTCTGCTTGCTACATTACAGGTCCCATGTGCATTGGTTGGTTTTGGAATAAATCTACATGGTGAGAGGAAGAGACAGCTGCCTCCCTCCATGGGCTGCTTCAGCTGGTGATGCTGGAGGCTGAGCTGGCAGGCATTCAAAAGGGCTGTCTGGGCTGAGCAAGAAGCCTCTGTTCAAAATAGCCTAATAAAATTCTATTCATCTACTCATTTGAGGAGATTAATTTTTGTTTGGGACGGGAAAGTGAAAGATCATTAGTCTTTACCAAGAGAGTAGTCAAGCAGATTTTGTGCTTGAGCATGTAATTTTTAATTATATTTCAAGGCTGACTTAAGATGCCTACCAGAAGATCTAAAATACAGTGGGCCATATTGATTCCTTCTGTTCTAAAAGGCGCCCCTCTGACAACAAAAGGCCAAGAAAAACTGGTGACAGGCAGATTTTAGCATTACCAAAACGAAACAGGTTTGCGCCAAGATGGCCATATCAGTACACACGTATTTAAAGATCCTGAGTAAAAAGTATCATCCCACACTATTCTGCAAAACAGAAGAGTTTAGTAAACTAAACTTTAGAGTCTTATCTCTAAGCAATAACTATGAAAAGTAACTTTTGGTGGCATGCCACATATAAGCTGAAAGTAAAGACAAACAGTACAAAGTGATACACGTACCCTGATTATTTTCTAAGTCTCCATTTTGTGACTGTAATAAGAAACAAGGTTAAATACCAGAGATCGTCTGTAATGGGAAACAAGAGAAAGATGACACAGAAAATGGGGCTGGGCAATAAGGCACAAAAGCTTCCTTTGCACATTGGTGTCTTACAGGTTTGCAGCAAACAAACTCAGCCAATAGCTGAAATGGAAAAAATGTGCAGTCTTACTGTTTATATAGAAGGATGGGTTTTTTTCCTTTTACTGAAAAGTGATGGACATCAGGAAGGTGTTTGATTGATAAGATTCTGACAAACCTTCATTTACACACCAAGTTTTGTTTTGGAGTGTGGTGAGCGAAATGGGCAGCTGATTACTGTGGCTAGATGCAAGCAGGCATGGTCATATTTTTCTAGACAGCTTGGCCAGTACAATTTGATCATGACCTGCATTGCCCTTCTTATTACAGTCCTGAATCTCATTTGGGGCAGAGAGAAACTGCCAATTGAGGCAAGCTGTCTGTGGTGTGCTGGCAATCGTAATAAGAGAGACTTCAGGAATTAGGATGAGACTAAACTCATTTTCACTTTTAGCCAAAAGGGATTTAAACCCAGAAGTACAAAGCCAGTGGCATTAACCTACTATACCACCTAGGGAGTTAAATACCGTGGCTTGTAATGTTTATACCTCTACTTAAGAGCTGGCACTCACAGTTCTACTACTACTGTTTTCAAACCTAATTCCCCTCCTGACCGGGAGCAATAGAAACAATCGAGAAAGTGTTGCAAATAACAAGAGACCCAGACAAAGTCTCTTAATTCAGTGGAAGTTAATAAGAAAGGGAATCTAGGGACACATTTTATTTTACCTCTGTGAGAAACACAGTACGTTCCTTCTTACCAAACCTTCCTGTTAACTAAAGTACAGTTATGTCCCAAGGCTTGTATTCCTAGTTGAAGTTGTTAAGTGGCTTTCCAAAGTAAGTGGCTTCAAAGGGACTGTGCTCCAAATGCCATGACCCTTTAAAGCCAGCTGGTTTGTAAACCTGGCACTTTTTCCTGTGCTTCCTACTTACAGGCCAACAGCACCGCTTTTTGGCTCCCCGCCCCCGACAATCATCCAAAAATCCTTGCAGATTTAGGATAAGAGGGATTGCATCGTCTTGTAAAGTTAGTCTCATTAAAGGGGACTCTCACTAATAAATTGAAACTTTTTGTATTAAATCAGTCTTTTATTTCAATAAGTACCTAGATTTCTAGTGAAGGGATGGTCTGGATAATACTTAGTCCTGCCACGAGGAGGGGGACTAGATGACCTCTCGAGGTCCCTTCCAGTCTTATGAGTCTATGTTGGAATTCTGTTAAAAATCAGCAACTTAGTTTGAGAACTATGCAAATCACTGAATACTGCTCCTAGAATTTTCCCTTCTGCCACTGTAACCCGGAGAATCTTGCACAGTTGCAAACTACATAGCAGGTCTAATCACTACACAGTCTGAAGAGTTCACATTGTTCAGTTATTAGTAATGTGCTAGTTTAATAAAACCCCTCCAAATTTTTAAACCTTTGCACTTGTGCTCAAGTTACAAATCTTGCCACAATTCAACATTTTAAAAACTGTACACATGAATCTGTTTCAATTATGCTGCCAATCCATTAATCCTTTAGGTTGACAAAAGTTGGCCAATTACAATTTTAAACAATAAAGGAATAGGAAATATAAGAATAATAATTCAGCATAAGATTTAACATTTTTATAGCTTCATTTGCTGATAGCATAACTGTTTAGGCTCTTTAAATTTCCTAAATCTGATCCCATTTTAAGTAGTAAGAACAATTCAAGCAAATACAAACGTAAAACAGTCATGTTACAGGCTGCAATAGTCAAGGACAAGAAGGCAATTGATTTGACAAATTTAAGGCCAGCTATTTATAGTTTGAAATACACTATACTTTTTCATGGCACTTAAAACACCAAAAGTTAGCAGTGAGAGACAAAATTAAATAGGAGTATACATATTTATACTGTATACTATATATACACATAACTTGTTTCTAAAATAGAATGTCAAGCTTTTCCTGCTCAGCTAAAATTAGTTCTGAAAGATCATTTGTGTTTGGCTACCATGCACACATCTTAAAGTAATGTCACTGTTTTACTCACTCTAGAGCAAAGTGTGACTTGTTAAATCCAAAACAGACCACTCCTTAATTGGTTAAGTCACTAAGGATCATTGAATGCCCCATTTTTTCTTAAATACAGCTAAATTTAATTATTTCTCAAGAGATCAGCAAACACTTTCCTTAACAATTAGCATGCTGTTCTATTCTACAGTAACAATCTCAATATTATACAAATCAGATTTTGGTCATGCAGCAGACGACCATCCTCACAATAATCTGTTTTGTATTTCAGTCAGTCTAGAAAAAAGAAGCACTGCTGAATGTTTCACTAACAGGTCATCCTCGCCACTCCATACTCCAAGCTGACAACAGCAGGCTCAGCTTTTGACAGCTCCTCCATGTATTCACTGTAGCGATTGTCTGCTGTGTTGCTGCCCTCTATAGTTCGAATGGAGTCATTCATAGGTAACAGAGGCGGCTCCTTCTTAAAGCACTGAGAAGTTTTAAGTGCTGGTGAAGCAGGATGGACAGACTGCAATGGTTCCTTAGTGAGGAGTTCTTCTGGTTGCCTATTTCTTTGTTTCATTTTCTGAAATATAAACAGGATCTATTAAAAATAATGTTCCTAGTACCCATCATTTCCTGGGATAAAAATTAGAGGCCAAGCTAATTAGACAAGATTCAACACACTTGTCCAAAGCCACATCCTGAAAGGCTGGTTTGGCCTTTTGAGCAATCTCGTACCAGTGCGTAGCTGGGGAGTTGGTGTAGAGTGGAATTTTCAAAGTAGCTAGAAACACTGATTGTGTAAAAATCCTGCTAAATACTGAATGTATAACAAAACTATACCAAACAAACCATTTCTCAACATTCAAGTTACTGTAATGGTGGAACTAAAGAAAAGGACCAACAAAAAAGGCAGGGGCTGAGCATGAGTTGGATGATCAGGAGAGAATGGTGGAGAGAGGAGGGAGGAAAGGAGCCTGTGCCATTAACAATGGCTCAGGTAATTAAAAGATTTCTGTCTTCCTTGGTTGATATTATAGAGAAAGGATGCACAATTGCAATGGTGGGTGATAGGTATATACTGTATGACAGTCTGAGAGAGAATTTAACCAGTATTAAAATCAACTGCTTTTCTGGTGTAAAGCTTCTCCTGCTACCAAAGGACAATGCACAGTACAACAGGAGGATAGAATGATTTCCGTTTAAGTGAAAAACCTTTGGCGTTCACGTAATCTCAATGTCAAACACAGAACAAAATCCATGCAAACTAAATTTACTTTAAAAAAGCTACACATAATAAATGCTGCATCATATAAGAAGGCTATCAGTTTCATTGTTGTAAGATTATGAGAATGAACTTGTCCTTCAGGTTAGAGCTCAAAGTAAGTTTATTTCTTATTTTACAATACTCACAGCTTCCAGTTCTGTAAAATCTGTCTCCAATTGTTTATTTTGTTCACGCATGGTCATGATGAGATTAAATACAGATTGCCTGGGGTGCATAGTTCGGTCAAACTGATGGTACATATTTCTCCAAAATCTGCGTGTACCAAAACACAAAACTGTTTTAACAAGCTAGTCTAACAATAGAAGTGAAGCAAATATAATGTACCTAACGAAACTTACTTAAAATTGAAGGGCGCTGTGTTTGGATCCAAGAGGACAAGTTTCTGAGAAAATTCACAATTGTATAGAGGATTAAGATACTTCTTTTGTTCATCCAGAAGGAATGGCCATAAGGAATAAGTTTTCTCTTTCAATCTTAAGGTAAGCAGAAATGAAAGTCAAGACACTAATTGTGGGTGAAAAGCAGCAATACTAGCTCTCAGTCTTACAGTTCACCTCAGTCAAAGCAATAAATCCAAACTAGACTGTTGCTTTTCACCTCCACAACTGCCAGAAATGCAGTCATGAATTTAGAATGAGACAGACTACCCAGTTCTTCTATCCATCCATCTCATGAATTTATAAAACTCCCTTTCACCCAGGTGGCCAAGCATCAAATATTCTTGGGATAATGGAATTTCTGAAACAGTTCTCACTTCACCAACTACTTCAAGAACATTTAACTTATTGTATACAATATAGGTAATAAATCTGAGGGGGATTATTTTAGGCATCACCACATTCTCTATGAGACTTATGGTAACAAAATGAATCATTACAGGGTGTAATCTTCCCCCCTTTTAAAAGAAGACTTAATATAAGGCTCTTTGGACCTCTCTCCAGTCCTTTTGTCATACATCTTGAGCTCAATGACACCTATACCTCAATTTTAGCCATATCCCAGGAATAAACAAAAATACTAATTTTATTATTGGGTTTAGAGCTAAATAGTGCTTTAGGAAACCATGCTTTGCATAGTTGCAGGAAATGACTGAGGGGGGAGAAAACCAAACAAAAAACGTAGGCACTTCAGATTACTGGACAAAATAGTAATAAATGTACAAGGAAGAATAATTCTGAAGTAGAAGGAGAAGGGGCTCTGACTTAAGTTTTTACCTCTCATTAACTATAATCGTTTTTGAAAAAAAAATGCTGGGGTGGGAAGTCTGAAGAGGCCTTGATTTTTTCTTTATGAAATATGGGTATATGCTTTTTTCCTTTCCTTTAGAAAGAGGGTCATTAGTATCAGACATCTGAGAATCACTGCTGCTTTCCAGTGCAGTTCAGCTCCTCTTTCCCCATTATAGATCATGTCTAGTTGCTTTTATTGAGAGTCCCAGCTGAAGATTTATACAAGTTCTTAGTTTACTGGAGTAAATGAAAAACATTTGCAATAAATCTGCTTACTTTAGCTCTTCTCGCTCTTTTTGGCAGTTTCCAAGGAAGTTTCCAAATTGGCATGAATGGATGTGTTCATGGATCTGAAGGAGAAAAACTTCATTGTATTCAAAGGCTTGTGGAAACTGCTCTGTGAGATGCCACACACCTTCTAAAAACTGAGTGAACACTGGAGAGATTTCCTTTGGGTCACCATCCAATTGGCCACATCTACAAAAAGTTTCACAAAGACATCAGAGAAATCCAGAAATTGTTTTTAAATGTGAATAAGCTTTTAAAAAACCAAACAAAACACTGAAAATCTTCTGCATTTATTTTGACTAGACAGTCAGGAAATAAATATGTACCTTATTGAAATGAATGCAACTCCACTCCAAATAAGTCATGATGTGGAAGGGACAGAACACCATATTTCACAGACCTATCTGGCTAGAATAGCAGAGCCACAAGGCAAAATTATGTTTTTCATTTTTAATTTAATTAACGGACTCAGTTTATGCAGCTCAAGAGAAACTGGCCTGGTTTTAGAGGAAAAATGGTGTCAAATATGGCTTCTAAATCCATGTTGAGACAATCCTTCCTCTTCACCCTGAGTTTTCCAGCATCAGCTAATAGACATACCATTATATTTGTAATGAATAATATACAGCAGAAGGCTAGTTAAGTGGCTCTTCAACATCTGGTATTGTGACAGGCCTCGATGCTGCATATTCAGAATCTACCAACTTGAAATAATTGGTAGTCTCCCCAATGTCTTTGTCAGAGCAGATAGGGTATGTCTGCACTGCAGGCACCCCAGTCTAGGTCCACTGACTTCTACAAATGGGGCCCATGCTAGTATCCTAAAAATAGCTATGTAGATGGTGCTTTGACATTATGGCGTGGGCCCTGAAGCCTGGGTATAGATAGGGGGCTTCTGATATGAGCTACAGCCCAAGCCACACTATCAAAGCACCATCGATGCAGCTATATTTAGTGTGCTAGCACAGGCCCCGCTAGAAGTCGTCAGTGGACCTTGGTTGAGAGGCTCACTCCCAGATGCTGTGTAGCTATATGAGAGGTTTACAATGTGAACTACCACAGCTAGCAGGACTTTCCTCCAAAACATCAAGAATAAAAAAAGAAGGAAAAAAAAAAAAAGACCAAAAAAATTTGGGAATGTACAGAACTGATAATAAATTAAATGTATATGGAGCTTGTCAACAGAACATCTGACAATTAACAGCGATCATTTAAGAGGCATTTTCAAATTAATTAATATATTTTTCAAGAAAAAAATATTGCAACAAACTCATCAGCTTCCTTAGCCTACAGCACAACTTTAGTTTCATATATTCTGAATGGCTGAAGAAAAGTTATGAATCAGTGCTGCACTCTCTAAAGACACAGATGCAGCTCCAATGAATTAGATGCCCAGTGATTGCAGGATTCACAGTTCTAGGGCAACAAAAGTTAGGATCAGACACCACAGTAATGGACACCTATAAGATCCTTACTTGCTAAGTTTTATCTGTTTTCCCTATTGTCATCCAATTCTTGATAGCCCTGAAGTTCACATGTGTGATATGGAAACAATTATCCCATGGGCATTTGAATAAGCAGCAGGTAACAAAAGACACAGCCTGTTGCAGAGCTGGCTTACTCAGAGTCACAGAATCCTAGCAACACTGCAGCAGAATTTAAGTATTAGAGATTCCATAAAAAAAAAAATGTGCATCAATGAAATATTGATACAGAATATTGAGCCCTGTTTAGTAGCATATGCACAACTCAATTGACTGTGTGATACATCTGCACTAACTGGCAAATCTGTAAAATTCTACTTTAGTTGAAAAACATCTACCTGTCAGAAAATTTGTGTCCAAAGGAAATCCAGTCCTTTTCTATCAAAACCTAGAAGAGAGCGAGACATCAGATGTAAAGAAATTATGAACCTCTAGATCTGTGCATTATCCTGACAGATCATCTATATGTTTTATTTTAATTTGAATTTATTCACTGTGTCACACTGCACTTTACACCACTTTGCATTTCTTTTAGTTTCTTGGCATAGTCTTCAATACCTTCAAGGACGCTCTCAAAAGGACAGCTGAACTAGTACATTTGTAACAACTCTGAAAACTTTGTTTCATTGTTAGTCGACTCAACTGTCTGCCTGTTAATCATTATAGTGGCTATGTTAATCCAACTCCACTTTTTAGAGTAAAATAGAGCCTCATTAATTCATATAAATGACTGAGATACAGCTTGTTAATAGCTGATGTTTGCAAATTAGTGAGTAGGTGAACTGAGCAAGATGAATGCATTACTGTATGTACTTCGTCAACAGTAGTTTTAATTTATAATACATAACAGTATCAGAGTAAAATGCAATTTAGTACATTTTGTAATAATAAAGTCATGATAACGTTAGGAATGTAGAGACTGCCCCCATCAGATCAGACTGGCATCCTTCCTGATAGTGGCCAGTACCAAGTACTTCAGATGAATAAAAATAAAATAAATAAAAATCACTAAATCTTATAATTGTTCTTTAAGAAATAATATTCCCCTGCTATTTCAGTAGTTTTATATCCCCTACCTTTTTATCCTTACTAAACACAGATGTTTGTTAGCCAAATAGCTAATCCTTTTTTGAATCTGACTAAATTCTTGGCTTCTGATATTTGTGGCTGTGAGTGCCACGTTATTTGTGTTCTACTAATTTTAAAAATTGCCTTTTCAGATTCACTGCATCTCCTGTATTGAGAACATGTAAATAGGAGTGTATGATTTTCCCACTCTTTTTGTAGATCCCTATTTTATCCCCTTATTCATCTCCTCTGTAAATTAGAATGTTCATATTCATACTGTAGCCTCTCCATGCATCTAATCATGTGTCACTCACTTTTTAAATCTTTTCTATTTCATCTTTTTTGGGAAAGAGTGACCAGAACTGAATGTGTCTCCTTTAGAAATACACCAAACTATATAGCAAAAAACTGTAAAATTTCTGTGAATCAATTTTTATTTATTTATTTATTTAACAAAAGGTATCGGTTTATGCTGTTATACTGCATGCTTAGGAGGCTTAGATTTAGCGTGTGAGAACAAAAAGAACCATCTAGTTACAGGAGTAGATGCTTACCATGAAGCCTTTGATTGTTCTATAATATGAATCCAACAAGAGAGATCCAAGGGAACAAACTTGGGAAGTTCTGTCCCAGCCATCAGAGCAGTGAACTAGCACAGTTGCATTTTCAACTGCTATGGCCTGTAAAGTGGAAAACAAAGCCTAGTAATGCGTGTTCCAAAAAGAGGCAAGAGGCAAGTTCCTAGGTAAATTCAAAACCTCATTTTATTCCAAACCTACATCATAGCCCATTTTTAATGGCAGCATTTGAAGCTCATCTGGCAATACACACAGAAATTATTGTATGGGTGAAAATATGCTGCAGTCCATTAAAGCTGGGATCTCCATTTTGCAATGCTATAATGCTCCCTATAAAGATCACAAGATCCAGTTTCCTGCTTTCCCATTGAAGGGCCAAGAACTATTAAGGTGATTTCTCATTTATTTTTCACCTTCCATTACTCTCAAGAAGTTAAAGTACCCAGAAACATCTATAGTCTCAATGGACTGCCAGGAAAAAGCCTTACTACACATCCCAGAAATCCAAAGAAAATAAGGACTACTTTGCTTTTTTTTTTTTTTTTTTTTTAAAATAAATCCTCTATCTAATCCTCCCCTCAAAAATATGGACACATGCAGAGCAAGTAGCTTGGACTCAGGTCTTGTTTACACTTTACAAGTTATGTTGGTATTACTTCTGTTAGTCAGGAGTATGAATAAGCCACCCCGCTGAGTGATGCAAGTTACACCGAACTGCCAGTATGGACAATGGACAGATGGGAAACTTTCTCCTGGCACCATAACTACCACATCTCACGGAGGTGCTTTTATTATGCCAACGGGAGAGCTCTCTCCCATTGGCATAGAGTGCCTTCACCAAAGATGCTACAGTGCCACCGCTGTAGCGCCTCTAGCATAGTCTAGCCCTCAGTCAAATAGGAATTTATGTCTCATTCATCTAATCATTTGCAGGTCATGTTTAAGAGATGTGAGCATTCTAACCTCTAAATAGCCCCAAGCACCACTTCAGCTAGTAGAAAGTTCTGAGGCAAGAATTTGTGCTTCACAAAATACAAAGTACTTTCTACTTTTTATGACCGTTATGTATATGTGATCATGCAAATCTGGCACACACTGAGACGTCTTTCCACTGAGCTCTATCAGCAATATCCCACAGCATAAATATACGTTTCCAACATGACAGAAAAAATACACACATAGTGAATTCATCCACAGATGAAGTTGTGCATGTTAGATATAGCAGATAAGAGATAAAACAGTATACAGTAAAGAGTGCCTCAAGGAAGGCATAAACACCTCGGAATAGCACCAGCTACATTAAGAGCCCCAGCAAACTGATATCCCTATTTACAGGTGGATACCCCTCACAGTGTGACCTGCAAATATTTAGATGTTAAGGAGAGTGGGATATACATAGATTTCTTCTAATGAAGAAAGGCAATCAGAATACATCTACTTCAGCCTACCCTTTCCCTGCCCACTAATTCAGGTCCCCCAAAATCACGATCAGCTATCTACTCCACTGTCATCCTAACATGTTGTTCTGTGACAAAGGTATCACAGAACAGCACTTGTAGCAGCCTATGAATGAGTCAGGGTTTTAATTATTATATGATATGGATTTGCAGAGATTTTATATCTCAAGAGATTAACAAAAATAGCTGTTTTAAAACTGCAAACCACACCATGTAATAAAAAAAAGGTTGCTTACCCTGTCTCTATAGCTCAGTGCCAGTGAAGTTCTTTGATAGCTGTGTATCACAGTATGTTTGGGGGGCGGGACTCTGAGTAGGAACTGGCTGATTTGACTCTGAAAAGACTTGAACTAAAAAGAAAGAAATAAGTAAAGTTAGAGTTGTGGGACTGGTCCCCTGCTATGTGGAAAACTCAGAACTTGTAGCTTCCTCCATCCCCATATTCATATATTTGCAGGTTAGGTGATCTCTAAACTACAGCTACCTAGCACAAAACTTGGGTATCCTAACACCCTTTCTTCACACTGCTAGGTGGGCAGCCTTCCAAGAAACCTAAAATATTAGGAGGCACATCTGTTCTCTCTAAATATATAGAAGCATGTTCTGTTTGCATGCTGATGTACTTGGTGTGCAGTTATTTCTAACTTAATTAAGATTAATAATGAAGCAAAACATCAACCACTGAGATTATAGCAGCAGCAGCCATTCTCAGTTTACACCAGCTAGAATGGTGACAGGCAGAACCACACTTTCCAGTCACAAGCCCTCCCCAAGAGAAAGAAAGAGCATATGAATTACTTTGGCTAAGAAGATAGCAGCATCCAATACAGCTTTGATATGACGCAGCCAGCCAGAGTTCTCCAAACCAGACAAGAAACTGTTGACAGACAAAGCTTTTGTACCACTGACTGAAATAGAAAGAAAAACGGTGTTAGCCTTTCTATGGAGCTATAGCTGTTTAGGTGGAGAAAAATAAAATAATTACAGGATAGGCGGATATTCCCCAGTTTAAAAATCTATTTGAATTGTTCTTCTCTTTTGGTAAAAGTGTAAGATTCCAAATGTTTCAGAAATACAAATGAGTGATAACATTTTTCATCTAAAAACAGATCTTCCAAGTATCTGATTATGAGTTACAGAAGTGAAGAGATACTAAGTCACCAGTGTGGTCAAAATATAAGACAAGATTCAAGGATAAAGGATTAGTGGCTCCCGGTAGGAAGAGCTACCTAACCTAATAGAGAAAGGACAGCACAAGATAAATACACCACAATCCCAACAGCCTATCAAAAATATTTCCTGGGGAGTAAATCACGTAATCAGACAATGTTGATAGTTTTGAACAGTTAAATGATTACCCCAATAAATCATTTTATTTAAATAAAGTAAATGTAGTAACTGTACACTACAATGAACGGTCGACCTTAGATGGTGAAGTCCTTTGTGTATCTGCAGAACAGATGCACTGCCGCTTCCTCACTGTAAGCTCCTCCATATTACCTCACTAATGTACCTGAGCTGTGATACTGGTAGCAGTGAGGGAGGGAAATTAAGGGGAAATCATTAATAGGAGAAGGTAGTTCACCCTCAATCATTCTAATTTCTCTCCTATCTTCTGAGAGTATCAATATGGGTGCTTTATTGCTGTTGAACATGAAGGGCTATTGGATTTTTGTGTGTACTATGGACAATTGTCAGTCCACAAGAAACCGGAATTAGGACATCAAGTAATCATAACATGGTAATAGCTTTTTGCTTGTAAGTCACTTTGAATCACACACACACTACTCTGATGGCCAAGCAACCAATCTGGCTTGAACCAGGTCTTGTAAATCAAAATAGTTTTGCACTATTGATCCTAGCTGGTTGAGAGGTCTGGGCATCAAAAAAGATGAAACAGCTACCCAACTTGGCTGTCACAAGATCACATGACCATGTGAGTTAAGAGAATTTTTAGTAGAGAGTGAGTGAGGATGTAACACAGTTAGTGCAAAATCAATTCTTTTAGAACTGGTCTCTGATTTCTGAGAGTGAAAATAAGTGCAAGTACATTTTATAGCAATCAGATGTTAAAGTATTTTAGGTGTGAGTGCAATCCAGCATTTCGACATTTAAGTCCTATTGAAAAAATCAGGGATAATACATGCATGTTATAAAACCCAATGGTTTTCTCCTGTAAACCATTTGACATGCTAACAGAATCTGCCCACCTCCACCCAAGACATATTACATGTTAAACTATTTTCCTGAAGACAAATGACTGGCAATTCATATGAGCTCATTACCCAGGAATTGTGATTAACACTAGCACCTGCACAACAGACACTAAACTCACTGCTGGAGGTAACAAAGTTTGGAAATTCCCTGGTGTTTTGCATAGCTTAACATTAAAAGACCAATGACCTGAGATCACTTATCTTATTTTTAATCATATTCTGTTATACAACAATTAGAACAAAAACCATACCTTCTAAAAGTTTCTGCAGACTGGATCTCATTACGTGAATGTTTTCAATTCCAACAAACTGGAATCTAATGTTAGCATAGTTGTCTTCATTTTCATAGCCTTTACCTGCTGCTCTGTTTGCCATTGCATTAAGCTTAGTGAAAGAAAATGCAAATATTTAAAACCAAGAGTTAAAAAGTAAATTGTAAAATCAAAATATAGATTAACTGACCCAGCATCTTCAGCAGGACCCTCAGCTAAAACACAAAACTAACACATACATACCATAAACATCCTTATGGATATTAGATTTGTGGCAGACTAATCTGAAAGGATTACTCTGACATGAGAATGGCAACATGCGGGGGAGGAGTGATACATAGAAGTCTATGAAAAGTAAAAAACAAACAATCAGATGTTGAGAGCTGACAAATCTGAATACTACAGTGGAACTCGCAATACCGCAACCCCGCATTTATTGCGATCGATATTTTTGGACCCCGACCGACGCGGTATTGCGGGGTTCCACTGTATATCCTAATTCTCCTTTCCCCAAATCATAATTGCTTATTTGCTACACAGTAATTAACCTAGAAGAAAAAGTTAGTACTATGAAGTGTTAGAATACCTGAAGTATGTAATTTGAAGGGTAAAAAGGATCAGTATATCTTAAGTAATATGAAATCTAAAAAATTATGAAGTACCAAAACCAGATCCAACTGGGCTTGGTTCCATTTCATTCAACAAGCCAGCACTTTTTTCTGGAGGCTCCCTCTTGTACTCCAGAATCTAATGTTTTAAAATTAAAGTTTAATCTTGTCCTTATGATCAAATACATTTAAAAATAAGAACTTTTGAGTGGAATCAACAAATATATTTGCCTAAATCTGCAACAATGGCTCCAATAAGTATCAGCTGCACCACTCTTCTCAGTGTAGTGCTAATACCGAACTTTAATAGCTGATCAGATATGATTAACTATTTTATTGCTGACCAAAACACACAAAAAGAGAGAGATCTACAGTTTACTTTAAGTGACATGGCAGATAGGTGGAGCGTAGTTATAAGCAGAGTTTAAGAAATAATCACTACTTGACATGCCCAGCCCTCAATCTAATCAGTGATCAAAGAAGTAAAGATGTAGTAATGTGAAATTGCTTATTAAAAGGTGGTATCTAAACAAACTCTAAGGCTTGAACACTGCCCTGCAGATGCTCTCTCTAGGTTTTACAATTTCTGTCTCCTAATTTCTCCATGCTCCATTAAAGCATGCTCACTAGAATTCTACTGGTGTGTGCTTGGTTTGGTTTGTTTTTTAAAAACAGCTCTCCAGCTCTGCATCCAATGCTATAAAGTAGTTCACATCAATGTTACACATTTCGTCCCAGTTAAATAGTTAAAAGAAGTTTTAAAATTCCATACAAAAAAATGAGTGCTCAAATAAATGGCGTAATTTTCACAAGTGCTGAACACTCAAAAGCTCTCACTGACTTCAGTGGGAGCTACGGGGTGCTCAGCACCTCTTAAAATAACATTTTTGCTTGAATATGGAGTCTTGGACTGTAGCACCCATTTTTAAAAATCTTCACCCAGGTTCCTAGGTGAAACCTGTGCTTCGTTTTGGTTAGCTGCCTGAAGAAGAGGAGTTACCAAACTCATCTCACATAGATCATGAGCATCAGTAATACTTTTGGTCATTGACCTGGGACAATTCTGAATCCATGATCTAGAACAGGGGTTCTCAACCTCTTGCTTTCAGAGGCCCTCCCAATATGCTATAAGAACTCGATGGCCTACCTGTGCCAAAACTGTTTTTCTGCATATCCAGTGGATTAAAAGCCAGTATTGGCATGAGGAGATAGCAAGCAGGGCAATTGCCTGAGCACACCACGGGATCCCACGAAGCTAAGATGTTCAGGCTTTGGCTTCAGCCTCTTGTGGCAGGACTTGGGCTTTCTGCCATGGGTCCCAGAAACTCTAATGCCAACCTTACTCTCTAGTTTATTTTGGCAGACCCCCTGAAACCTGTTCACAGATCCTCTAGGAGGCATCGGACCCCAGTTGAGAACCAATGCTGTATTGTAGAGATTAAACACCATGAGACAGTATATTCCCAATACCCGAGCCACACAGTGCCCGCAATGGCACTTCCGAATGTATAAAGTGATCAAGTAAAGGAATTTAAGATAAACCCTAAGCTGCAGCCCTGATAAAGCTACATACCTTAGGTCGAGTGTCCATGACATACATGTAGTGATGAGCAGGGTTGGCTATACTGATCGCATGCAGCATATTTTCATCCTCCAGACACCTGGCACTGAAACCTGAAAGAGGTTGACTGCATCTGCAAATGGCAGCCTAATACAGAAAACAAAGAATCAGATAACAACAGTACATTAAGTAACGTCTCTAAAAGAATGCTTCAGACATATGTATTCTATAGAGCTGCAACAGAGTAAATTCTTTTATTCTGCAGACTATGAAGAGAAAGATAAACCAAAGAACTAAAGCAAAAGTGCTAACTTTTTAAATCAAAATACACTTTATGGTAGACCTTAAATTTAAGTCCCTGATTGCTGTTCATGGACTTTAAAGCCACATGGCACTTTGATAAAGATTTACCAAAATTTTGGAAATATGCCCAAAGATCTTGAAATCTCAGTTTATTTCCATAAAAAAGTAAGTTTATAACACAGTCATTTATTCTAAGAAAAATGGCTCTCTCATGTCTCTGCACTCTCAGGATATTTTCTATTGAATTACTCTCTCCTTAAACACAAGATGAATCTACATTTGTAATGAAGACAGTCATTTTGTGCTCTTCTACACATCACTTAACCTCCAGCCTGGCCAATATAAAAACTGTAGTTCTCTCCTTGTCAGCAGTGTTCTTTGAGGGGTGTAATGCACATTCCCTGACAGGTAACACCCACAAATACATACACTCTGTGGATACAGCTGGCAGTTGCTTAAATGTAGCTTTACAATACTGGCACTTCAGAAACTGCTGAACACACAGGAGCAGTTGACATAACATCAGGGTTGAGATGGACTGTTGCTGCTCCATACAAACAACCCTCCTCTGTGGAGTTCCACAGAGCTTGATTGTCTCTCTTCCTGCCTGCCTTCCCTCTTCCCTTCCACCTTCACAGCATTTTGGAACAAAAAGATTTTATTCTTGACATTCCAACAAGTACAAAAACAGAGGATTTGATCACCAGCTGGTCTTAAAGGCTTTATTTTTGGAATTTTTAAGAGGTTCAAACGACTAGTGAAGAATTTTACAATGCTAAGCATGACCTAAGCATCACTAGTGTCAGAGATTAAGAAAGTAGGATTGTTCAATGAATGCAGGTTATTATGCTTACCTCCCTATCTTTTCTGGACTAATGACATCTGTTGAGAAAGAGTTTTAGGCCACTTGCGCTGAAAGGAAATCAGACTGTACCTCTTTATCTTTATGATAATATGATAACACTGGGAATCTTCCTTTGCTTCTAAATTTGGAGCTACCAACGATTATGGGCTTGCTTGTAGTTCTGGGAACATAAAGTTCTCTGGGATAGGATTCACAAATCTGCAGGACAAAATAAATGTACAACGTAAATGTTTCATTTACAGACTATATCAAATCTGGTGCAAGATTCCTAACAGTGAACTGCTGTCCTTGCATGAATCATGACAGCTTTGTGGATAAGATGGTGGTTATAGCAGGGCTAGATGACACAGAGTAAAAACATTTGCGCTTGACATACAGAAATATGCCCATAATCCTTCCTAATGTACACACACCAGAAGTGATACATGGATTAAAAGGGTCTGAAAGAATGATGAAATCAAAATCATATGATGTGGAAGGGGACTGAGACAACAGTGTACAGTCTATCAAAATGAGACCACAGAATAATTTCACAATAGTATTATAGAAAGATCACACCCCTTGCACCTATCCCCAGCTACACTAATGGAAGGGTAGGCTTCTCTCTCATTGAAAGAGTTGTTCTGCTGCTTCTTTACTACAGGATTTCCATGGCTTACCCTCAAAACGGGATTTCATTGAGGGAAAATGAGAAAAACCTTGCTATCCAAAGACTATCACAACATCCAAAAACTGAACAGGGAGGGAGAGAGTCACAAGTCTCCCATCTTCCGCATCCTTTCACTTTATGCGGCAAACTCATGACTCAAAGGTCATGTGGTTTGCAAGGCATTGCAGATGTTGTATTGGACTGGAATCAGAGGTTATAAAACCAAACAGGCATAAAAATAAACAGGTTTCCTCCACTGCAACAGATTCTCTATTATCCTTTACCTCGTAATTACGATTAGCATCAGACAACTGCCAGTTAGAGTTTGGCACTCCCATCCGCTTGTATTCTTCTGCTAGGTCAATGAGCTGCCAGCCTTGAAGCCGCTTAGACTCATTTTGTTTTGGATTGTAAGAGAAGGCATACAGTTCATTGTAGCTTGCTAAAGGAAACAAGAAAACAAGATCTTATGCATGGAATCAGATCCCAGTGTCATTTTTGTCTGAAAAAGGGATGGTATCGAATTCATCATCTGATGATCATCTCTGTAGTTCTGTAACTGGGCGAGATGTTTTATAAATATTCATAGCCAGTAAACTTTTCAAAAATGCCTAAGTCACTTAGACTAAGCCACTTTAAAATATTTCAAAAGCACCACTCAGTAGGTAATTTCCACCCCAAAGAGTTTACAATCTGAAGTCACACAGGCAGGGGTGAAAGTAAGGGGGTACAGTGTACCGGTAAAAGGCAGCAGTCAGTACCAGCCCGCACCGCTGACTTTAAAGCGCTGCTGGGGCAGCTCTTTAATGTCTCTGCCCCTTTTGTGCCCCTGATCGGCAGCCCTGCAGGTCCCTACCAGCAGGGCCACCAATGCAAGAAGTAACTGCCCTGGGGACACAATTTAAAAGGACCTGGGGCTCTGGCCGCCACCGCCAACGGCCAGAGTCCCAGTCAGCATGGGCCAGGGAGCGCAGATGGACTGGCAGGGGGATGATGACTCCCCAGCCCCGCTTCTTCCGCCTGAGGCCCCGCTCCTTGGGGGCGGGGGGCTCAGAGTGGCCCCGTACCAGTAAGAGCAGCATTTTACTTTCACCCCAGCACACAGGTACCATACAGTTAATGGAAAAAGAAAGATGAATGGACATCAGCACAGGTAAATTTGACGGAATGTAGGTTTTAGCATTTTCTGCAGAACAGGGACAGCCTCACAATCGCTGGAGCCCCGGATGCCACACTAGGGAGGTTCATGGGCTGCAGATGTCCCGCAGGCAGGAGTTTGATACCCCTGGAGATAAAGGGTAGTCAGTAGAAAGCTTGATAAGAGCTCAAAGAACGGGAAGAATTTTAAGAAATGAAGGCAGAAATTAATGTAGGTCCAAAATTGTGGCAATCTTACATTGTCTAGTGGAACAAGACAAAATTTTTCAAACGATTGATCTGATGTACAATTCATATATTAGATTTAATATTTAGAATTGTTGCAGACAAAAAAAATACAGCAGAAGTTTTTGGAGAGATCAGATATGAAGATGACAAAAAAATCAGTTATAAACCTACAAGGATCACTACTGTGTTGTTCTCAAAATTTCAGCATTCATTTTGAAAGTGTTTGTTAGTAGTTTCATAAAGCTTCACTATGTAGTAAATACCGTGAAACTTAAAATTTACTGAAAAAAAGAGTAAAACATTTTTAATCATACCAGTGTGACACGCTGCATCTCAAAATAGCACCTGGAACCCCCAGTGTCACCTGATATGATTAGCATATGTTTTGTACAATGCATGCCTTGTGAATTTAAAAAGTCCTGATCAGTTGAGCATTAACATCTTGTTGAATTTTATGTATTGTCATTGTATGTGAAGTTATGAAGTAGTGCTATATGTTCGTTTCTGGGGACAGATTTACACCTAGATTGGCCAGAGTGGCATTGATGGCCCATTAGTAGAATCCATTCTCTGAATGGCCCTCCTCCCAGAGACTACTCAGAGGGCATATGATGGAGGTGGCCTACCCCTGTGACACAGCAAGGATCTTTCTAGCACAGGGTGGGCAAACTACAGCCTGCCAGCCAATTTAATCCAGCCCTTGGGAGCAGGGTCTGGGGCTTGCCCCGCTCCAGCCATGCAGGAACCGGATGGGGGACATGTTGCTACTTCCGGGAGCTGTTTGAGGTAAACACTGCCCACAACCAGCATCACTCAGTCCCTTCCATGCCCCAACCCCCTCCCCCAGCCTGCTCTCCGAACCCCTAGATCACAGCCCAGAGCACCCGCCTGCACCCCAAATCCCTCATCCCTAGTCCCACCCCAGAGCCTGCTCTCCCAATCCCCCACCCCAAACTCCCTGCCTCGAGTCCCCGAATTCCTCATTTCTGGTCCCACCCCAGAGCCTGCACTCCCAGCCAGAGCTCTCACCTCCTCCTTCACCCCAACCCAAATTTGGTGACCATTCATGGCCTGCCATATAATTTCCATACCCACGTCGCCCTTGGGCCAAAAAATTTGCCCACCCCATTCTAGTGGCTGGATGAAACTAAGAGCGGTACAGTGACATCACCACTTAACCTCTTTACTGCCTATCTTAACACCTAGAAGACTGTTTGGTCCCAGGTTGAGAAGAGAATTCAGCCTGTGTATTAAGAACTGTAAACTCCTGGAACATCCATGGGGGTGAGAAAAGCTGTTGGATTCAAGTCTTGCTTAGTCTGTTAAAGTTTAGATTTAGACTGCAATTTTATTTTTACTTCTTATGTAACCTACTTTTACCTCTATGCGTAGCGCTTGTAGTCAGTCATTTAAAATCTCTCTTTAGTTAATAAAAAGATATTTTAATGTTTTATCCTTACCAGTGGGTTTGTCCAACGTGCTTGGGGAATCGGTTCAGATTACAAAGGCTGGTGCAAATCCACTATCCTTTGACAAAGTGACAAACTAATCAATGAGCTTGCACTGCTCAAGAAAAGATCTTCAGCAGTGTAAGACAGTACATTTCTTGGGGGTTGGAGGAATTGGTTGGAATCTCCCTCTGTATAAACCATGAATGGCTTCTTAGAGAGCATTCATGCAACTCAGCCGGGTGTGTCTCTCCACAACTTCATAGCTGAGTGATCACAGCAGCTGGAAGGGTTTGCTGCTTCTCACTGGCACAACATTGTGACAGCCAGCTCAGGCTGAAAAGTTTAAGGGGACTCAGTGGTCTCACAGTCTAGGCTGTACCACGAGGGATGTGACAACCAGCAGTGACTTTTATAAATGCAGTTTCACAATCACTTAAGATATCACCTTCTCCCATACCCGTATGCAGAGTAACTGTTACCAAAACTATGCACAGCAGATCAATGGCTTTCTGCGTTTATGCCGCTCAATTTCAGAGACTTTACAGAAGTCTTACATTTAATAACAGAAATAGCACAAGCCCAGAATTGTTTTTCAGAATGGTGGCACAAACATTCAAGTGCACAAGACCTTGTAGTCTAAGTCATACCTGGTTTTGACAGTTGCAGCAAAGAGTTGTAAATGTCATGACAATCCCTTTCTCTGGGAACAATAAAGTGAACCACCCTAAAGTTCTTGCACTGGATCACAAGAGGGCAGCCTGAAGTAGTCAAGGCAAGTTTTTCCACTGTAGCGATATGATGATGTAGTATCTATGGCACACAAGAATTCATAATTCAAGTCTTACTGTAAGATGTTAATCAATAGCACTTTAAAATATACTCTTGAAAAGTTAAACATAACTCAACAAGCTAGTCAAAAATCCTTATACAATAGGTTTAATTTGTTAAAGAAATCCCTGACACTAGCATTTTGGTCAACCTATCCTAACCATTTATCTGAAATTATGCTCCTTCTCTTCCCTGAAACTTCAAAGAATTACCAGTATATCACAAACTTCAAGTGAATCTCTTTTTTCAAAAAGGCAGCTGAACCACTTTCTATAAAGCCCCATATGCTGAAAAGCTGTATCCATTTAGGTGTTGAGAAGATATGCGGGGTTGGTTGCTTTCCATGTCTGGGAGTGCTCTTAACTTCAAAGCATCAAAAAGAGCAACCAAAATAAACAGCCATAAGTACAGAAAAAGTTAGTTTAGTTAACCTCTTAACTAGAGCTAGTTGGACATTTTTCATTAAAATGATTTTTGGGGTTGGGAGGGGTATCTTTTTTGCAAAAAAAAAAAAAAAAAAAAGTGAAATTTTCCCATGGAAATTTTCATTTTTGCAAAAAAAAATCCATTTTCTGTCATGGAAATCAAAGTGATGGTTCTTCATCTCCCTGTCTAGAAGGCTTTTGTCAATTTCGCTTTCCTTATGTGGGTTGTGAAATTGATACAAAATTTTACAGCAGGGCTTCTCAGGCTGAACACCCTAGCTTTCAGCCTCTCCAAGACTAGAGCTGATGATAGTGAGGGAGAGACAGGAAAGCTGAGCACTCTGCTCTTTGACAAGAGCCCTGAATCTCAGGCCTGCTGTCAATTTCATTTTCTGCCAGATCCTTCCAGGCCAGCAGCTGAGAAGGCTAAGAAGTTTTGGTTCTCCAGAAATCAATTTTTTCTTGAAACCCCATTTTGTGAAAAAAAATTATAAATTATATTATATTAGAGAGAGAGCACACGAGCGCGCATTTCACCCTTGGTCAGGAGGAAAACATTGAATCTTTTTCAGGAAGGGATTAATATTAACACAACTCAGTTTTACATTCCTCAAACTTTAGTTTTAAGCAGTAGGACCACTACTTGATATGCAAAAGATGGACTTTCTAATGAAGAACGTGAAGGTTACCTTACATTTATGCCTAACTGTAGTTTGTTAGTGTCTTTTCTTCTGATACCAATTCCTAAAATCAGCCTCTCCGTACCCACACAGGTGTGAGCTAGGGGGCAGCATAATCTGTTCCTGGGGAACAGGATGAAAAGAGAGAGAGACGAGAAAGATCTATTATGAACTGTTCTACAGCTACTCATCTGGATAATCTAGATGTTAGACTCCAAAGTCAGTGCCATACAACTTCTCCTCCAAACCACCACCTCAACCACAACACATGTCCTTTGAGGGAAGAAAGGATTAACATAGGAATTTTACGAAGTTATTTTACACAGACATGTAAACACAACAGATCAAAATGGAAAAATGCACATGTGATTTAACTGCCACTTCCCCTATGCAGGAAAGCTACATATGCACTAGGCTTCATCCAAGACACTGAAGGGAGCATATTATTCAGTCTTCTTACTACCACAATTCTTCTCTCCTTTTAAAACTCAAATAAAATTAGGGGTTTAAGAAAGCATTTTGCAAGACATGTATTTGAGAGGATAGGACTAGATTTCAACAACAGAATTTTATACCCGATTTAATTGGCACTAAGGACAAATTGGTAATCAAAAATCCAGATAATTCGGAGAATGAGCAAAGAGCTTCAACCCTTTGCAGCAGGACCTGGGGGCCGATAGAGGGAGTTAAGCCCCAGCGCCCAAGGTTGAGAGTAGGAGCTGAGCCCCGCCATCCAGGGGTTCGAGTTGATTAATACAGACAGACAGATAATGTAGGCTCAGATAAATGTGGTTCTACTATACTAACAATGATTAAAGATGTTCTTATATATACACTCTTTCTATAAATTTAGTTCAGTACAAGTTGCACAGTGGATACAACTGGACTGACTTCAAGGACATTAAAATGAAGTAAAGCACAATGAGAACAATCAGCACTTCAGAACATTTTTTTTTTAAACACATATACAGCACCTTTTGTTCTGAAGGATTCCAAAGCTTCTTCAAAACTATATACTGTATCCACAGAAACACTGAGGTACAGATTCCTCTGAGCTTGTGGGCAGCAGCTAGCCAAGCAGGTAATCAGGATACTGGACTAAGGTCATAGCTGAGATGCTCATACCTTTTTTAAAAAAAAACTTACAAGATCTTCAGTGTTCATACAGAACTGAGACCCTTGGGTTTTGTCTCATTTAAGGCTACAAGGATTTGAACCTGGAGTTCAAGTAAATCTAGATATGTTAAACTGACGCTTAGACCACTAAACAATCTCCTCCCATCTGATGCACAGAAATTAAAAGAGGTAGAGAGCTAAACAAAGTCACCAGCACACACAAATGAAAAACTAATTGGCATGACCATCTTTGAAAAGACAAGAAATGGAAATTAGCTGCATGACTGGATTTTCAGAGAGATACCAAGCATCCACAGGTCCCACCTTTGAAAATCAGGCAGCTATTTAAGCGCTTAAACAACATGGATTTATTTTAGACAACCCTGTTTGAAAATGTTAGCCATAAAGACAAGATGCAGCGCTTAAGCCTGGTCACTGGTGCACAGTAAGAGTATAGATTGTGGATCTATTGCTTATTGGTTTTGTGCATCATGAAATAGGCAAAAATATTTGAGAAACTATATCCAGTTAAGTTTAAGAATAGTTAATTATTTATGTTTAATTAGACATGCACAAGGAAAAGAACATACATTTGGAAAAGCTGTGCATTTTCAGGCTACAAGGTAATGCATTTGATATCCTTACCCAAGTCTCCTTCTGGCTAGAGTCTATGAATAACAAATGAGTTGCTGTAAGGTACAGAGTTCCCGTTAACGATTTGTTGCTGGTGCTGAAACGGTCTATTAATTTCACCTGCTCTACCTGTAAGAGAAAAAAAAACATTTTACTGGAAGTAAAACATGATTGAACATCAAGGGGAAAAGCCTTCCCTGACAGTGAGATCTATCAGCCTGTGGAAGCAGAAACTCAAATGTGTCGCACATTTAAAACTACACAGGACAAATACTAGGAAGCGAGCAATAGCATACAAATCTGATTTGCCAGGAAGACTAACTAGATAACCTAGGTAATCCCATTCAACATAATGCACAATGAAGACACAAGGCTAGGATCATAAGTAGATTCAATTCTCTTCTGTAAAGTTAAAGCTTTTCAAATAAAGAGTCACCTTCTGTTCTGCTATGTATTAGGGATTATTTTCCACCAGTGTTGATTAGTGCATATAAGAAGTTTTTAAATCAAAATGTATAATTTGTTAAAGTAGAAAACATGTGGCATTCAAGTCTATCTGAAGTACAGCAGCAAATCCTCAAAGTATATTTTCCTGTTATGTAGCGGTCTTGAGTATTCAATTAACTTTTTTTTTTTTCCTCCGAGGTTTTCCGTATCCCTCTCAGAGCCCATGGACCAACTTGTCTTGACTTCATTTTCTCTTTGGCTTTGTACTGTTCCCACCCTCCACAACCTAGGTTATGGTGTAATGACTTGCTCTCTGCTGGTAAACTGGAAACTCCCAGTAAAATGGAAACAAGAGCTATTATCGGCAAAAAGACATTCTCCTAAATTGGCAGAGGAGTTATGTTTAGAATAGAAAGCCCTTGAAGGAAGAGATCTCTCATGCTGACACCTAACCAAAAATCTTCCCATCCTTAACTCCAATAAAGGAATATTTCATAAAAAGGGGTTTTAAATAGCTGAAATGAACAAAGCTCTTTACAAACTCCACGCAGTTCGACAAACAAACAAACATTACATGATCTTATATGTGAAACACCACAACACAAAAGGACTACAGTGAAAGGCTGGTCTCTGTAGTCCTCATTACTTCTTAGCACTAATGAGACAGTCCTGCCAAGTTAGAGCTGTGTTGCTAGCGGTCCAACACTGTTCCCATTAAAGTCAATGGCACAACTCCCAATCACTTCTAGAGCAGCAGGATCAGCACCCAGGAGAGGTGGCTGTGACAGCAAATATAGAGCCCTGGATCAGCAAAGCAGGCATATGCATTTCCTATATATTACCTTGACAATGCAAGCACAGATAACTGTATCTAGATGACCCCAAATGGTACAGATTTGATTATTAAACCACAAGAGCAATTTTTTTAAAAAAGTCAAGTGCAGTAGGAAAGATCGATTGTGTGCATACTGTTCTAATGAACCATTAATGCCATGCCACACCTCAAAGGGGAGAAAGGGGAGAATTAAAACAAGCCCGTTTCTCAGTTTTATGGAGAAAGGGATTTTAAAAGATGGCCTGCATTTGAAATATAGATTAAATTATAATAAAATCTAAGAATATACAGCAAAGAAAATCCCAGGGGCATCACTGTAAGTAGTTTAGAAGCAATATTTTGACCCAAAAAACCCCCAACCTTGTCTCTAAGAATTTGAGAGAGCTTTCAATAGCAGGATGACAAACAGTCACCCCAACAACATGCGAGATCTATTTACAGTGACCAGAGTCACAGAAAGGACAGAATAATTGATTGGGAGTGATGATCAAAGACTGCATAACAAAGGACATGTCTGAATGTTCTCTAATAAGATGAAGAAAAAAGTACAATCTTAAGTCTTGCCTTGCATGTGCTTACAGAGTGATTAAACTTTGAGGAGTAACTAAAAATGGTATTTGTTATTCCAGGATTACTGTCTTGCCAAGACTCCCTATCAAATTTGCTCAGGTTACAAATAGGGATTTTCTGCCTGCAAACCCTTACTAAATACCATGCCTGCAAATTCATCCTGAGATCCAACAGGCAAGTTGTACTCCTTCTGACAAGTATTACTAGCAAAAGACCCTACACTGGAATGGTCTCAGAAGTACTGATGATCTTTGAAGCAGAAATTAATCCCGTAGCTGTATTGTTCTACAGTAGTAAATAAGATAAAAAGTATTACAACTGAATTTTCACTCAGATAAGATTTGAATTGGAATACACATAAACAGACCTGTGATGCCAATTTTACAGTTTCTTTTCTGAGCATAACCATACTATTTCCTTAGGCTAACCAAAAAAAAAAGATTGACAAACTGTCACTTCTACACAATGTAAGTATCTAAGTACGTTACCAAAGCTTGGCCAGACACTTGTAGTTTATTTTAGATTTGTTTAAAAAAAGTCAAGAGCACCATAACTAGAAAGTCCATCCACAGGCTGAACACAGTTATGTGTATGGCTTTATAGATTATAGACTCAGTGACAAGAAGACTGGATGCGTAAATCAACAGTTCTCATTGGTAGATACTGAGCTCAATAGTCACTGCTCTTAAATATTCTGTGACTGTGTGGTTAGGCTCCAGTGCACCGCTGCTATGGCTCCACTGAGCACTAAGGTGGCACTACTGGGGGAACTAAGGCAGAAGCACAGGGACTGGGCTCCCCTAACCCCACTTCACATAGAATTCATCTCACTCACACTTCCCTTTATCTTTCCTTTGCATATTTAGTTCAAAGAGGAACAATGGATATAATTCTGAAATGTATGTAAGGATTTAGGAGCTTAAGTCTCATTTTCAAATGCAACTTAAGCACTTCAAAGCGTAAATCTCATTGAAAGAGAATGGGATTTACATTCCCAAATCAACGAGGTACTTTAGAAAATTTTACTCAGCATGTGCTGCAACAGCAATGAACATTAAGGGCAACTCCAAAGTTCCAAAAAGAGAATTTACAATTACAAACTCAGTTCACAATAAAATAGCCTCATTACTGAGACTGGGAAGGGAAGGAACTTCATGATTTCCTCTTCAGGTTAATGTTCTCACCGCCAGCCTATTGGGCTACACCTGTGTGTCATTACATTGTTGCCACTAGACCCACTATAAATTCTGCCTTCACACCAGGATTCCATTTGCAGCATTCGTAGTTTGTTTAGCCATTCACTATACCATTCATGTGGAAAAACAAAATCTTCAAAGAGCAGTCAAATTAAAAAAGTAAACATGACTCCCATAACAGTCAGAACAAAGTCCAGCCTAAATTATAATGCAGAAGAGATTTGCCAGATATTTATATTTTAATTGCCCCACTTCCCATGATAGATCTTACATTTATTATCAACTGGTATATGCCTGTTTGCCTTCTTCCACTCCCCTGCACATTATATCCTCCAAAGTTTATTTGGAAAAAAAAACCAAATAAACAAAGCAAGCACATTAGTAGACATGTTTCATAACTGAACAGATTCCTTTCATAACCAACCTTGATCATTCCTGCCAATTAAACCCCACATTTTAATGTGAATTATTTTTAGCGGGAATTATTGCAAAATAGTATTAGACTCTGACAGAGCACCCTCAAAAAACTCAGGACTTACTATTTAAATTTCCTTTGTAAAAAATTACAATTTTCCCTCTCTTCATCTGATTATATTTACAGGTAAAGGATTTTTTTGACAAGAGAAACTAAGGCCCAGTTCCTGCAACTGACTCTCCACAGTCAAATCCTGTGCCCATCTTGAGCCTCACTGATTCCTATGGGACTTGGCCTAACAGAACTAGGCAGAGGTTTGTTGCCAAAATAACTACATGGAAATCGGTGAACCTAGCTAAACCAGTTTCTTGTCAAATGTAAAGTTAAATGTAAAACATAAATATGTATTCTGGATTGCTACTTTCATTTACAGGAGTTAAAAATTGCTGTAGTAAAAACAAAATTATCAAACATTACTTACAAAATGACAATGTTCCTTTCAGTCTATTCACTTGTCTCTAGTATGTTAGTTTTATGTGGCATAAGAAGTCTTAAATTACGTAGCTTTGTCGGCAAGCAGCTGATTCTTTACGGCTGGGGAGGGTCTGAGCAGTTTTATACTGATGCATAAAGAAAATTAAAAACTGATGACCTGCTCTCTTAATTAAATATTGGCTATAAATACAGTATTTTAAAACTGGAACACGACATTCTCCCCTTCATGTCTATAAATCCAGTTTATGGTCGCACTGCCTGATTATTAAATGAATAGCTTGTGAGGTGATGGCTTCTGGGGAACTGCAGATAATGCAGTCTTCAGGAAAAAGAGAAGGAGTGCTGAACTGCAACACATTCTGTTTATCAAAAAACCCCAAACACCACAGAAACATAAGAAAGGCCGTACTGGGTCAGACCAAAGGTCCGTCTAGCCCAGTATCCTGTCTACCGACACCGGCCAATGCCAGGTGTCCCGGAGTGAGTGGACCTAACAGGTAAAGATCAAGTGATCTCTCTCCTGCCATCCATCACCCTCCTCTGACAAACAGAGGCTAGGGACACCATTCCTTACCCAGCCTGGCTAACAGCCATTAATGGACTTAACCTCCATGAATTTATCCAGTTCTCTTTTAAACCCTGTTATAGTCCTAGCCTCAACAGCCTCCTCAGGCAAGGAGTTCCATGGGTTGACTGTGCGCTGCGTGAAGAACAACTTCCTTTTATTTGTTTTAAACCTGCTGCCCACTAATTTCAATGGATGGCCCCTAATTCTTCCATTATGGGAACAAGTAAATAATTTTTCCTTATTCACTTTCTCCACCCCACTCATAATTTTATATACCTCTATCATATCCCCCCTTAGTCTCCTCTTTTCCAAGTTAAAAAGTCCTAGCCTCTTTAATCTCTCCTCATAAGGGACCCTTTCCAATCCCCTAATCATTTTAGTTGCCCTTCTCTGAACCTTTTCTAATGTCAGAATATCCTTTTTGAGATGAGACGACCACATTTGTATGCAGTATTCAAGATGTGGGTGCACCATGGATTTGTATAAAGGCAATAAGATACTCTCCATCTTATTCTCTATCCCTTTTTTAATGATTCCTAACATCCTGTTTGCTTTTTTGATTGCCGCTGCACACTACATGGACATCTTCAGAGAACTATCCACGATGACACCAAGATCTTTTTCCTGATTAGTTGTAGCTAAATTAGCCCCCATCATATTGTATGTATAGTTGGGTTTTTTTTTTCCAAAGTGCATTCCTTTACATTTATCCACATTCAATTTCATTTGCCATTTTGTTGCCCAATCACTTAGTTTCATGAGATCTTTTTGAAGTTCTTCACAGTCTGCTTAGGTCTTAACTATTTTGAGCAATTTAGTATCATCTGCAAACTTTGCCACCTCACTGTTTACCCCTCCCTCCAAATCACTGATGAATAAGTTGAATAGGATTGGTCCTAGAACTGACCCTTGGGGAACACCACTAGTTACCCCTCTCCATTCTGAAAATTTGCCATTTATTCCTACCCTTTGTTCCCTGTCTTTTAACCAGAAACACAGACTTTAAGTAGTTTCAACCCAGGAACATTTTTGCTTCTGCTGTTTGCTTCGTTATAACATATAAAGAGGGCCTGAACATTTTGTTTATTTTAAATTCCCCTTACTTCTTTTCTTTAACACAGGAAAAATATCAGGAATGTCTAGTCTGGTCTGGTCTAAGTGTTTTTTCTGGAGATGTCTCAGAGGATGCATTCTATCAGCTCTCACACCAACTGAAGGGGACAGGGGTGATGAATCTTTAACAAAGGCATTCTTTCTCCAAAGTATGACCTACTGAAGTTAGAAAACAGATGCACACAAGTTTTTAAGAGTTACTAAAAATCCTCTCGCTCGTCTTTCACTCTCTTTATTTGTGATATCATTAGAGTAGTCATGCAATCATCATCTACACTAGGCACATTTTCCAAATATTTCAACCCCAATTCATGTCAATTTGTGTTTACAATGTTAGAAATACTAGAGTAGACTAGCAGTCAGCACTTCACGGTCATTGACTTTGCTCAGAACAGATCTAACTGACATGGTATTAAAGATGCTGGCAGTCTGTCTACACTAGAGCCATGGGTAGTCCCTTATGCCTGTGCAGGGCTCTACTGAAGTCAACTGGCCTCTGCACTGGCATATGATCGACATGCATGAATCAGCTTGGATGATGACTGTTTACAGTTCCCAGTAGAGCTGGAACACAACTGACGGCCTGTAAAGAACTAAAATTTGGTTCAAATCCATTTTTTCCCCTTTGCAGATCTTTAAAGAGGAGACATCAATTTAAAAATTAATTTTCTGTATGAATTTTCCCTGCTATTCATATAAAAATGAGTCAAAATAAAAACAGGGGAAGAGAGTTTCCATTTCTCTGCCTGTTTACTTTGTACACAAGATGTTGTCAGATGCACAATCACTTGCACCATTTCCTCTGCATGACTTCTGTTTGCATCTTTCACCCAGCAAAAGCAACACATTTTTTAAAAAATAAGATCTGATTGGAAAGCCACAGGAACTGACAGAAAAATACACTCTTAGGGAACTATTGGCAACTATTTTTAACTCCCTTTGATTTCCAGCTGATAAGTCCCTCTAAGGGTGGGTACACTGAACATTTTCCCTTGATGGGGTTATATCCTGCTCTGGCTGGGGAAGACAGGAGTTGGCTTGATCTGGAAAGTCTGCTCCATCTGATCTGGAAAGTGTGCTCCATCCCTACTTTCTGTGATCCAGGAGGCACAGGAGGAAAAATGCATCCTGTGACCGCCCCTCGGAAACCATGTCAGCGCAGAGTGGGGAGAACACAGGCAGGGAGGGGGAGGCGGCTTTGCAGAGAGACTTTCACCGCTCCCTGTTCTGTTTGCATTTCACAAACCGGCCGCGACTCCAAAGAGCGGGGCAGGGGGGTGGGGAAGGATCCCGCCAGCAGAGAGCGGCCCCAGCCCCCTCGGTCTGTACCCACCGCCCCTCACAGCTCTCCCGGCGCAGCGGAGACTCACCAGCCGCCCAGGGGGCAGCGCAAGGCTGCTTCACCCGCCACCCTCCCAGCAGCATCTCCCCAAAGGTCCCCTCCCCATGCCTCCCCCCAGTGACCCCCGCACCCCACATGTCCCCGCAGTGCGGGGAGGGGGGACGGCGGGTACCTTGGTGGTGCGGATGTGCTCCATGGTAGCCCCCGCCGCCGCTCACAGCTACCGCCTCCGCCCCGCTACGCCCAGCGTCTCCCCGTCGCAGCCGCCGTCACCTGGAGACATTTCCTGGAAGGGGAGGGGGAGAGAGAAAAGGGCGAGGGGGCGGCCCAGAAGTGCCTGGGAAGAGGCCGCGCAGCGCCCCCTACCGGCTGGGGGACTCATCGGGCTGTTACCGCGCCTCCGGCCCCGCGCAGGCTGGGTGTGACGGGTGCTGATCCCCCCCCGAGTTAAAGGCCGCAGCCCTGTGAGCAGGCTCTGTTCAGGAGTCCCACCTGGATCACCCCGCCGGGAACCAGACAAAACTGTACCTCCTCTTTGGCCCAGCTAACACTAATGGGGAGATTAGTCCCCATGCAGGGCAAGGCCCAACAGGCACCAGTTAACCCCATGTCAGACTGGGGGGTTCTCCTCAAAACTTCAAATAAACCTGAACCCCTCCATGTTATCCAGCCTACCTAAAATAACTCAGCCCTAGAGAGGCTGACACCTTGGAGGCAAGAGCCTTAGCTGCCCCAACCCACCTGCTCCTTTATTTTATGAGATGCCCCTCACCCACTTCTCCCTGTTTTGGTGCTGTACATGCCATGTCATATAGCAAGTCAAGGGACAGATCACTTTATGTTGCTGA
Source organism: Dermatemys mawii (assembly GCA_007922305.1). NCBI lineage: Eukaryota > Metazoa > Chordata > Testudines > Dermatemydidae > Dermatemys > Dermatemys mawii. The sequence continues at coordinate 8,013,847 of ML677348.1, forward strand.
ACATCACAACATAACTGTTTATTCCTTTATGGGAGGAATCTGGAGTATGAGACACAGCTTGAAAATCTAAAGAAAGAATTAAGGCCTCAGTCCTACAACAAGCTCTGTGTAGGATGCAGGGATCCATCCAGGTGGATCTCAGGATAGAATTACGGCCCATATTCCTAATCTCCCAGAACTACCTCTTCCCAAAGTGGGGAGTTTTGCAGTGTACAGGTCCAGACTCTGGTGAGTCTGGGAGCAAATTTCAAAGCTGATAATCATTATTATAATCATGCAGATAATGATAGGCATAATATAGAATGTATCATTTGGACCACAAATAACGCATGGTCTTGTGCTCCTTAAAAATAAGTTTTGGCCTTCATCTTCTATATACAGTTGTCCTTCACTCCCATGAAACACAGGTGACAGCCCTACCTTTAAATCTTTTTGTGTCACACCATTAGTGCTATAGTCACTAACCTATTAAATTCATCAGTTTTAATGTTACATTTATCAGTCACAGACCCCTGTGTTTAAGGTCCCCTGGGGCATCCTCTGACCACCTGTTACCAGGAGGCTTCTATGAAATATGAAAAACTGTCCTTTTCTGACGGAACCTTCCTAAGGAAGTCAACAGTGGAAACACTACCTCTCCCCTTCCCAGTGAAACAGCCCACCTGGTACAGCTAGTCAGTACCTTCCTGCTCCCAAGAGTGAGTGAATTTGGACCAACTTCTAAAGATTTTTGATAATGAAAAGTGCAATAAAATTATTTATTATTTAAACATAGTTATGCACACAGATCTGACACAGGATTTCACAGCTGCAGACTGAGGCATATACTACAGATGGATTAGATCATTTTATGTCTGTCAGTAACATCTGAAGCTCAGTAAGCCAAGGTGTAAGCCTCAGAGCTGTCCTCCCAAGACTTTCCGCCCGAGCAAGGTGCGGAGCTGATGAGGCCAGGAAGCCCCCAGGAAAGAAAAACACACTCACTTTGTACAAAGGGTCAGATCCACATTCTAAGCTGGATGGAGTGACAATTTATTGGGTGTGAATCAAGCATTATATAGGCTTGAGCAAACAAAGAAAAACACAGTGCGCATGTGTGATTTTCTCACCAGCACAGCAATTACAGAAAACTTTTTACTTGCTAATTCTGAAAGTTAACAAACGTAGCAGGCAGGATTGTAATTAGCTACTTTTTAAACTCTTCTAATCTTGCTAGATAGGAATGACATCTCGAGGCTGAGAAAATCTCAGCAGCAAAGACACTTGGCAGCCAGCCAGCTTCTCAAGGCTCTCAAAGGCATGTAATAAATGTTATCAAAACTCAGACTTCAATAGTGTCTAAGAAAAAGTACGTGAAATTCTAGATATGGAGTACATCACAGCCTGAATCAACCCATCTCAAGACTTGTTTGAAGAAAGATGGGCTCCAGCAAATCAGTTTCTCATGACATATGAATATATCCCTCCTGACAGTCAGTGATCAACAATACATTCAAGCTTTGATGAGTTGTAAAACTGCATAATTGCCTAAATTTACTGGAGATACTGTGAAGCATACTGTGTTCAGAAACATAAACAAACATACATTCCCACTCAGTCTTCATTTTGCTAAGCCAAACAAGCCAAGCTCTTTTAGTTTTCTTTTGTTTTTATTAATTATTCCATTTCCCTGATCATCCTTGAAGCGCTTCTCTGCAGCTTTCTAGATTGAATTAATCTTTATTTAACATGGGTGATCCGAACTGTACACAATATTCCAGAGGAGGTTGTTGGAATTATTAATATTTATGCAGAGTATTACTACAACAATAATTCAACCATAAATTCCTTTATTAAATCTGAAGGCCAAATGGTATTTATACAATTGCTCTGAACAAGCCTAAATAATATTTACTATACCCCAATGCAGTAACAAAACATTTGATCAAGAATCAGATACTTAGAAATGAGCTAACCTAGGGGTGTTTAGATCCAGATCGGTCAACTCCAACCTGGTCAGGCAGGTATTAGCAATGAACCCTTTCAGAGTTTACTTTTTATCCCCTTCAACAAACAAGAGCTGTCATTGCCAAGACTGACTTCACCTAAAAACCAATGGGAGACAGATCACCCTTATTTCCAGCTTTAATCCCGATAAGATTTACAACCTTCTTCCTTCCATAGGTCTTTCCTCCCCACCTTCTTGCTGACTAGCAGTTTTTTCATTGCACCTGGATTCAATGTGTGTGTGGGTTGGGAAGGGCCATGTTGGTTCATTTTAAAACAGATTCTCTTTATTTAAAACTATCTTCAGTCATCCCTATCAGTCAGAGGCCTTCCTTTTAGAAACTTCCCCTTATCTCATTGTTCTTTGAAACAGACATCCTCCCTATTTCATTCCTTCTAGCCTTATAATTATTTTCAAGACCTTTCCTTCTAATTGCTAGTCAGGGCCTTTCTTTACAACACATATCTATTTCCCTAACCTAACTTAAACTAACTCTAGTTCTTGAAGACCTTGGGCGCTGGCAAACCACGCTCTATAAACTTCTGAACCCTTGTTATCTCTCAAGGTCTAGTAGTAAGCTTAAGCACTGGAAAATCACAGGCATGCTTGTCCCTCTAGCTGTCCACGAGGTAGCCATGAGGAGAGCTCTTCTTTCACCACCTATCACAATGAAGTAAACAAGCCTACTTATCACTGTCATACACGCCTTACAGCACGTTTGTACTTAATAAAAGCGGCAAGCTGGGACTTTCCCAGGTCGCCTCCTTCCGCAAGCTGTCTCCGTCTGTTTCTTCCCGACATCTGGTGACCCTGACGTGATCCAGCCCCTCGGCTCACCGGCTGGCATAGCCTTGGTGCACCTCAGCGTTTACGCTCCCTCGTGAGTATGGGGGGGGATTTATCCATGTCTCAAAAGGCTCATGCGAAGGAGCTTTTTACAATCATTAAGCAGACGGGCTGTGCTCAGGTCTCACAAAGGAGCATAGAAGAGTTAGTGCGTCTTCTTGAGTATAAGTGCCCCTGGTACCCAGAGGCAGGCTCCTTGGAGATCGCGGACTGGCAAAAGATAGGGGACAGGCTCTTTCGAGAGCCTAGAGCAAGTGTTCGCTTTCTTCTCCTGTGGCAGCACTGTGCAGACGCGGTGGGGCGCTTGCGGGCGGAGGTACCCCCTGCCACGTCTCCCCCCTCTCCTCCTCCTCCTCCTCCTCCTTCTCTTACCCCTACGGCACCGTGTTTAAAGCCGCTCTCCGATCCTTCTTCTCTTTCCCCTCCTTTGGCTGCGATAGAGAAACATCCCTTGGAACACGCCCGGCCGCGTCTGGGCTTGGTCCAGAGCGCTCTTCAGCAAGCCTTTCAATCTGCCCACAGCCCTCTTTTGGAGGAATGGGCAGGCAAGCCCCCAGTTCTTGCTCCTGTAACATATGGGGTAAACCAGAATGGGGAAAACACAGTTACCTATACCCCCCTGCCCTATTCCGTCATTAGAGAACTTAATAAGTCAGTGAGGGAGTCGGGCCTGCGCTCGACATATACAGAAGGGTTGATCGAGGGGATAAGCAGTGGGCATCAGATGACCCCCTCGGATTGGAAACAACTCTTCCGCATGATTCTTTCTCCCGCACAGTACGTTGTGTGGGACAGTGAATTCCGTGCAGCGGCCATAGCCATTTCCACCCCCGACAACATTCCCGATCAAATTTATGGGGCAGGTCAGTTTTCCACCAGGGAAGAACAAATGCAACTGCCCCCCGATTCCTTTCGCAGAACAGCCATGTGTATCCAGCGCGCCTTTCGCCGCGTCCCTGTATCAGGGAAGCCCTTAGCGTCTTTTACCAGCATCCGCCAAACTCCTTCCGAGCCCTTTCATCAATTCGTAGACAGACTTAAAGAGGCAATAGCTCGCCAGATTGATAACCCTGAGGCTCAGACTGAGCTTTTGCGGCGTTTGTCCGCGGAACAAGCTAATGCAAACTGCAAAAAGGTCCTCCAGTCCATAATTCATCAAGCGCAGTACACCATTGCGAACATGATTCAGGCCTGCGCGGAAGTAGGTACTCAGACCCATGCCATGGCCATGCTGGCAGGCGCCTTGCGGGCCGGAGGGAAGCCTCTCGGGACTTGCTTTAACTGCAAGAAGCCAGGTCATTTTCGCCGTGAGTGCAGGGCTCCGGGGGGAGGGGCACATGCTGTGGCAGGGCAGCGTCTTAATCAGCGCCCTACGAAAAAGTGTCCTCGCTGCAATAAGGGGTTCCATTGGGCCAATCAGTGCCGATCAAACCCCCCTCCGGGAAACTTCCCGACGGGCCCCCCCCGGGCCCAGGAATAAAGATAGGGGCCACCCACAAGTTTCCTCCGCCTGCTACCAAAGGTAGCGCTGGCATTGATTTGATCAATACTATGGATATGCAAGCCACCCTTCCAGGGGAAGTCTTGCTGATGCCGAGCCAACTCACCGGCCCCTCACCGGAAGGAACGGTGGGCATAGTCCTACCCCGCTCATCTGCCCATAAGCATGCCATCATGGTCATCCCCGGCGTCATTGACTCCGATTACACCGAAATTATTTATGTCCAGATGTGGGGCCAGCTGCCCCTCACCTTAAATAAAGGTGATACATGGGTGCAGTTACTGATTCTCCCTTTCATACCTCCTAATCAGCCCTCTTCGGCTATTCGCCGTGGAGGCTTCGGGTCCACGAAATCTTCCGAACCCGTAGCATCATTCCTCCATCCTCAAATCGCCGCTCTTTCACAGCAGATACAACAGGGGAAGCCACTGCGAAAGTATCAAATAAACGGTAAGCTTCTTGAGGGGCTCCTTGACACAGGGGCAGACATTTCTGTCATTGCCCAGAAATATTGGGACCCTGCATGGCCCTCTGAGGTTGCCCCCACGGTATGGGGAGTGGGAGGGAGCCAATCCTCTAGTCGTAGTACTCATTGGCTCCCCGTTTGGGACCCAGAGGAAAATCGCCAAGTAGCTCAAATTTGTCCCTGCATCCTCCCGATTCACCTCAATCTTTGGGGCAGGGACCTTCTGGCGCAAGTAGGTGCCACCTTGAATGCGCCATGACTCAACCTACTGCCCTGCCCCTCACCTGGAAGCCACTGCTTTTTCGGATGCTCTCCAACTCGCTCTGGCAGGCTATACTGGCTCGATTTTCTATCATTCTTACGCTGATCCCCGCTTGTATTTTGTTCAGCGGATGCCTGTCCAGCTTCTTCCCCTCCTCTCCCTACAGCCTCTCCCAGATGCGCTTACTGTTTTCACTGACGGCGGTCCCTCCCATGGCGTTATCTCTTGGTATTCTGATCGCTGGAATGTGAAGGTCACTGCTACCTTTTCCTCACCTCAAAGAGCTGAGTTAGCCGCTGTCCTTCTTGCTTTTGTCCTTTTTCCCTCCCAGCCCCTGAATATCATTACGGACAGTCTTTATGTAGCCAACGTCACCTCCTGCATTTCGGGAAGCTATGTTTCCCCTGTCATAGAATCTGCTCTTTTCCAGCTATTTCTTTCACTTCAGGCTGTACTTCATGCTCGAACGCATCGTTTTTTCATTGCCCATATACGCAGCCATCAACCTCTTCCCGGCTTTCTTACCGAAGGCAATGCCTGTGCTGATGCAGCCTCCCGGTCATTGTACCCTTGCTCTCTTTCCCCAATTGCAAGTCATGAACTCCACCATCAAAACGCCAAAGCTTTAGCGCAACAATTTTCCATCCCACTCTCAGACGCCCGCGCCATTGTTCAACAATGTCCCCAATGCTCACAGCATTCCTCTTTTCCCCCGACGGGCGTCAACCCCCGCGGGTTAGGTGCCAACCAACTTTGGCAAATGGATGTTACTTCTTTCCCTCCCTTTGCCCCCTGGCGCTTCCTACATGTCTCCGTTGATACGTTCTCTGGTTATTTGTGGGTTACACCACAAAAGGGTGAAAAAGCAAAGCATGTTATTAATCACTGTATTCGCTGTTTCGCTGTCATGGGCATTCCTAATTCTTTAAAAACTGATAATGGTCCCGCGTATTGCTCTACCACTTTTGCTGAATTTTGTACCCGATGGAATATCACTCATACGTTTGGTATCCCTTATAATTCCCGCGGCCAAGCCATTGTTGAACGGGCAAATCGCACTCTTAAAGTGGCCCTCAATCGTCAAAAGCAAAAAGGGGGAATTCCCTCCTCCTTACCCGATAAAGAAGAATGGCTTGCCTCCGTTTTGTTCACGCTTAACCATTTAAATTTGTCTAACGACGGCTCTCAGTTTTTGTCTCGTACACAGAAACATTTTTGCCAAACAGAAATTCTGCCGGCACCGCTTGTGACTTATCAGCTGCTCCCAAGCCGTACCTGGAGCGATCCAGTACCCCTCATCACTTGGGGTCGAGGTTACGCTGCAGTCTCCACCCCGGCCGGCCCAGTGTGGGTTCCAGCTCGCTGTGTCCGCCCCTACGTGCATCAGCAACTACCCCAGAATCCGCTCGAGCATGGCATGGCATCAAGAAACCTCGAATCCAATTCCAGATTTCAATCTCCACATCACGCCGCCGATCACCAAGGTGATCACTGCCCGGCACCGGGGGCAGTGCAATCCCCCGGTGACATGGGGACAGATAAAGAGCCTGGCACAACAAGCCGAGAGAGTGATGGAGAGTCAACAACTCGAGAAGACCCCTGAGAACTATGTTGTTGCAGTGATTTCTTGCCTCTCAGCCAATTCTTGTGTGATATTAATCGTTTTGATCCTGACGATCTTTAGCCCTTCCCCGAGTACGGCCCTTCCCCCCCCGTCACCCTTAACAGATAATGTTTAGGGCCTTTTAGCTCTCTCGATCAACCAAACCAGTTTCTGCCTGTCTCAACAGGTGGCGGTGGGACAAATTTTAGGTACGTGCCTCATCCCTATATGTCATGAGGCTTCTGAGGTTGAAGGTGCGACATGGTTCTTTCAAAGTCTGGGACCCAACACTACCATACGAAATCTAGGCTATAAGGGCTATCATAATTGGGGGGAACAATCCACCTCTCAACCCAAGCAGACTCTACAATTATGTACTCCCTATGTAGCCAGTACGAATATCTCATGTGCTCGAATGGCAGATTGTACTTTGATAAGTTGTAAAAGGTTCGGTGGGGAAAGCCTAAACTGTTCTCACTCAGTCAATGTCTCCTACCTATATAAACATTAAGCTCCCTCTGGGGTGGTTCTGGACATGTGAAGGGTTAACATTCAATTACATCCCCGCCAATATTTCAGATGGCACGCTATGCTGTCTTAGTCGTTTGGCCGTGGTATTACCCCCTAAAACTCCACCCCACCCCCGTACCTCTCGCTCTGTCGCCCTGGATGCCTCTTGTGATTCTGAGGTTCACTTGTTCTCGAAAACAGAGTCTGTAGCATTAGCCCTTTCCCTGGTAGGAATCCCAGGATTGGCTACAGGCAATAGCCTAAATATTAACAAACTTGCCTGTGCTGCAGTTAAAGCTCTTAATGCTACTTCCACCGCTATTGCCTTACTTAATGGGGAACAGGTTGAACTCTGCCATGGGGTTCTTCAGAACCGTGCTGCTATAGACTATCTTCTGCTACTGCATCATTTTGGATGTGAAAAGGTAAATGATATGTGTTGCTTTAATATCTCCGACCATTCCCACGCTATAGAAAATCAAATTGATGTTATTAAAAACCTCACCGCACAAATTCGTGTCGATCCAGACCCCTTTGCCAGTTGGTGGGATTGGCTAGCATCTCTGTTCCCCGGATGGGGATGGTTACATGCATTCATTACGTATGGACTGTTGGCATTGGCGCTGTTGATTTTCCTATGCTGCACTGTCCAGTGCATCCCCTCTCTTATTAATCTCTGCCTGCAAGGCTGTCCATGGAATCAGAAACGTTATAGTTATAAATAAAAACCTGAAGGAAGGGATGAAAGCTCGAGCGCTGGCAAACCACGCTCTATGGGCCTTTATCCCTCCCCCATCAAATCCCCGCTTGCGAAATTGTCCATAGTATCAGCAATATTATAACCATATGTACTTGAGAAAAACAAAGGGGGAGATGAAGGCCTTGGGTGCTGGCAAACCACGCTCTATAAACTTCTGAACCCTTGTTATCTCTCAAGGTCTAGTAGTAAGCTTAAGCACTGGAAAATCACAGGCATGCTTGTCCCTCTAGCTGTCCACGAGGTAGCCATGAGGAGAGCTCTTCTTTCACCACCTATCACAATGAAGTAAACAAGCCTACTTATCACTGTCATACACGCCTTACAGCACGTTTGTACTTAATAAAAGCGGCAAGCTGGGACTTTCCCAGGTCGCCTCCTTCCGCAAGCTGTCTCCGTCTGTTTCTTCCCGACAAGTTCTTAATTTTATATTTATCCTAGAGAAGTCTTATCAGTGCCTTGTACAATGGCATTTAATACTTCCCTATTTTTACTGGAAATACCTCACCTGATATATCCTAAGATCATACTTCTTTTTCACAATTGCATTACATTGGTGGTTCATAGTCATCCTGTGATCAACCGATACAACTAATACAGTGATGAACAATTTCTTGTTATTAATCAGTAAGTGCAATGACCTTTCACTTTGTATTACTGTATTAAATTTCATCCCATTTCTATTACTATAGTTCTTAAGGTCATCCAATGCTTCCTGTATACTATTCCAGTTCTCTGTATTGACAATGACTCCCAAAACTCATCTTTGAAGAAATCCACAAGAATCTTTCCCCACACTTAATAGTTCTCTTTTCTGAACAACCCGTTATCCACCAAATTAGCCAGTTCCTCACCCACTTTATAATTCTTGTGCTAATCCCCATTGTAACAAATAATTTTCCACGTAGCACCATAGCAAATGCAGTTGATTAGATCAACTGCATTTTACATGTCTAAAAAATCAGTTATCTTATCAGAGAAAGATATCAGGTTAGTTTGGCACAATTTACCTTCAGTAAACCCAAGTTTCATTTTATCCCATTTTCCATTTCCCTCCATGATTTAAATTATTCTTTCAATATTTGTTCAAATGCCTTGCAATGAGGTCAAACTGATGCATCAGTAGTTGCCTGGATCAATCTTACCCTTTTTAAAAACGATGGTATGATGTTTGCTATTCTCCAGTCATACAGTACTATCCCTGATTTGACAGATTTATTAAAAATTATTACTACTGCACTAGACTTGCAGTTTCATGTGCCAGCTCTTTCCGTATTCTGGCATGGAGACTACCCAGCTGTCCTGACTTGAGCATGGTAAGTTTTGCTTCTGTGTAGTTTTCCTAAACAGTGCACTGGGAATTTCCCTCTGAAGACCATCTTTATAAAATTATACTACAGACTATTTGGGGTTCCTATGTTAGTGATCTATTAGAATATAGTGGTTCAAAAAAAGTGTCCACACTGGTCATGAAAACTGTTCTAGATTACCGCCATATCTGTTGAAGCCTGGGGATTGCCAGCACAGTCAATCATAGCACAGCTAAGACTTTAACATGAAGCTTCCCTGATGTTTGCATTTTGTGCTGATGTGGTGCTTACTGACTGGTCAGTACAAATGCAACATTTGTGACATCATGATCCAATTGGCAAGTCAAGAAGTGAATTTCAAACAATGGAAATGCTCTGAGGCATCATCATGTCAATGTCATCTAGACCAAACTAGGGGAAACGGAGTAATGTTTAAAAAGCTGAAGGGACAACACAGAACTTTTAAAAAACAGTTGGTCTGGTCAAAATCCAGGCAGATAAAAACAGCTTCTGTATGACTTGTGAAGGAAACAAGGTCACAGTCGCTGCCATGACAAGAAAGAATGATCTTTTTTGTCTGGGACTATGTTGTAGAGGCGTCCCTCAGACTGATTCCATATGTAGGTAAGAAACATTGCTTCAAACTCCATTGTCATCAAGAACCTAACATAAGGCAACAGCATTTTGCCTTCTAGTGTCATTGACCAGTCTTGTTCAGGTCTCTTCAATTAGCTGCCCTACAGACCAGGGAGAAAACTATGTTGAGCTTAGATGTTGGACAGCATTTGGGTAAAAGAGGAAGTATCTTCTTTGTCCATGGGTAGTCTTTTGGATTCCACAGGCTGTGGAGGTACAGGCAGAGCCCCTGAAAGCTGGTGTCATAGGGACCATAAAAAGGCTATCCCTCAAGCACCCAGGTGTAAATATAAGCACAGGCCAATCAAAAGACAGCCATCTAGTGCAATGGTTCCCAAACTGGGGTTCGTGAACCCTTGCTGATTTATGGAATGTTACAGAGGGTATTGGGAAAAAATTCCCTAATGTGGACACAATTGTCCCGAGGCACCCTGGGTAGCACAGGGCCAGCAGCCCAGAGCCCCTGGACTTCCAAGAGCTAAGCAGATCAAAGCAAGCATATCTATCACAGTGAGGAGATTTAAACTTCAAGACTCTTTATAAGAAATGGAAAGGGAGGTGGATATATTTTGCTGTTTTTAAAATTAAACAAGCAGCTAGTATTGTTTTTTAAATTATGAAGAACGAGTTTAAGCTTTGTTGTAACATGTGTTGTTTGCTCTGACTGCTCAAAACTTGAATGCTTGCGTAGGAGGAACAGGGGTGACTCTAAGGGTTTTGCCACCCCAAGTGCAGAAGGGCACGCCTGCGGGAGATTCGCGGCTGCCGCAGATTCAGCAGCGTTTCTGCAGGAGGTCCACAGGTCCAGTGGCCTCATCATCCCCGCCACTGAAAAGCCACCAAATCCGCGGCAGCAGCGGACCTCCCGCCGAAATGCCACAGAAGACTGCTGGACTGCTGCCCTGCAGGCGAACGTCAGGCTGCCCCCCGCGGCGTGCCACCCCAGGCACACACTTGGAGCACTGGTGCCCGGAGCTGGTCCTGAGGAGGAACAATTTGAGTTGGCTTCTTAAATAGTTTCTTGCTGTTTCACATCTGATACTCCTTGATGAAACATAGGAGCCTTGTCTTACGGTACATCCTCACTACCACGGGAAGCGGTCAATGTTTTAGCGATCGATTTCTCGCGTCTTGTGAGGACGCGAGAAATCGATTGCTAGCGCTGGCTCCGTCGACTCCGGAACTCCAGCTCCCCCGGAGGAGTAAACCGGAGTCGATGGGGGAGTGCGCCGCCGACTGCTGTCACCGTGAGGACGGGAGGTAAGTCGGCTGCAGATACGCCAACTTCAGCTACGTGATTCACGTAGCTGAAGTCGCACATCTGCAGTCAATCCCCCGCCCTAGTGAAGACCAGCCCTTAGAACAGGTTTACTGAAAGTGATACAAGCTCCAAAAGTGAGAGCTTGAAAGAGTGTTGCCATTTCTGTAATCTAATAAAAATACTGTAATGATAAATAATAATGAGTGTGTAATAAGCATGTCATAAAACAAATTTTATATTTCCAAGATCGCTGTTTTTATAATTTATACTCAGGTAAAGGAGAAAATCCCTGGAAATATTCATTTTTAGAAGGGGGGTTCGCGAGACTTGACATTTTAGTGAAAGGGGCTCATAGGTTGTTAAAGTCTGGGAACCACTGATCTAGTGGAACTACCTATTACACTCTGCTTTGCAGTAAAGACTTTGCAGCAGACAGGGACTCTTCGGTTGCTTGTTTGAGGAATGTATAAGCCCCTTCCACAGGTATGCTAGCCAAGATTCTGGTCTCTACCTTATATGCATATAGAATTGCAGACCTAACATTTTATTAATATTTTTTTTTTGCACTGAATGCCCTTTCTTTCTTTTTTTAAAGGGCACGTGGTTGTTGATTTCACAGCATTTTCATTGTGTAATTATTGCAATAATTTGTATTATGGACCTATAGATATACATGATCATAAGCTAAGATACATATCTGTGTTTATTTGGAACTCCATGTCTGTGTAGTACATAAAAATGGATACCCTCCTTATGCAGCCCCAATCATGGAAGTATGTGTAAGCAGTGTCAGGAATGAGATATATTCTGACATCTGGTGGCGAACTATGGGAATTACAGTGAGCCTTGCAAAATAAGTCTGGGGCTGATCAATTTGCATAGACACACCCACTGCGCCTAGCCTGAGCCCACAGCAGCCCACATGGCCACTTCGGCTGATGAGGGAGCCCCAGTTTCTATGTTATTGGGGCAGGAATGATAAAGTGATGTTACTGTGATTATGTGAATGAAGGACTATGGACATGTACTTGGCCCTTGTTATGATGGAGGGACTCGCCATCATCTAGGTAGCACTCACTGGGCAAGGGCCATGCGTTTTCAGAACACTGTGAGATGGAGAGAGGTGATGGACAAGTACCTATACCTTTTGGTGAGGGTTCTGTCTGAGAGCCTCCCAGGGCTATTGCACCCTGCCTCTCTCCACTGTGGAATGTCAGAATTGAATTTTGCTTCCATTAGGAGCCTGGTTTCAGGCTGCTGAGCTGACAATTGCTTTGGGCTCACTGGTGCACCTGCACTAAGGCTCCCCTACTGTGAGCTGAAATCACTTAAGAGCTAAAGAAATCACTGAGCGCTGTCTTAAGTAGGGGGGACCTGGGGAAAAAGTGCAGAGTGGCTGGTGCAGCAGAGCAGTCTGTGTGTCGGCTAGCAGGACGGCTAGTGGAGTGACTGGTGCAGCAGAGCTGTCTGTCGACTAGCGGAGGTGTGGGTGCTGCGGGCAGAGTGACTGGCGCGGCAGAGCTGTCGGTGTGTCAGCTAGCAGAGCAGCTAGCGGATTGACGGGTGGAGCGGTTCATGGGACAGCCAGCAGAGCGGAGCAGAGCCGATTGCGGTGAGAGCTGCAGTGGAACCTCACGGAGAGGCGGCGCGGTCGGCCTCGGACCACGTAAGGTGCCCCATGCCCTACCCTCCATCTCCACCCAGGCTGGAGGTAAGACTCTGCCAATTGACTTTTGAACTCTGCACGGACCAAGGACAGAGACTCTTGGGCTGTTGGACTTTTGGGACTATTGAGTGACTTTTTGGGGTTGTGGAACTCAAGAGCCAAAGGGAAGGCCACGGCTTATTTGCTGGGAGGGGGGCTTCTGGTTCATGGTTTGGTTTATTAACCTTGTTTGTGGTGTTTCCCCAATATAATGCCACATTGTTTCTCCCTGTTATTAAAAGGCTTTGGTACACTCAGACTCTGTGCTTGCGAGAGGGGAAGTATTGTCTCTTACAGACGCCCAGAGGGGTGGTATATGGTTGTCCCAGGTCACTGGGTGGGGGCTCGAGCCGGTTTTTGTATTGTGCTATTGGAATGGAACCCCTGGATACTGAACCCGGCCCTTGTTGCTGCCAACTCTGATGGGCAGAAGGGTTACATATGCATCTCTGATTGGAGTGATTGTTGAGGCTGCAATCCAATGCTGATTTTTACTCCCACTGTAACTCAAAGAAATAAATAACTTTTTCAACATTTGAGTTTGCTGCAAGGTGAATTTTCATATGAAGACTTTTTCATGCACTGCAAGATTACGGATAACTTTATGCACTTTCCACCGAGGGGCTTAGGCCAAGACCCCAATCCTACAAACACTTATGCATGTACATAATTTTAGACATGGGACTAGTGCAACTGATTTCAGTAGAACTACTCGCGTGCTTGAAGTTGAGCACGTGCGGAGGAGTGGGACCTGCCGCCTCCCGGGTCTGTGTCCGAGGACGGGCTGGGAGCACTGCGGTTATCTAAGATTTCAGAAGCGGGGGACAGAAGAAACCAGGGTGGTGACAGTCACGGGCCGGGACATCGTCGCAGCGGTGCCCGGGGTTTGGCATCGCGCGGGTCAGGAGGAGACGGGGGGGGCTGCAAAATCTATGGGAGGGGAGCGCGGCGACATCCCCCTCCCCCCCCCCGCGGACTGTCTCCTCAGCGCAGGATCCCGCTGGGCTTTCACGGGGCGCGCTCGGGCCTCGCGGCTGCTGCTGCCACCACCCCAGGCCTGGGCACCCCGCGCGGTGACCCGGGAGGAGAGGCCCGGGAGCCCGGAGGGAAGGGCTCAGCTGCCTGACGGCGTTACTGTCCCTTTAAGAGACGTCCGCGCGCAGTCGCCTCCCCTACTATCCCTTGGTGCATTGCGGTTGCGGAGGGGGTGTTGCCGCTGCGCTGCTGCGTGTGGGGACGGGGAGCTGCGCCTGCTCCCCCTCCCCCCGGTTTGAAGTTGGCGCCCGGGAGCGATGTGGCGCTGAGGCGACGGAGGCAGAGGGGACCCAGGCCGCCGCCGCCATGTCTGCGGGATTCTCCTTCGGGGCCGGCACGTTGGGCTCCGCAGCCGCCGCCGCTGCTGGGGCGGGAGCCGGCGGCGGGGGAGGCTTCTCCTTCGGAGCCGTCCAGCCGAGGTAACCGCGGCCCGCCCGCCTGCTGCGGCCCGGGATGGGCCCTTCCCGCGTGGGGCGGCGAGCGCCCGATGGGGCCCTGCCCACTGAGGCCCCCGTCTCCAGGGGGCGCGGAGCCTGACCCCGCTTCCCCGCGGGCGGAGCTGGGCCCCGGCACCGCCTCCCCCGTAGCGTCCGGGCCCGGCCCTTATCTGCGCTTCACGTGCCTCCCTCCCCCCGTGTCTCCGTCCCCGGGTGGGAGTCGTGGGGCCGGCACGTGTGCGACTCGGGGGCCTGGTGCGGTTTCTCCGCCCTCTTCTCCCGCAGCGGCGCAGAGCGCGCCGGAGGCGAGAGACCCGTAGCCCTAGTTCGGCGCTTCGAGGGACATGAAACGCCCCTTTCTGCCAGTCGCCGTCAGGCTCCGCTGGCGCAGGGGCGACTAACGGGCTTCGTCGACAGCGGCGTCCGCAAATGCCAGTGCGGTGCCGCATTGGGGGGCGGGGGCAACGTGCTGCTGCGCGGGGCGATGTCCCGTCCAGCCGTGTGCCGAGAAGTGGGAATCAGTAACCAAGTATTCTGGAAATCCCCTTTCCGATGCGCTCTGTACCCTGCTACTGCAACAAACAAGTGCCCCCCATCCCCCAGTGGCCTAGGCTTGGCATTTAAAACCCAAGATCTGAATTCTCTGTTCATCCAGCGTGAAAATAAAAAATGCACGTTTCTAAGGAGAGTTGAATTATTGTCCCCTAGGTCGCACATGTAAAAATGAGGGGCTTAATATGGAGAGGTGTAAGCATTTTTGTTTACCAGCTGGCACAGGTCCAGCCCCTGCATGTTAGAGAATATTCCAGTTTATATTGCTAGGAATGCACGTAGAGCTGGACTGGTACAGAAATCTTCTTACAAACTATCTTAGTATAGTTAAGGATTCAGTAAGAACATGGCAGTCACATTTCATTTGACTGTATCTGCATTTGTACACTTTTTCACAGTGTGTGGCAGCCTTCCCTCTTGCTAAGGATTACTGTGACTAGCCCATTGGAGAATCCAGCATTGTTACCTCCTTACAGTTTCTTTCGTGTCTCACATAATTTAAGCATATTAATAACAGATCAATGTCCTAACTAGCATGTTGAAGATGTACCACAGTATATACCATTAATGATGTACTGAAATACCCTCCGCTTACTGGTGCGTTTAAACATAAGAAAGGCCGTACTGGGTCAGACCAAAGGTCCATCTAGCCCAGTATCCTGTCTACTGACAGTGGCCAATGCCAGGTGCCCCGGAGTGAGTGGACCTAACAAGTAAAGATCAAGTGATCTCTCTCCTGCCATCCATCACCCCCCTCTGACAAACAGAGGCTAGGGCCACCATTCCTTACCCAGCCTGGCTAACAGCCATTAATGGACTTAACCTCCATGAATTTATCCAGTTCTCTTTTAAACCCTGTTACAGTCCTAGCCTTCACAGCCTCCTCAGGCAAGGAGTTCCATGGGTTGACTGTGCGCTGTGTGAAGAAGAACTTCCTTTTATTTGTTTTAAACCTGCTGCCCACCAATTTTAATGGGTGGCCCCTAGCTCTTCTGTTATGAGAACAAGTAAATAACTTTCCCTTATTCACTTTTTCCATGCCATTCATAACTTTATATACCTCTATCATATCCCCCCTTAGTCTCCTCTTTTCCAAGTTAAAAAGTCCTAGCCTCTTTAATCTCTCCTCATAAGGGACCCTTTCCAATCCCCTAATCATTTTAGTTGCCCTTCTCTGAACCTTTTCTAATGCCAGTATATCCTTTTTGAGATGAGACGACCACATTTGTACGCAGTATTCAAGATGTGGGTGCACCATGGATTTGTATAAGGGCAATAAGATACTCTCCGTCTTATTCTCTATCCCTTTTTTAATGATTCCTAACATCCTGTTTGCTTTTTTGGCTGCTGCTGCACACTGCATGGACATCTTCAGAGAACTATCCACGATGACACCAAGATCTTTTTCCTGATTAGTTGTAGCTAAATTAGCCCCCATCATATTGTATGTATAGTTGGGGTTATTTTTTCCAAAGTGCATTACTTTATATTTATCCACATTAAATTTTATTTGCCATTTTGTTGCCCAATCATTCAGTTTCGTGAGATCTTTTTGAAGTTCTTCACAGTCTGCTTAGGTCTTAACTATTTTGAGCAGTTTAGTATCATCTGCAAACTTTGCCACCTCACTGTTTACCCCTCCCTCCAAATCATTGATGAATAAGTTGAATAGGATTGGTCCTAGAACTGACCCTTTGGGAACACCACTAGTTACCCCTCTCCATTCTGAAAATTTGCCATTTATTCCTACCCTTTGTCCCCTGTCTTTTAACCAGTTCTCAATCCATGAAAGGATCTTCCCTCTTATCCCATGGCAACTTAATTTATGTAAGAGCCTTTGGTGAGGGACCTTGTGAAAGGCTTTCTGGAAATCTAAGTACGCTACGTCCACTGGATCCCCCTTGTCCACATGTTTTTTGACCCCTTCAAAGAACTCTAATAGATTAGTAAGACATGATTTCCCTTTACAGAAACCATGCGGACTTTTGCCCAACAATTTATATTCTTCTATGTGTCTGACAATTTTATTCTTTACTATTGTTTCAACTAATTTGCCTGGTACGGACATTAGACTTACCGGTCTGTAGTTGCCGGGATCACCTCTAGAGCCCTTCTTAAATATTGGCGTTATGTTAGCTATCTTCCAGTCATTGGGTACAGAAGCTGATTTAAAGGACAGGTTACAAACTCTTGTTAATAGTTCCGCAATTTCACGTTTGAGTTCTTTCAGAACTCTTGGATGAATGCCATCTGATCCTGGTGACTTGTTACAGTTAAGTTTATCAATTAGTTCCAAGACCTCCTCTAGTGACACTTCAATCTGTGACAATTTCTCAGATTTGTCACCTACAAAAGACGACTCCGGTTTGGGAATCTCCCTAACGCAGGGTTTCTCAAACGGGGTCACGGAGCGCTTCCAGGGGGGTTGCGAGCTCCTGCCGCTGCTTCAAAGCCACCGAATGAATTACTTCCGCATTCGGCGGCTTTTCGGCGGACATACCGAGCTCTTTTGGGAGCGCTCGGCATATCTGCCGAAAAGCCGCCGAATGCGGCAGTAATTTATTCGGCGGCTTTTTGGCAGACATACCAGGGTCCGCTGCAGCAGCCGAGGAAGGAAAAATGGGTTGCAGTTCTCAAAAGTTTGAGAACCACTGCCCTAATGTCCTCAGCCGTGAAGACCAAAGTAAAGAAAATTCATTTAGTTTCTCTGCAATGACTTTATCATCTTTAAGTACTCCTTTTGTATCTCTATCATCCAGGGGGCCCATTGGTTGTTTAGCAGGCTTCCTGCTTCTGACGTATTTAAAAAACATTTTATTATTACCTTTTGAGTTTCTGGCTAGCTGTTCTTCAAATTCCATTTTGACTTTTCGTATTACAATTTTACACTTAATTTGGCAGTGTTTATGCTCTTCTCTAGTTACCTCAGTAGGATTTGACTTCCACTTTTTAAAAGATGCCTTTTTATCTCTCACTGCTTCTTTTACATGGTTTCTAAGCCACGGTGGCTCTCGTTTAGTTCTTTGACTTTGTTTTTTAATATGGGGTATATATTTAAGTTGGGCTTCTATTATGGTGTCTTTGAAAAGTGTCCATGCAGCTTGCAGGGATTTCACTTTTGTCACTTTACCTATTAATTTCTGTTTAACTAACCCTCTCATTTTTGCATAGTTCCCCTTCCTGAAATTAAATGCCACAGTGTTGGGCTGCTGTGGTTTTGTTCCCAGCACGGGAATGTTAAAAGTTATTATATTATCACTATTCCCAGGTGGTCCTGTTATAGTTATCTCTTGGACCAGCTCTTGCACTCCACTCAGGACTGAATCAAGAGTTGCCTCTCCCCTTGTGGGTTCCTGTACCAGCTGCTCCAAGAAGCAGTCATTTAAAGTAGCGAGGAATGTGGTCTCTGCATTTTGTCCTGAGGTGACATGTACCCAGTCAATATGGGGATAATTGAAATCCCACATTATTATCGAGTTATTTATTTTGACAGCCTCTCTAATCTCCCTTAGCGTTTCATCGTCACTATCACTGTCCTGATCAGGTGGACGATAATAGATCCCTATTGTTATATTCTTATTAGAACATGGAATTACTATCCATAGAGATTCTGTGTAGCATGTGGATTCATTTAAGGTTTTTAATTCATTTGATTCTACATTTTCTTTCACATATAGTGCCACTCCCCCACCCCCACGACCTGTTCTGTCCTTCCGATATATTTTATACCCTGGAATGATTGTGTCCCATTGATTGTCCTCACTCCACCAGGTTTCTGTGATGCCTATTATGTCAATATCTTCCTTTAACACGAGGCACTCTAGTTCACCCATCTTATTATTTAGACTTCTAGCATTAGTGTATAAGCACTTTAAAAACTGGTCACTGTTTATTTGTCTGCCCTTTTCTGATTTGTCATATTCTTTCTGTGAAAGTTGTCATCTGATGTTGACATCATCTACAGCTTATTGTTTTACAGTAAGAATTTTTTACACATCCCAATACACTTTCTAAAATGTAAATACCAAAAAAATCCATATTATTTTGTCATGCTTATTAGGGCCTGATTTTCAAACTGAGCTTTGATGACTCAGTAAATGTGCCCACAAGTGGCAATGTGCAGTAAGTTGTCAGGGAAAAAAAAACCATGAAGGAATTAGGGACACAATTTGCTGCTGAATTGGACTTGCAAAAATGGAGGCTTAATTTGAAAGTGAGGTCTTTAGAGTTTAAGACTCTGTGAGTGATAAACTGAAAGCAAATTCACTTTTGTGATGGTTTGGTTATTGGCAGTAAGGTTTGTTAGCTATATCCTGGCAAGCCAATTCCTGTGGGACTTACTTTTAAAGAGAACTTATCATTTTAATGGCTGAGACCTGTTAGCTGTGCTTGGAGAAGAAACAGGAATGAAATAATTGCAAATATGGACATATTAAATGGGTTAGTTTGCAAAATAATTGATGCTAATAGTCAGTTTTGTCTTGTAATAGCTCCACAGGAGGGCTTAATTTTGGAACCTTGGGTTCTTCGACTGTTGTAGCAACTACATCAGCTCCATCAGTGGGCTTTGGAAGTGGACTCTTTGGTTCAAAATCTACCACCGGGCTTGCTCTAGGAGGTACTAATACAGGTAGGGAATACATGTGGATTTGTTCCTTTAATATAGCAGAAATTTGGGCTTTTGCATAATCTGTTTGTTTCGTGAACTAGTAAATGAACAAACACAAAAAGGAAGAATAATGCATCACAAAGTGTGCTGAAATGTTTTTAACTATATATATACGTTGTTAGCAGATCTGTTATATTTTTTAAAAATAAGATATTAATAATACATTACTATTACAGAAAACCCTGATAAATGTACTTGCTATCTGAAATTTGTATCTGGTCCTGTGTATGAATTTTGTACAGAAGTTGGAATTTTATACTGTGAAACACTGAATTTTATGAAGGCTTTGGCCATTCCAACAAGTCTTCCTTAAAATGTGGGTTGTCTGTGTATCTCCTGGAGATTGGGAGAGGCCACCAAAATTTTGTGTGACTATAGCTTGTAGTTGAATACAATATGGAGGTTCAGTGCAGTGTGTGTTTAAGGTTGCACTGTACTTTGCTAAGAATATCCTTAAAGACAATGATTTTCAGATGCCATAAACACATAAATTTTCTAATATGTTGTATTTACAATGCTATAGATCTTATAAGCTCTTCATATTAGCAATAATAATTTGACTAAAACTTCCTTTCAAAGTTTGGGCCGTTGTGTTTGCTTTCTTAGACTAACAGTCCGTACAAACCTTTCTGTGGGTTATTTAACAGCGGTACAGAAGAAAACTTTTACCACTTTAAATTCGGCCATCATGCATACACAATGGGTAATATCAGTGAATTGTATACTGTCTCTGATGGTTTTTGAGGGTGTTATCTTTCACACACTTTAATGTGATTGTCTAAAGTTACAAATATTCCTTGTAAAGCGTAACATTGTTACATCATTGGATATTATAAATAAATTGCGTGGGGGTTGTGGAGTCTCCATCATTGGAGATTTTTTAAGAGCAGCTTAGACCTGTCAGAAATGGTCTAGATAATACTTAGTCTTGCTACGAATGCAGGGGACTGGACTAGGTGATCTCTCAAGGTTCCTTCCCGTTCTTTGATTCTGTGATACAGGTTGCATTATCCTCTTACCTTGCTTCTCTGTCTGAGTGATCCATTAGTTATTGTCCTCTCATTGAATTAGAAGCAAGTTTCTTCAAAGTTGAAATTGCATAACTCTGTAATGAGTGATCAATTATGATTTTAAATTTTTATGGGGAAGAAACTGATTTGAGGCCCAGTATTCTGAGTAGACCCTGGACTCTGTAATCCTTTCCACTATAATGCAAAACCACACTGTTATGCATGTTGGCATTCCTGGCAGCATGTAAATCTAGAGCTGAACCATTTAAACTTTCTGGTGTTTTTAGTGGCTTTAATGTAATTTAATTTGTAATATATGAGTGAACTGCTTAACTGGCATTTTAATTGCATAGTCACTGTTGACCAATGGCTCTTCAACACACATGAGTTCTGTACATTGTTGATATGTTAATTTTGCTTTCCCAGGAGGGTTTGGACTGCTAATACTTATTTTGAAACCTATTATTGTTTTGTGTTTAAGATTCTAAACCAGAGTAAATCTTTTAGGTTCAAAAATACTTCATAAACTTATTCCAATTTATCTTGTGTCATTGTGGAGACTGCAGTACGATATAATTCAGTATTTTACTGGTACTAATAAACCATATACTACTAAATTGTGTGTAGGAAGCTTGGTAAATATGATATAAAGTTGATTATGGATTTTCATTTTTTTGGCAGGAACAGCTACAACTATTGCTACAGGATTAACACTGGGTAAGAACCACATATTGAAAAGCTATTACTATTAGGAGACAGACAAATATGTTCTAGACCAGGGGTTTTCAAACTGGGCGTTGGGACCCATCGGGGGTCATGAGGTTATTACATGACAGGAGAGGTCATAAACTGTCAGCTTCCACCAAACTCTGCTTTGCCTCCAGCATTTAAAATGATATTAAATATATACAAAAGCATTTCTAGTTTATAAGAGGTTCCTCTCAAAGGCTTGTTATGTGAAAGGGATTACCAGTACAAAAGTTTTGAGAACCACTGCTCTAGACCAATTGTTTTTATATTGTGAGCACTTGCTGAGGCAGAGACCTTGTGGTCACATAGCATAGGTTCTCCTCTTATCAAAGACAGCTAAGAGTATGTTACTACTTCTCCATGTAAGGAATTATTGTAGTGTCCACAGGTTTAATGCTGCCTCTGATGGGAAGTCAGATACACGTGGACATGAAGAAACTTTTGGCTCTTTTTATGGCAGTGTACTTATACTGATTTTGCAGGATTGCTATACTGTTGGTTGAGACTAATGATGCTGTGAGGGATTTATGTGGTTTTGGAAACCAAGTGCACTGAACTGAGGAACATGGGTGCTTTGTCTAGTTCAAAATTGTGCACCCTTAAATTTCCGGGGCCTGCTGAGCTTTAGGAGCCACGTCAATGCTGTTTGAGAGAGAGAAATTTCAAACTGAGGCTCTTCAGGGAAACATTCATGTTTCTTTAGAAATTCTTTCAGTGATGGTTCCTTCCCCTACTAAAGTTTATTGTACATATATCAACCTTTGATATGGCAATATCCACTCTGGTATTCTCCGTCAGAACTGCTGCCTCTATGCAGTTGAGGAAGTACAGAGCCTTTTCAAGACCTAAAATTGTTGACTTCCTGCATGGATAAGCCACTTATTGTATAATGTTTACATGAATGAACGTCGCCTCTGTGGATCATGCACAGAGAGAATACTGTCTCATTCACTGTTTCATCATTCACAGTGTCAAAATCCATTTGGCTGTGGAAAGCTGCCTTTTGGCCTTCCATTCAGTGTGACTGAAATGTGTTAGTAATATCACTTGAGGTGAACAAGATATCTTAAGTGACGAATATGCATTGGTAAACTGAAATCAACAAATTTTGAGTTAGGCTGGGACCCATTGTTCTGGCACACTATATTTTCTGCCCCAAAGAGCTGACTGGCTAAATCAGGGGTAGGCAACCTATGACACGGGCGCCAAAGGCAGCACGTGAGCTGATTTTCAGGGGCACTGACACTGCCCGGGTCCTGGCCACTGGACCAGGGGGTTCTGCATTTTAATTGAATTTTAAATGAAGCTTCTTAAATGTTTTTAAAAGCTTATTTGCTTTACGTACAACAATAGTTTAGTTCTATATTATAAACATAGAAAGAGACCTTCTCAAAACATTAAAATGTATTACTGGCATGCGAAACCTTAAATTACAGTGAAGAAATGAAGACTTGGCACATCACTTCTGAAAGGTTGCCGACCCCTGGTCTAAACAGACAAGTTAGGCAAAGTGTGGGAAAGGGAAAAAGGTGAAATTATGTTAAATTCAAAGTTCATAGTTTTATAGGCCCCATGGAGCCTCCAATAGAAAGACAAGAGGATTTGTTGTTAAAAAGAACTTTGCTGCCTATGCTTCACTTGAGTGAACCTGGCATAAACAGACTTGTTCTCCTAACTCCTTTTGATGGATGAACAGAATATGTTGAGCTGGGAAGGAGCCTTCAGAAGAGATTTTCTACCTTTAAATATTTCATATTTCTCAGCCATGCTTATGGCAAGAAATGCAGATATAAGTATACCTATTCCTGAAAAACAGATGATAAAGCAAAATAGCTCCTGGCCCAAAGCAGCAGCTGAGTCCTAGGTGAAATTAATCTGTATCACCATTGCAAAGCAGCATAAAAGGGGGTACAATCGTATTAGTGTCAGACAGTTTTGATGCTGTTATGTGAACAAATACAATGAGAGGCCCCAGTGTAATAGAGGAAAATAAAAGAAATCAAGGGAAAGTCACCCCCAGAACAGACTGCATGACTCCTAGAACACTTTTTGGAAGAGATGTCCTCTTCTGTATGGAGAAATAGTCATTCATTTCATTGGGCAAACTGGCAGTTACCCTCCAGTTGCCACGTTTAGCTTTTTTAGTCCTGGCCAAAGGCCATTACTCACCATTACTATTTCTGTCCAAAACAGCACAGAATTAAGGAGAGAGCTGTCGTGATTCTGGTGTCATCATACTGGCTGCAGAGACTGATTGTCAAACCTAATAATATGACACTAAAACCTGGTGTGACCTGTTCATGACCACTATAAGAACCTAAATAGAACTACAAATATTCCTATACACATACAGTATCATCATGCTACCTGATAAAACTGTTGTCTTGGCATTTGAAAAGAAGCAACTTAAGGAATTACATTTGAGCAGAACATCTCTATGCTTATAGCTTCCAAATAAGTTCACTAACTTAGTGTACTCTATAATCTGACTGAAACATAAAAGTTGGTGTTCAGTAAGTAGTTATACCACGTTTGACTCAACAGAGCTCTAACCTGGTGCTGTATGCTCTGCATATAACCAGCCTTTGAACACTTGATGGACCTTCCTTACCTAGTAAGCAGCCACACAAATATTGGATTTGGGAGCTCCTTGTATATTTTTCATTATAATAATTTTTCTTGCTTGACCTTGACATTCATCCTTAAAGTCAGTTTCATATGTTGTTCTACTACAATCACATATACAATCTACATGACTGATGGAAAGGAGTGCTATCACTTTTTCCATTCTGCATGGATTTTTACATTCTGATGTCTGTGCAGCACTAAAATGTCTAGCAAAATTGAAGCATGTACAGTATGCTCTCACTATAACCTCTGGGGATCCAAGGCATTTTTTTTGGTATAGCCAGGGATTTGTTCTAGCAATGGGAGGGCAGGGGAGAAGAAGAGATTCTCCAGCCATGGCTGAGGCAGAGTACTACTTCGGCCCTGGGGCTGCTGCAGGAGCTAACTGTTCCTCCAGCAGCCTCAGAGCCAGAGGTGGGATCCAGTAATCACATTCGCTATAACCCAACTTTCACTATTGCAAAGGGCATTATTACAAGGGTCTGTTGTATTCTAACTGTAAGGGACAACAAATACAAGTCAAAGTATTTACCTTCTCTATGCTGAGCACACTTGAACAGGTGTAGCAGTTTTCTGGGTAGATCCACAATTTAAAGAAATCTGCCACAGGAATTCCTGTCCCTCCCTGTATTCTGTATCAAAATACTGTACTTCAGAGCTGATATGCAAGTCTCATTTGGGATTATAATGTTGCAGGATATAATGTCTGTCAGTAAATCAAAACAACCTGTGTGCATATTTGAGTTTGCTTATATGTTAGGTTAATTTCTCTTCATAGCTGTGTGCTGATGGATTACCATTGTGGGATTCTGAGGACCTTCCTTTCATGAAGAACAGTAAAACTTCCTTTTTTTCAAGTATTAATGACCACAGATCCAAACAATCCCGATTTAATAGAAGGATCACTACTCAAGAGATAAAAGAATAACGTTTACCTCCCAATTTAAATTAGAAGAACACAATTTGCGTCATACCTCTGATAGTTATCAGCTATTTCCCTCTTCAGCAGAAGGGTTTATCCCTCAGCCAGGGACTGACAGGTCTCGGTTTTGACTGTACAGGTACAAATAAACAAGGCCCATTATAAGATCCGTGGACTTTCCTATTTGAAGAAAGAAATGCTGTGATAAACTTTTATACATAATCTTATTGCCTTCCTTGTGTAAAAAGGGAACCAAACCAAAATATGGGGCTATGTGGGATTCCTTCTAGGTCCTTATCATGGTATTTTCATTAATATTTACTTGCTAAAATTCATTTTGAGGATGATAAGTTTTTCCTTTAAAATTTTGGTGTTTAGAATGCATGACACCTGGTGGCAAAAATGTTAACTTAAGCATTTATGCCTTAACAAAATGTCTTAAAAATGATGTTCATTGTTGCAGGAGCTCCTGCCGCTACATCAGCCTCTACCACAGGTTTTAGTTTAGGGTTCAACAAACCTGCAGGATCGGCTACACCATTTGCTTTGCCTATTACTTCTACCTCAGCAGGTGGCCTCTCACTGTCTTCTGCTCTTACATCAACTCCTGCAGCAGGTAAGGAAATCCTATTTTGCGCTCTGTGCTGCATTTTGAATTCAGGCATATCAAAGTACTTTTCAAGCACTCTGAAATAGATGGGCATCTTTACTATTAACATGGTCATTGTCTTCCTTTTACATGTGATTAACATTAAACACAGAATTTAAGTGACTGGTTGAGCTTCGCTGGTGTTGATGTTAGGAATCCTAACATAGATGGGTCAGCGGGTACTATCATTGTTTTACGCCCAATATTGATTTAAATGCTCAGAGTGTTTTTTTTAAAGCACCGCATCATATGGTAGTTGTAGACGATGGCTCATCTACACCAGGGTTTCCAATATTGCCAATACCAATGGAGCTCAATTGTATTGGCAATGGTGGGAAATTGATTATCTCTGAAGTGTGGAAAGGGTATTATAATATTGAAAATGGTTAATGTAGACTGTCAATGAGACACATGGTTTTGGTACTGTTGAATCATGATGGAGAATGTGTACCTCCAATAAGATGTCCCATGCTTAACATACTAATATGCGGTTGGCACCTTCTCCATACATGCAGTTTACACAACCATATTTTCCATAATCAAGTATTCATTAAAAAAACAGCTCATCAGCTAACCATACATATGTACACCAAAGCTGTTCACCACACTTCCCCTCATTCTTGTTAGTCAAGGTGCCACAATATTTCACCTCTTATTCTCTGCCTGCTCCAAAAACTCAAATCATCCATTCAAGGAGAAGCTTTAAAATCACAATTAGCTGATTGTAGTGTCTGCTATGTGAGATACTTTGATGTTCAGCTGGATCTAGTTATCTTCACCTACATACAGAACTAAGACTAAGATTCCACTTAATTTGCAGCAACTGGTACCTACGTTGTCAGATTCTCCAGCATTCTAGTGGAAATTCTTACAATTTTTTGGTAGCTTCAGATAAACTTGAATAAAGGAAGTTTTGCTTGAATTACATTTTAAAATGAATATTACAATCAGTACAGTTGTCCCCTGTTGGTGGTGATTAGGGCCCTACCAAATTTGCGGTCCATTTCACGGGTAGTGGGTTTTTTAATTGGTCAATTTCAGATGTTTACATCTAGAATTTCAGTGTTGTAACTTTGGGGTTCCTGACTCAAAATGGGATCATGGGGAGAGGGGAGGATTGCAGAGTTGTTGTGGGGTGGTGGGAATCCCAAGACTGCCACCTTCATTTCTGTGCTGACTAGGTAGCAGCCTCAGAGCTTCCTGCTGTTAGAGGAGGTTCTGGGAGGTGGAGGTGGGTAGGATCTCCTCCATACTGCTAGGAATGGCCCGGCTGGAGGCCCTAGCTGCTAGACCAGGCCAGTTACAGATTAAGACAGGGGCCCTCTGGAGAAAATGGGTGCCCTTCCCCAGAATGGAAGCCACGACTGGGTCACCCTGAGCCCCAGCAGGAGCCTTGGAGGAAGAATCCCCGAACATGAGCACCCAGAGCCCTGGCTGCAGCCGTGGCACTAAAGCCTTGAGCCCTGACTGGGGGCAGAAGCCCGAGTCCAGGCTGCCCCGAGTCTGGGCTGGAGCAGCAGGGGTGTTGCATCTTCTGGGGAGGGTGGAAGCCCCAAGCCGTGGCTGGAGTGGAGCGTAGGATGTGGAAGCCTTGAACCTAGGCTGCCCGGGGTGGAGATGGGGGAGGGTAGAAGTCCCAAGCACAGGCTGCCCCGGTAGGAGCGGAAACCCCCAGCCGGAGCTGCTGGGGGAGGAAGCCTAGAGCCACAGCAGGAGCCCCTGGGAAAGGAAGCTCAGAGCCGCAGCAGGAGCCGCCGGGGAGGTGTGGGGGTAGAATTCCTGATCACAGGCTGACCTGGCTGGAGTGACAGGGAGCAGAAACCCAGAGCCTGGGCTGCCTTTGGTGCAGGGGCTGCCCTAATCCCTGGCTGGACCAGGGAGAGGCCCTGAGCCCAGGCTGCTCTGGCTGCAACTGCAGGAGCAGAAGCTTCCAGCACAGCAGGAGACGCTGTGGGGAGGAAACCAAGAATGTGGCACTCAGAGCTGCAGCAAGAGCTGTGCGGGGATGTGGGGGAAGAACCAGAAGCCAGGACCCCAATTCCACCCTCATTTCTGTGCTACTTCTGGAGGTAGCACTGAGCTCCTCACCAAGAGCAGCCATGCAGGGGTAGGATAACTCCTGCCCCTCCCCAGTGTGGCCATACTAGCAGCTAGGAGTCCAGGCTCTCTGCATCAGGGGAGATCAGATTTCATGGTCTGTGACATGTTTTTCATGGCTGTGAAATTGGTAGAGCCCTAGTGATTATATTAAATTTAGTTTATTGCTGGAGATTTCATTCAGCATTAACTCTCCTTTATGAAGAATGAGGCAGTTCACACCTGTGAATTATTATTTTAAGCTATCTGTTGACTGTATAGTCTGTGTATTAAAGACGGCGTAATTCTTTTAATTTCAGGTTCTACTGGCTTTACATTAAATTTGGGTGGGACAGCTGCCCCAACTACAACTGCATCCACAGGCCTTTCACTGGGAGGAGCCTTAGCTGGTTTGGGAGGTACACTCTTCCAGAATGCAACCACAGCAGCAACTGGTAAAAATAGTTTTACTCTTTTCCCACTTCTGTTTCACAATGCTGAAACACAAGTAACACCATGTGGTTACTGTAAAGCTTAAATATTCCCTGTGAAACTTTTGCATTTTCCCCGAATGTTACTGGTCTTAGCAAGTCATAAAATACCAGACAATATCTTCTAAATATTCTACTTCTAAATACCTTCTAAATATTCTTCTACTTACGCATTAATTTAATTTTGGTAGCTTTGATTCTTCCATTATTCTTGGGGGAATTCTGCAACAATGCACATGGGCTGAATTTGTTCCCCCACAGATTTCATTGCTTCCCTGCAGAAAAATGACTTTCTGATGGGGGAAGCAAAGAGAAGCCACAAGAGCTGTCAAGTGTCACTCCCCAGCAGCACAGGTGTATTGTTTTGGGTGCCTGGAGCAGCCGGCAGAGAGATAAATCACTGGAGATCTGGGAGTGCCCCAACCAGTGACTCCTACCCTGTGCCAGGCTAAGCTGCTTGTCCCGGCTGGGTTGGGGAGGACAGAATTTTCTCTTCCCTTGCAAGGAGCATCCAGGGCTAGGTCAGACCCACCCTCGGAAAACTCACCGACTGCAGGAAGTTCTGCATAATCCCTCCACTTCCTTCCCCTTTTACTCCTCATCCATGGGGGTGGGGAATGGCTCCCCCATCTAACTAACTACCGTGCATCCGGACCCACCTCATGCCCAGATCACCCCACCAAGCTTCACCACCTGCACCCAGAACCGCCCCCGCCCCCAACTGACCCCATTTGCCAAGCCCACTTCCCTGCACCTGGACTCCACCCCTGCACTGGGACCACTCTCTGCTCTTGAACCCCCACCCCATCTGCACCTGGGCCACCCTGACTAGCCCCCTGCACTCAGATCCCCGCTCCATTGAATCTCACCCAAGCCAGCACACAGGCCCTCACCCTACTAAGCCAGTACCTGGATCCCCCAGCTGAGCACTCCATACCCAGACCCCACCCCACCCCGAGCCCCACCCACCTTTGCCTGGACTCACACTGGGACTCTGCAGGAATCTGCACCCCAGTTCATCCAAATCCCAACCCCCCCGCCCCCCAATCAAGCTTCCCACACCCAGATTGCCCCATACAGAACCCTGTCACCACACACCTTGATCTTCTCACACTAAGCCCCTCGATACTTGGATCCTGCTGGGGTAAACCTACACCTAGTGTCCCTGGCATGGAGGGCCAGGGCCTTGGGGCATTTCTGGGGCAGGCCTGGTCCTTGTGCTGTGTCAGGATTGGGTGCAACTTTATCACTAAGTCCATGTTCCAGGCGGGTTGGGGACAGGATTATCTCCCACCTCTGTGCAGTCAGTGGCTTGTGCTCCCTACTGTCATGCTGGAGCCTCCATGTTTTTTTGACAAAATGTGCAGAGTTTTGCAGAATTTTAAAATATTATGTGCAGAATTCTTAATTTTTTGGTGCAGAATTCCCTCAGGAGTATTCCATGAAGTAGTTACTATAGCTGCCATAGGGGCGTTATGTGATCATAAATGGAAGGGGAGGTGTTCTATGAAATAATCTCTTCATTAAGATGTGGTTTGTACTATAAAATAGTCTCTGGTCCCTGGTTTTTTGACTTCTGTGAGTGTATTTAGAAAACCTTTGAGCTACAGTAGTGTAACTTTAAATCTTCTTTGTTAAATGGAGACAACAGCTTGGAGAAAAACATAGTATATACCCTTCTATTCTCTGCTGCTAAAAAGGAAAGTGCTATTCCTGGATCCAGTGTGGGGTGGTGTGAGGAGCACGCCCATCTTTATATTGGCCTTAGATGTCTAATAAATATGGTATTTTTCCTCCTCTTATTATACTGAAGTAGTGCCCTGTGACTTTAGTCAGGCCTGGGCCTCCAGTGTGCAGGGGTTGTAAAAATACAGGAATTAATCTTCTCTACTCTGAAACACTTAGTGTACTTGCTGTGTGGAATGGAAAGCTTTACTTTCTCCCTTTGGCTGATGTGGGAAGGTGAGATCTCTTCATACCCTTTCCTAGCTACTGGGAGAAATGCCTCAAACTGTTACGTTCCTGAAAAACTTATAGAAAAGATGATGAGAGATTCTCACTGTCACCCTCCTTTTCACACTCCCCCAAAATAGTCTTCATATTCAGCTGTAGGAAGTGGCTACCTGCGAAGTGACGTTTATAAGAATTTTTTTCACCGCTTCTCAGAGTGTTGGAGATGGCCTCTGTGAAGCTAACAAGATCTTTTTGTAAACTGTGGTCAATTGCTGTCTGTTGGCCACTGGCCATATGAAACACTAATGGCTAAAATTTTCAATGCTGGCTGCTTGCTATCTTGCATATAAAATGCCATTAAGTGGATATTGAGCACTCCTTTCACAGTGTGGAAGTACTGGTTAAAAATAGTGTATTAATCCTGAGTGAGGCAACACAATATGCAGCGATGGTGCAAGTGATGAGGCAGGTAAAGATGTTGAAATTTGATATTTAGAACATTTAGCTCATTATTTGTTTTTCTTCTGCTCTTTACATTATTTTCACTGAACTTCTTGACCCAAATATAGCTAAACAAATCTTCAAAACAAGAAGACATATATAAATCTAATCACAATATAGTCAAGCTAAAATTCTAAATTATATGTTACTGAAATACTTTTTGGGTTATTTGTAGGACTTGGACAGAATGCTCTGAGTTTGACTCTGGGGACAACTTCAGCTCCTTCAACTACTGTTAATGAAGGTCTTGGTGGAATAGATTTTAGTAGTTCTTCAGATAAAAAGAGTAAGTTGTTGATGCAATATTGTCTGTTTAATTTTTATGAAACCTTGGAAAATACTTGCTATAAAAATTCTGTTTGAGAACATGTAGTTGAAAGATGTTAGAGAAGAGGCATTGATGGCTTGGTTTTTCTAACTCTTAATGGACACCATAAAAATAAAGTATTTTTAAAATGTCTTTAATAATTAAGGGTTGTTTTAAGATTGATAAAGCTAAAAAGAAATTATGCAATGTAGTTGTAGCCATGTTGGTCCCAGGATATTAGAAAGACCTGGTGAGTGAGGTAGTATATATTATTGGACCGACTTCTGTTGGTGAGAGAGACAGAGCTCTTCTTGAGGTCTGGGAAAGGTACTCCCAGCATCACAGCAAACTGCATGGTGGAACAGATTGTTTAGTATACATAGTTAGCACGTGTTGTAAGGGACCATTCAAAAGATGAGTGGGGGTGGGGGCTTAAATTCATTTCTGTGCTAGACATAGGTACTGATTCCGTGGGTGCTTGGGGCTGGAGAACCCACAGGAAAAAAATAATAGGTATTCAATGCCCACCAGCATGCCCTGCCAATCAGCTCTTCCCCCACCCAGTGCCTTCTGTCCACTACAATCAGCTTTTCAGAGGCGTGCAGGAGGCACTTGAGGGGAGGAGGGAGCGGAGCAGCAGTGGCACAAGGGCAGGGCATGCTCAGGGAAGCGGTGGAGTGCATGTTGGACCTTGGGGCGGCATGGAGGGGGGTCAAACACCCTTGAGGAAATGAGGAAGCCTGAGGAAGTACTGCTAGACACTAAAAATCACTGATTGAACAGAAATACTATATTTATGATTTATTACTACAATCTGAACCACCTACTCTCCCCCCCCCCCCCCGTTATCTTATAATTGTGGAGGTGTTAACAGGCCATGCTACCTTGAATATGTGCTAACTACTTATGTAAGCAATCCCTTGTACCTTGCATTTTGCGGTGACAGTGATGCTGGGAGTATCTTTCCCAGACCTGAAGAAGAGCTCTGTGTGGCTAGAAAACTTCTCTCTCACCAACAGAAGTTGGTCCAATAAAATACATTACCTCACCAACCTTGTGTCTCTAAAAGAAAAATAGTAATTTACTCTTCTCTGACTGTGGAAATTTGACTGTTTTCAACTATTTTAACTTGTAGATTCTTCTACATAAGTAGAGTGTAACAATATTTTGCTTGCAAATGTGGTGTAATTGTTGGCAACAAGGATCAAACTTGGGATCTCTGAATCTTAAAGTATAAGTCTCTACAGGTCTGTTGCCTCAAAGGCTGTGTCAGGCTCACACATGGCCATATGTAGTCTGACCACGAGGGAGTGTGGGGGGAAATAGAGCTAGACTATAAAATGTGTTACAAATGCAAAGAACCTGTTTGAAAGCAACTTTCTTTCATTGCAATGACTTTTAAAAATCATAGAAGAATTTCTGATCATGTGGGGTTTATGTAACTCTCCTTCAAAGTTGATTAAAATAGTCCGTAGTCTTATTGTCTTTCTAATACTTTGCAGTAATTTATTTTTTTAAAAATAATTCCTTAATAAAATACTACATCTAAAGCAATTACAAAAAAGTACTTTCGTGGTTACACTACACTTTTTGCCAATTAGTAAGTAATGTTTATGGTTTTGATATGAGCATACATTAAGGGGGTTTGGTCTTCCACT
Organism: Dermatemys mawii; assembly: GCA_007922305.1. Classification (NCBI taxonomy): domain Eukaryota; kingdom Metazoa; phylum Chordata; order Testudines; family Dermatemydidae; genus Dermatemys; species Dermatemys mawii. Next base: position 8,046,329 of record ML677348.1, read on the forward strand.
TCCAGTGTCAGACACTAGCTGAACTAGTTATTCCCAGAGTTAGTAATCTCTTATTACACTGGGCTGAAGTCGGCGTATCTTAGGGCAACTTACCTGGCCATCCACGTGGCGGCAAGTCGACTGCTGCCGCTTCCCTGTCAACTCGGCTTCCTCTTGTGAAGGTGAAGTTCGGGAGTTGACGGGGAGCGCGTTTGGGGGTCGATTTATCACATCTAGATGAGACATGATAAATCGATCCCCGATATATTGACCACTGCCCCCGATCCAGCAGGTAGTATAGACGTACGCTTGGTTTTGTGGGGGAGAGGCTAACTAAGAGCAGTTGTTCAGGGTAGCTATTCCAAAGGCCGAAATAGTAGAGTAGCAGGTTGGAAACAATATAAAATCTTCCCTTGTAAGTCTTGAGCCAGCAGAAGTTTTATATTGTTGAAGTATTGCTCTGTGACCCTGGTGGAGGGTATGTATTGCATGTTTTCTGAAAGAAGATTCTGCTAGAGGAGTGTACTGGTACAATGGGAGATGTGGAGGTCTATCACTTAAGAGCCATATACAGTAACTCCTCACTTAAAATCCTCCTGGTTAACACTGTTTCATTCTTACCTTGCTGATCAGTTAGGGAATATGCTCATTTAAAGTTGTGCAGTGCTCCCTTATAACATTGTTTGGCAGCTGGCTGCTTTGTCCATGGCTTGCAGGAAGAGCAGCTCGTTAGAACTAGCTAGTAGGGGCATGGAACCAGGATGGACCGGCAGCCCCGCATCAACTCCCCTAAGTTCCCTGTGCAGCAGCCCCCCAGCAGGCTACCAGTTACCAGCAGTTCTACTGTCACTCCACCACTGTCATCTGCTTGCTGCTGCCCTCTGCCTTGGAGCTGCTCCCTAGAGCCTCCTGCTTGCTGTGCAGAGGAGGGGGGAAGAAGGGGGCTAATGTCATTGTGTCCTCCTCCCCCCTATTCCTGCCTCCTGCTTACTTTTACCCCTTCTCCATACAGAACACGGTGGGGATAGGATAGGTTCTCAGGATGGAGAGAGCTTGCTGGCCGCAGTTGCGGTCTCAATTTCCTGATTTTTTTTTTTTTTAAAGGCAATGTACCTAGAGTGGGGTCAGTGTACTTAAAGGGGCAATGCGCATCTCTCTCTCGCCCACACAGGGTGTGTGTCTGTCTTCAGGCTGTCTCCCCTCCCTTTATTTGTGCTGCCTTGTAGAGTGTGAGTGCACATTAACAACAGTTTAACCCTTGAGGGCTCAGCCGAATGCTAGTTCATCATTTAGCAGTAAGGCATTCCCTGGGAAATATCCCACCCCCTTCCATCTTCTAACTTCACCACCTCAACCAAGCTTCAGAATCCTTATGCTGTGTATGATATTAAATTATTTGTTTAAAACTCTGTGTGTGTGTGTGTATATGTATGTATATATACACACACACACACAAGTTTTTTGTCTGGTGAAAAAATATTCCCTGGAACCTACTCCCCTCCCGCCCACATTTACATAATTCTTATGGGGAAATTGGATTCGCTTTACATTGTTTCACTTAAAGTCATATTTTTCAGGAGCATAATTATGTTAAGTGAGGAGTTACTGTAATTCCCTATTACCATAATATCTGAATGTCTCAGAATTATTAATGAGTTTATCCTCTCAGCATCACCGTGTAGTAGGGAAGTATCTCTTTTTTTTACACATGACGAGCTGAGGCACAGAGATACTAAGTGACTCTCCCATGGTCACACAGGAGGTCTCTGGTGAAACAAAGCATTGGACCGTAGTTTCCAGAGTCACAGAGCAGTGCCCTGTCTGCCGAATCATCATTCCTGTTCAAGAGATCCTTATCTATAAAGTGCCATGCACCACAGTGATGCTGTCTAAATAAGATAGACTGTAAGTGGGGGGTGGGAGGGGAATAGAAACCTGTAATGAAGGAGGAGGCGAAGAGTTAATTAAATTTTTTTCCAATGGGGCTGACCTAATTCCCTGAGCTAACATGCACTGAGGTGAGTGATAGTCATCAGTCCTTCCCCGAAAAATTTTTTAAGGCTTATTTTGCTTGACAGTTTTTCAGCGTGTCAGTTCTTATATAAAATTATGTTTCTTCTAGGTGATAAAACAGGAACAAGACCAGAGTAAGTATGTTTACTATTCCTCTTTACATTCTACAGGTTCTTAGAAAATAGTGAAGCTTTAAATGTTTCTTCTGCTTTGTTTCTTTGACCTTTAAAATGCCTATATACTGTGAAGATGCAATTATTTGGTTAAATAGGTTATGGGAGTTGACTGTGTTCTGATGAAATTGTATAGGATTCAAATAGGTGCAGAGGAGGTCACTGTCCCTTAAATCACAAAATACAGATTCAGTGTTTCTGGTTATTACTGATTAGTTTGTAATAGCACCAAAAGTGTTCTAGATGCTTATCAAATGCACAGGGGATATAGTCCCTGTCTTGTGGCATGTGTAACCTTAAATTTGCTTAGTTTAGCTTCATGTAGAAGGTGGTATTTAGTAGCTGGAGTTCAGAACAGAGAGACAAGATTCCTGTGGTCTCTCTGTTCCTGACTCTGTTACAGACTCATTACGTGGTTTTTGGGAAATCTCATCATACTCATCTGTAAAATTAAACTCTTGCAAAACACTGAAGAAGTTGGTCCAATTAGATATTACTTCACCCATCTTATCTCAGTGAAGAATTAAGTAAGTTGGTGCAGTTCTTCACTATTAGTTTTATAAAAGGAAATTCAAATCATTATTACTTACTATAGCATTAATACATTAGATACAAGCTCAAAAAGCAGAATGAGTATTTACAGCTGTTTCATTGTTTAATAATGGAGTAAAGTTGTTAGAAGTACCATGTGTCTATGAATGCATATTGTTATCTTTTGGCAGAGATAGTAAAGCACTAAAGGATGAAAATCTACCTCTAGTCATCTGTCAAGATGTAGAAAATCTCCAGTAAGTATTTCCCTTATACTAGTTGGGATAACCACATAATTATACATTGTCATGCTCTAAAGTAACAAGTGGTTTAATCACACTTATAAAAATTGTTTTAGATAGTGATGATACACTGCTTGTCTTTTGAAGGTACAAGATAACCCATATAAATGTCTTCTGATGAAGTTCCAATTTTGGAATGTTGGGGCTGATGGTGAAATTATAGTAGCTCTGTAAAAGAGGCAAAAGCCAAAATTATCATTTAGTATTGGTGGTTTGGGATTTCATCAAGATTCATTTTATTTTTATTAAAACAATACTCAAGAAGTAGGACATTTGTGTGATAGAAATATAATAAATTAAATTTCTACTTCCAATTTTTCAGGAAATTTGTGAAAGAACAAAAACAAGTACAAGAAGAAATTAGTAGAATGTCTTCCAAAGCAATGCTTAAAGTACAGGAGGATATTAAAGCTTTGAAACAGCTTTTGTCAGTGGCTGCTAGTGGACTACAAAGAAACACTCTTAATATTGACAAATTGAAAATGGAGACTGCCCAGGTATGTTAACAAATGAGTATCATTTTATTAACTCAAATCAGTAAGCATATGATTTCACATAAGGTGAAAGACATTCAATGCTGTCAATCACTCTAATATTAGAAGTTCAAATTACTTATATACTGACCAGAAAATAATTGTACAAATGAAAGGTTGGATCACTTCTTGTAAATCTTAAGGGTATATCTACCCAGCAAAGAAAAACCCGTGGCTGGCCTGCGTAAGCTAACATGGGCTGGTGGGGCTCGGACTACAAAGGGCTGTTTCATTGCAGTATACGGTGATGGGCTCCGGCTGTAGTCAAGGCTCAAGGACCATGAGGGGTGGGAGGATTTTGGGGGTTGGGTTCCAGCCTTAGCCAGAAAGTCTACATAGCAATGAAACAGTCCTGCAGCCTGAGACCAGTAAGCGTGAGTTGGCTGGCATGGGCCAGCTGTGGATTTTTCGTCACTATGTACACTGGCGGATCTCAAAGTGGGGGTTGCGACCCCCCCCCCCAGGGGTCGCCAGCTGATTCCAGGGGGTTGCGAAGTGTGTTTGCTGCCGAATTGGCTCTGCATTGATTACCTCCTCATTCAGTGGGTTTTTGGTGGACATGCTGCGCGTTACGGGGAGTCCTCTGAAAAGCCTCTGAATTGATTACTTCTGCATTCGGCAGCTTTTTGGCGGACACTGAAGCGCATGTCATGTCCACGAAGAAGCTGCCGAATGAGAAAATAATCAATTCGGTGGCATTTTGGCGGACATACAAGGGTCGCGCTGAGATGCCACGGAGCAAAAAAGTGTCGCAGTTCAGGGGACTTTGAGAACTGCTGATTGTAGAGATACCTTGCAATTCCCAAGAAGAACACTTAAATTGAAATCCTATAATCACTTGTATAGTCAGATGTAGGGATATTATCTATGAAGTCAGTAAAGCAGCAGTAAAAATTGAATTTTCCTTATTAAAAGAATGATATTTATGTCTGGATCTAGTTTATTTTGTCACCTTTACTTATATTGCCCACTTGGGAAATATTTCTGAAGGGCAGTGTCTCTTTGTATAGTAGCAGATTAGTGATCATGCTTTGATTATCCTAAGTAGAAGCAAACAAAATAAATCGCATTTGCATTTTCTTTCATATTCTTAATTTGACATGATTTCATAAAATCTAATTATCACTGTAATCATTAGACTTTAATAAATGTGGCTTTTTCAAATCAGTCTGGAATGACATAGAAATACATGTCAAAAACACATTCAAAGAAAGAGCCCTCTTGTGAAGTAGCAGCATTAGATTTTTTTGTTGTTGTTGTTCTGAATTTTTTTGTTCTGAATTCATCTTTCTTATAGCATGTAGTCCTTTGTTTTATTCACTTCATTTGCTTATTTAGGAACTGAAGAATGCAGAAATAGCATTAAGAACACAGAAAACTCCTCCTGGTCTTCAACATGAAAATTCAGCCCCAGCAGAGTAAGTTACTGTATCTAACAGAAACTTGTATTTACCATAAAAAATACATTACTATTTGTCTTACAAATAGATTTGTATGTTGCAATGTATAATCTATTGCTCCTTTGATAGAGGCATCTGATAACAGTATTTAACTGTACCTATAAAAGCATAATCCATTAAATAATTAAAATCACAAATTGACCCAGCATCAGAGGATTCAAACATGGCATTTGATCAGTGTCCCGCTAATGAGATATCCTGTCCCTTAAATTGGGCTGAAGTGGAGGGGAAACCATCTTTATTTAGTACTCTGTCTCCCTTTAAAATATGAACTGTATATACTTCTGCTTTATGCCAATCTGTTTGAACATTTTGATCTATGCCTTATTGCATGTACTGCTTGTTTTATTGAACAAATGTATGAATCAGCAACAAAAAAAAGAAAAAATCAATCTTAAGTTACATCACCTTCAAGCAGAGGAAACCCACTTTCTCTAGCATTGGAAGAAGAGTAATATAAAATATGCTTAACTGGAATACTGACCACCACTTAAAAGGATATTGATAAGTCCTGCAGTTGGTGTAGACCTAAATAGTAAAAGTGAAGTTGCAAAGGAGGGAAATTCAACAAGTGTGATCTGATTCTTCTATTCTAGCTACTTCAGGATCTTGGTTGAACAGTTTGAAGTACAGCTGCAGCAGTACAGACAGCAAATTGAAGAACTGGAAAATCATCTTGCCACTCAAGCAAACAGTTCACATATAACTCCACAAGGTAAAAAGTTTAATTTTAATGTTTTTTACAAAAATCCTTAAATATTGTGTGTAGGAAATGTATATTAGTTACTTTACTCTTTAACTGTCAGGATTTCTTAGTTAATTTTCAGAAATTATTGTTCATATGGATGTTGAAGTCACCCAGTACAGTAAGTTTTAGGAATTTAAGCACCAGCTCAGACAACTTTGACAAGAAGCCTTGGGCCTGAATTCCCACTTCAGTTCTATCTTGGGTCTTGCACCTGGTGGATACACTGAAAGCATTTCAGTTTTGTTTAGGAAGAGACCTGCATCTGAAATGTTATGCAAAAACACAGCTATCTTAACTTATCTGACCTTTTTGCCTTACTGAGAAGAGAGCCCCTGTGGACAGAGCTAGATTAACATTGGTCCAGTGGCTGTATCTAGTCATGTCTTGGAACTACATGCAGAATTAAGGGCCTCCTCTGTGGCAAACTTTTTGGCCCAGGGGCCACATCTGGGTTGCAAAACTGTATGAAGGGCCGGGTAGGGAAGGCTGTTCCTCCCCAAACCGCCTGGCTCCACCACCTCACACTTCCTGCCCCTGGACTTTCCCCCATGAGATCCCCAACCCATCCAACCCCTCATGCTCTTTGTCCCCTGACACCTCACTCCCTGTCCCCACTCCTGCTCCTGACAGCCCCCCCCCCCCGCCCCCCCCCCCTACCAAACCCCCCCATCCCTGTTCCCTGACTGCCCCGCCCCCTCCCTACACCCCCACCCCCTCCCACTTCCTGTCCCCTGACTTCCTCCCCCTGACCCAATGAACCTCCTATGCTCTTTGTCCCCTGACAGCCCCCTCCCGGGACCCCCTGTTTCTAACTGCACCTCCCAGGACCTCACCTCCTATCCAGCCCTCCGTCCCTTGACAGCCTCCTCCCCCCCCCGGAACTCCCACACTTATCCAACCTCCACCCATTCCTTGACCACCGTGCCTCCCTACCCCTGAGTCTCTGCCCCATCCAACCACTCCCTGTCTCCTGACTGCCCTCCAGGACTCTTTGCCCCTTATCCAACGCACCTGCTTCCCCGCCCTTTTTATCATGCTACTCAGAGCAGCATGTCTGGCAGCTGCGTTGCCTGGCCAGAGCCAGACATGCTGCCCCGCAGGCTCGCACAATCTGCTGTCCATGCAGCAGCGTGGCTGTGGGGGAGATGGCACAGCAGGGGAAGGGCTGAGGGTTGTCTCCCCAGCTGGGCGTTCAGGGGTCAGGCAGAAAGGTCCTGCGGACTGGATATGGCCTGTGGGCTGTAGTTTGCCCACCTCTAGGCTACATCATGGATGGTTAACTTTTTAGTGAACTTTGAATATTCAGAGTCATGAAATTTTGAGTTTTAAATAAGCATCCACAAATACAAGAAAATTTGGCTCATTTTTATGTATAGTATCTCTTATTAGTATTAACAAGACATATTGGTCCAGTAGAGCTAAAATTTAGGCAGGTGAAATTCAAGTAAGTGGAGAGAGAGAGGCACAATGTTGTGAATATCATTCTAAAATATAATTATGCCCTTTGTAGATTTGTTAATAAGTCCAGACTCCTCTTTAAATAGAGAATATTACCTTACTTCCACACAGCTCCTTTTGTTTTACAGGAAATAGTGTTGGTTTTTTTTCCTTCATAGGTTTGCAGCAAGTTACATCAGAGAGCTGGTTGTTTAATCCTTGTTGCAGTATAAATACTAAATTAATTTGTCTCAATATTGCAGTACGACTATGAATTTATTTGCTGATGTACATGTTTTACAGATTTGTCTATGGCTATGCAGAAAATTTATCAAACATTTGTAGCTCTAGCTGCACAACTTCAGTCAATACATGAAAATGTAAAGGTAGGTTATACTTCAAGATTAATATTTTCATATGCATTTCATAACCAAAAACATTGCAGGCCATTATTCATGTCAACATTTCTATAACATTTCTTTCTGTTTTTAAGCAGAGTTGATTTAAACTGTTCATTTAAGCTTTTTAAAGTTATGCTGCTAAATTGAAAGTTCATTCTCTGATGTGAGAGCTGGAACCTACCTTGTTTAAGCAGTGAGATATCCTGGCTTAAGCTGCTTGTTATAAAAGTGGCAGAAGCTGTGACCACTGTATTTAAGACTGCATAATATTTCCCATTCATTCCCCTGTCTTTTCAATTGCTCGTAACTATCTGAAATTTTGGGGCTGACATTTTTTATACTTGCAGTTTGCCCAGCGAGCCTTTTCTGACAATTCAAGCAAAAATGAGTTAGTCATTTGAATATAAGCAGAATTAGGGGAAGATACAGATTTCCAGTTATAAAGTAACTTTGCAAAATACCCCTTGGGTGTTCTGGTGAAAACAGCATTGTGGGTTCATTGCTAGTTGAGATTCAGTGGCTTCTTTAAGAAGGTCTCTAGGACAGCCTCTGCACGCGCAAATATAAATAAATAAAAATTCTGCAGTATGGCCTATTCTCCGTGGATATAAAAATCTTTTTGTTGGTAAGAATGAGAAGTCTGCAGTAAGACAATTCTCACATTACATAAATTCCTCAAATTTCACATATCCTTCTTGTGATTGGGGCTATATCTGTACAACTTATGAATTCTCTGTGAAATTTTGAACTTGTGTGCCAGACTGTAAATTCCTTTTTGACTATGCAGCCTTTTACCTACTCTGTAATTAGTTTGCCTGCGTATTGGGTTGAATTTCCAGAGGCCAGTGCTAAAAGCATAACAATAGTCATGCTCAAGTGCTCTTCTATTGAGCAATTATGCTTCAATGATTAGCTCCTCATACCCAAGAGAACTCCTTTGTCAAGTGAGATGATGCCATGGCAAGGGTTTGCTTCTGTGGGGAAGCTGGCAAGGATGTCACATGATAAAGGAGGAGCTAAGAGAGTTAAAAGGGCAAACGCTGGTCTGCTCAGGAGCCATTTTTCTTTCATCCATGAGGGAGAGCCCAGCAGCTTAGTTTCTGATCACTAGAGCCCTGCAAATCCTGTGGGTATCCACTTTGTATCCACAGATGCGGATACCCACAGACCGTTTTTGCAGATCACAGCGTGGATGCGGATACAAATTTTGTATCCACACAGGGCTCTGCAGCACACACTCACCTGAACAGAGGGGCTGTCACCCAGCTTGCAGGCTCTAACTCAGTTCTCTGAATCTCGCAGTGACGTGCTGGGCATTCTGGGAGGAGTTGTCTCCAGCTTGCTTGGAGGGAGGAGGTAAACTACAACTCCCAATAGGGAGTGAGCCAAGCACTGTTTTGCGGATGGGGTTATTGTTTAAACAAGCAGGCGGCAATAACTGTGGGCTTTAGAAGGTACAGCATAGAGGTGTCTGAGCCCTCCACGGGGAAGGTGGCACTGCATAGAAGGACCCAGAATAGTAGCCTCCCTGCCTGGAGCAAGGAAGGAGGTACGGCAGGGGCGGAATGGGTGGCAAGGCAGGAGGTCTTTGGGGAGAAGTTGGACTGGGGGTGAGGGGCAGTTGGAAGCTTGACACAGTCCAGCAGGACTGGGAAATGGGAGATGCTGTATTTCCTTAAGTACAGAAAGAAGGTAAGACGTAGATAAGAGAAACAAAGCAAAGGGCAGCAGTGGATGGTTCTGAAGTTCAGCGTGTTTTCCCACTCGATGATATGGAATGCCAAAATAAGATACTTAATAAGTTTTGTTACTACATACGGATTATATTCTACCTGGGACCAAATCCTCCGCTGATGTAAATCAAGTGGAGAAAGCTATATAGATTTACACCAGTTGAGGATTTGGCCTCAATCTCTGTGAAAGCCTTTTAGTTAACATCAGTGGTTAGCTCCAGATTGGTGCTAACATGTAGTCATAAATAGAAAATTAATTCAATCCTCTCCAAATCATGAGTTTAACACCCTTAGGCCATGGTTACACTGGCACTTTATAGCACTATAAAGCCCCCACGAGCGCTATAACCTCCTCCCCGTCCACACTGGCAAGGCACGTAGAGCGCTATAACTGCTGAGTTATAGCGCTATTAATAATCCACCTCTGCATGGGGAATAAGGGCTGTAGCGCAGCTGCTGTAGCGCTACAGTAAGGATGTGGACACCCACTGCGCTACAAGTAATCTCTGGAGATGCCTAGAGCCATTTAAGGCAATTGACGTCTCTTCCCTTTGTTTTGAACTCGGCTGGAGGAATGCGGAAGTACCTCTTTAGAGTTTCTTTCTTAACTCGGCAGATAAGCAATGCAAATGTTTAAGGAGGGAGCCTGTGTGAAAACAAAACCTTCTGTGAACGGAGGCTCACTGACAGGCTTTCAGAAAAACGGAAAAACCACTGTCTCTCTTCCTCTGCATACACACAACGCGTCCCCCCTCACCCCCCTCGTTTAAAAAGCACGTTGCACCCAGCTGAATGCTGGGATACCTGCCCTAATGCGCTGCTCTTAATGCCGCATTAAGTGCCCCAAATGTGGCCATGCTATACCGCAGGAGCATCTGAGTGTGGACATACAATAGCGCTATACATATTCCTGTATAAGGGGACCGCTATAACCAATAGCGCTATAATCTTGTAAGTGTAACCATACCCTTAAACTAATATGAAAAATGTTTCTTTAATTACATTAAAATGTATTTAGCTGGTAACTTACCCCATGACTAAAGTATTCAGTTCTTACCTCAGATGTACTGAAGTAAAATGACTTTCCCCTTCCTTCTGTTTCAGATGCTCAAAGACCAATACCTTGGCTACAGGAAAACCTTTCTGGGAGATGCTATGGATGTGTTTGAGGCAAGACGAGCAGAAGCTAAGAAATGGCAGAGTGCCCCGCGTATTATTACTGGACCAACCCCTTTCAGCAACATACCAAATGCAGCAGCCGTTGCCATGGCTGCCACACTTTCTCAGCAGCAACAGCCTGCTACAGGTCTGAATGCATTCAAGTTATAGTGATTACTAGTGTTACAACAATAGTCAATTTGTGTAAAATTTTATATAAAGTCTTCCTTTGTGTTAGCTTAAAAATCAAAAAATTGTAAGTTATCAATACATAGCTAATAGAAAATGCAGGGTAGACTTAGCAATAATTATATACCAGATAGATATTTAATCTCGTGAATTTATTTGTATTAGTGATATTTACTGTATTCCTCTAATTACCCCTTGGAATGTGAGTCTTCATTCTTAAATGGCATCTCTGAATATGAGTAATATAGCATCTTTCAAAAATTGTGTGATTGTATAGTAAACCATTTTCAAATTGATGGGAAGGAGAAATGAATCCAAATGCATATTACATTTTTCTTATGGAAAATGAATGATGCATTTTTATATAGCACTTTGAAATTGTAAATTGAAATATGCGACAAAATAGAGGATAGTGAAGCTTAAGTATGTAGAGTAGAAGGAAAGAATGTTTGGCCCATTGTTTCTTGTTTTCCTAATTTCTTCGGAGGGATGGTACTAAAGCAGTTGCTAACGGCCATTTGCTGTTGTGACTGAACAAGAACGTAAAAAGTGTGTGTGTGTGAGAAACGAACGTATCGTGTGTCTGTGTGTGTAAAACATGTCGAGGAAAGGTAAGACCAAAATAGAGACGGTTTTGGCCCAATGTACATGTGAGGTGACTGGGTAGGAAAGGAAACCATTTAGGCCATCTTAGTTGACATTGTCAGAATGCACTCTTAGTCATATTAACCAAAAATTTCGAAGCTGGGTGCCTGAAGGATAGGCATCTTGATAGAAATGGCCTGATTTTTTTTTCAAAGGGACTGTGCACCTTGCATCGTCTCCCTTGAAAAATCCAAGCATGTTAATGGCAGATGCACAGTCCTTTGAAAAAAATCAACTTCAAACATCCAGTTTGCAAATTTGGGGTATACCTCTATTTTACCATTTGATTTCCTCCTGAAATATTATTTATCCTAGATGCGCTAATCACCTCAACATCTTTTACTGTTCTCTTTCACCTTTTCTTTCTTTGCCCACAGTGCCTTCAGTGCTGGCATCTGGCCAAGCAGAGGAATATATGGCTTTGCCTAGAGAGTCATTCAAAACCATCCGAAGGGATTGCTCTCAAGTAATGAGGCACTCCCTTCCTTATCTCTGTAGGTAGAAAGCTTTATATACTTCCAGCCTTGGCCCTTATGAAGAGTAAGGAACCAGGTCCAATTACACGTAAACTAGAATACATGGATCGCAACAAAAGGGAAATAGTGATAAATATAGATTATATCTAAATCTCGACTGTAATCCACCAAGAGTGTTTCTACTGGTGGCTATAATTAAAAATTGTGGAATTATTCTCTAGATGCATTAACATATACAGTAAACTTTTTTTAAGCGTGTAACTATCTGAAATTACTTCCGATTCTCTCACGTTTGTTTGGTTTTTCTAACGGGATATGAGGATTCTGCAGCCTTAATAGTTACCACAAGCTGCACCTCTCCACTCAACCTTTTTCTTGTCTTAAGATCCTTTCATTAATCATTAGAGGATTGATTGTCACATTACTTAATATGTCATAGTCCTGTGTCCTCATTACCTCTGGTGAGAGGTTTGAATTTCCTTTTTTGGCTCCAGAGACAAAAGAACTACCAGTTGAGGCTATCATATCAATAAAGTAATGTCATTGATAGAACTTTTTCAGTATGAATGTCCTTTTTTCAGTATGGGTGATAGAACTGAAAAGTTGAGAGATTCCATCCTCCATAGGATGAGGCAATTTATATCTTGAGGTACCCTCAATAACTTTTTTGCGGTTAGTAATAAAGTCTCTGCTCATATTTTGTTAGGTGTCTCAGAAGTGCCAACAAGTATGCCAACTGTAGATGTGATCATGGTCTCTGATGCTTACAGATTCAGGCAATCCACCTTTTTCACGTATGCCACCAAAAAAGAATAGGTGGCAGTGAGTTTAGGTTACCACTAATGGGGTCAGACTATTACCAAGTGCAATCATTTAGTTTCTCCATAAAACACACTATGGAGGACTTGGCTGAAAGCAACTGAGGTGAATAGATGTTTGGACCACTATCTATTTAGCAGAGGAAAAGATGCCATTTGGCCTTCTACTGCAATAAGATTCCAATCTTGCAAAGACTTAAGCGTTCACTTAACTTTACACACTGTGAGTAATAGCATTGACTTTACTGACTACTCACAGTGCATAAAATTAAGCAGCTGTTTCATTATTTGCAAGATCAGAGCCCAAAAGAGCAGGAATATAAGGGATGAGAGGAGGCCGTGACAAGTGTTTGACTGTGTGTGTGTGTGTGTGTGTGTGTGAGAGAGACCTAATCTACTGTACTTCCCCATGACCTCTTCACAAAGACTTTTCTAAAACAAGAAAATTAATCTGGGCTTTTAAAGTTTGGCTGGAAAAAAAAAAATAGTAACAGGCAGTACGAAATGTCAAGAGTAGGGGCTTTTGTTCTTGTGTCTAAAAATATATTTGATGTTTACATGGTATAAGGCTATTCCTTAAAGTTAATTTATAGTTAGCAAGCTGCTCATCTTTCTCTGAAGGAAGGCAGAGACGGTAATTTATTTTTAGTTCTCATTCAGAAGTCAAGGGTTTAGCGTTAATAAAACTATGCTTAAGCCATGTCTGCACTAAACTTTTCTCTTAATTTCACAGTTACTCTTAGTGCCACATTACTGTTGGTGGAATGCTGATTGTGCTAGTTCAGGGATGGACAAACATTTTGGCCCAAGGGCCACATCTGGGTTGCAAAACTGTATGGAGAGCTGGTAGGGAAAGCTGTGCCTCCCCAAAAAGCCTGGCCCCTGCCCCCTCCCAGGACCCCACCCACTAACAAACCCCCCTCCCCACTGCTCTCTGTCCCCTGACTCCCCCAACCCCTGTCCGTACACTCACTTCCTGACAGGCCCCCCGGGACTTCCACACCTATCCAACTGCCCCTGTTCCCTGTCCCCTGACCGCTCCCCCCTCCTCCCCCTGTCTCCTAACCACTCCCAGGACTCCCTGCCCCTTATCCACCACCGGCCCTGGCCCCCTTGCCATGCCGCTCAGAACAGCAGGACTGGTAGCCTCGCTGCCCGGCCGAAGCTAGACACACTGCCCTAAGGAGCACACAGCCCCACCACCCAGAGCGCTACCCATGTGGTGAGCTGAGGCTGTGTAGGAGGAAGATGGGGGGGTGCTAGCCTCCTTAGCTGGGAGCTCAGAGGCCAAGCAGGATGGTCCTGTGGGCTGCATGTGGCCCACAGGCCATAGTGTGCCCACCTCTGTGCTAGTTAGATCAGCAGCAAGTGCTCTTACTACCCTCTCATTTAGACCTGCAATGAGCAGTCTTTAATGACATGGTAGTTAAAATGCCAGGGGGCAGTCTACTCATTGCTACTACTGGTGGCAGAAGCACTGTGAGCAAAGCTAAGGGAAAATAAAAAGCCTAGTGTCATCACAGCCTTACATGCAATAGGATTGAGCCGATCTAACGTTCTGCTGCTAAGGCTAAGTTCGCTTAACCAAAGGAATACTTTACTTTCCTTCATTCTCCCAAAACATTTAATTATTCTTGATTTAGTGTGGGAGGGAAGCTAAAGTCAAAGCATGTTTAAGATATTAGCTATGTTTTGACTTCTCAACATGAAATTTAAGTGAGAATGAGATACTTCAATAAAATTTTTACAGCACTTAGAACTTTATTGTATAATTGACCTTGACATAGGTAAAATTTCACTGTATTACTCTCAGAATGAAATCTGAATTGTGACAATAAACTTGGTCTTGTGTTTGAACCAATTATATGATGAACTCTGTAAAATGTCACATAAATTGAAACTATGGTATCACTTTAGTAGGGAATCTTGTTGACCTTCTGTCTAACTGGGTTCTTGGTAGTGAGTTTTATTTATTAAACTAAAAATGCTCTTCAGGGCAAAAAAATAGCAGTTTTTAAAATATTGTTAAAATTATTGTTTTAAGGATTCGTCTCATAACTTATAATAGCCAAAGGTGACAATGTTTGCTGGTACTTTTGGCATGGAGGATCTTTATCACTAGTCTTTTGCTATTGAAAATTATGTATGTTTACCTAATAGCTTTATAAATTATGACAATGCCTTCAGAATTTTATGGTACAAAATGAACAAATATATCACAGGCCTGTTCAATGAAAAGCTTGTCACCTTTAGGAATGAAATCCTGTTTTATATGACTTGAATATAGGTGTTTTAGAATAATGCTGTTTTATTGATCTAAAAAGCGTGTTACATTTAAAAACAAGCATGTCTTGGAGGACTCTGGTGTCTTCATACTATTCTAAGGTCTTCCACCAACAGTGCCTCCTATTAAGGTAGAAAATTAAGAAGAAACTGGACACATTTTTCTGTTTTTTAGTTTTAGAGGTATAACTGACTTGTGTGTGTGTTTGTTTGTTTTTAATTTCCTTTATACTGATGACATTTCTAAAGGAGCTGCTAGGTAGATATTTAAAATAAACTGGATGTCAACAAATTAGTTTGAAATTAATCCATCACTTTTATTTTAGAAAAATACTTTAAGGGCCTTAGCTGGTATGAAATACGGTGCATACATCTTACTTGGAACAATGACTGAACTTGACTTCCGAAATAGCTATTTAATCACAGACTGCAAATTCACAGCTTTAGTTGTCCTTATAAATTTTAGTTTAACACTACTTTGAGTACACAGACCTCTTCCGCATTTGGATCATTTAAGGGCTTTGTTGTATTCCTTGCTAAAGTGTTACCACTTAATAAATACAGTGCCTTCTACTTAATTCAGACACTAGTTGATTCTCCATTTGACTTTCTCAATCTCAAGAACCAAATAATTTGTATTCAAAATACTACCACTAGCTTTTTTTTATTTTAAGTCACTTTAGATGAAAATTGCTGGTTGTAAAACTTCAAGTAAGACAAAAATTCTGAATAAGAGCCAAAAGATAACTAAAAAATAAAATGACAAGATCTTATTTGTTTTAGCATTGTTGGGAAAGACATTACCGTGTACATTGCATTCTGTGCTATGTATGCTGGTGACCATATGGCTTACAATATTGCCTTTTTAAATTTATAAGAATGTACTTACCTTGGGTTAAGAGGTAGGCACTCTATTTTATCTTGACAGCCCCTTCAACTTTCTAACTAATGCACTGATGACTGTGTTTGAAAAAAAAACAGGAATATGTACTGTGAAAACCATTGAATCATTTTCATAAATTATTTATCAGCGTTAATGACTTTTAGATTTTTGTAATGTGTTAGTAACAGGAGGGGCAAGAAAGGTAATTCTATTCTCCACAAGAAAAACAAACTAAGGCTATAAATTTAAGCTTGGCAGACTGAAAATGGTTTTTGACAATCCTGCATTTTAGTGTGAATGTGCAGGGTAATTGCTGTCTCTAAAATATTTTTAAATGATGGGACAAACTTCTGAATTTGAAATTTTGAATGTATCTAATTAGTTAAGGTACACAAAATTGTGCCTTTATAAATGTTTATTTAAACAGGTGGTTGGAATGGTGTAATGTAGCAAAACTTAACAGAACTCAGTTATTTTGTGTGGAAAAACTTTGAATTGTCATGTTGTGTAATTGACTTGCTTTAAAATGAACAATAAATTTAATAAAATAAAGTCATTGTCTTGTTTTTTATCTACTTAATGTTTGTTTAAATTTGGAAAAATATTCAGATGAGTAGCTTTGAAGGTTTCTAGTTATTAAATATATTGGCTATTGGTAACAATGGTTTTTAGTCATGTTAGTATCAGTTCTCTTCTTTTAATTGGAGCTTGGTACTAACTATGAAAATGTTAATGTTTTTTTAAAAGATTCTCCCTCCGCTTTCAATAGACTGTGTGTCAAAATAATGTCACATTTAAGTGTAGTTCTTAAAAGATTTTAATAAATTATTAAAATAGGTTTATAAAATTAGACTGAATTTATAACAAAAATACTTCACTATATATTGTAACTAGCTAGTTTTAAGTAGCTTCACCTTACATTGTGTTCAGTATTTTCTTAGATTTACCAGGTGGACATAGAGGCAGTTTAGGGAAGAATTTTGAAGAGGTAAAGTTTTGGGGACTTTAATGGAATTTGTTAAAAGCAATAATGTTCACTTTTATCAAATAATTTACATAAAGGATCTCTTTATCATGAAAGAGTAAGGCAAGTTTGTTTTCATTTTTTTTTTTTATACCAGGGCCACAGCCATCTCTGGGAGTTAGTTTTGGAACACCATTCGGCTCAGGTATTGGCACTGGCTTGCAATCAAGTGGCTTAGGTTCTTCAAACCTTGGAGGTACACTTTAACTTTTCTAATGTTTCACTGAATTATTATACAATACATCTGAATTTATTACAAACTTTAAACTTCACTAAGAGGATGATCTGTTTCAGAAGTAAATCTTCAGTTTGGCAAAAGTAAGGCACTTGGAGGGAAAAAGTCATCGGCATTGTAGAGCCGAGACTAAGATAAACCACAAGGGTTAAATCTAATGTTGACATTTTTAGTGAACCTAAAGATAAGCATGTTGGGGTTGCATTTTTGAAACCAGGAAAGTACCAATTATTTTGTAACTAGGTCTTGAATTTATTTATAGTTTACTAAAGACTTTAAAAGTAGGTACCCACAGTTTAAAAGACAATCACATTTTATTTGGATTTGAAATAGCAGCCAGAAAAATGTATGTTAACCTAATTAAGAAATTTCTCCTGTGTACAATTGAGTTCTAACTCTTAAAACACATTTCAGCTTGTTCATCATTTCAAGGATTTAAGAAACTGTACTGGAAAACTGTCTCATTGGCACTTGTTCCAGGAACTTATTTGTCAAAGCATACTGTAATTATGTTCTGCTACCTAGCTTTCCAGTACAGAATCCAGCTCTGTAAAATGTTTGCCTCTCAATGCTAAAATCCAAAATCCTTTTTGTCAAGCTATGCAACTGCACAGCTGCTGAAAATGAGGAAAATTCTCTTATTTAAATCAAACTTTTTAACTGGCTGGAGGGAGTAGGAGAACCTCCAGGAGAGGAGCTGTGCCTTACAAAGGAGGTGCTGATGTGAAAAAGATTCCTTTCTCACTTGAAACATAAGATTATCAGCAGCAGGTAAACTCAAAAGTGACTATCAACATGTAAACTTCACAGAACTATGTAGATACTAAAATTCACTTCCTGTTAATGTTGTGTGGTGCAATGTCTTTACAGTAGTTTGAGATAATCTTTAAAATGATGAACCATTAAACATGAACAACTTTACTTATCTTTGGAATTAGGTGAATTATTTATAAATTCCAGAATGGTCCTCATCAGCCAAATTGTAAATTTGACAATCTATGGAAGTAGATTTTGTGTGTACCTATACCAGGAAAAATTCTAATCTTCATGGTTGGACTAAAAGAACTATATATTTACATTACTTGTTTTGAGTAGCCCCAATAGCGTGTTAGGTGCTGTACAAACACAAAGGGCAGGCCTGATCCACTCCTCAAACACCTTGTAAACTACAATTTGTTCAGATGCATCAGCAAAATGTCTAAAAGAATATAAGTTGCACGAACTTGTCCTAGCAAGTAAATAGGAGTTAACTACTGGCTAGATCTTGAAGCCTTAATTTTTAAGTTTTCTTCAGTAGCCCTTTGCTTAATAAGGCATTTTTTTTTGAGAACTTTTTGCCCTAATTGTATATTATCTTGTAAAATCCTTAACTCCTTTTGTTTGAAGTTGTTTGTAATTTATCCTGCAACATATGGACTTATGACACATGGTGAAGAATAATTTAACAAAGAGAACTTAGTACAGGAAGAGGAGGAAAGAAAAAAACATCCCGGAATGGGGCTCCTGGAAACAAGAACAAAGTGAACACTTTAAGGATTCAGAAAATTTAATACTTAAATCAAGTAGAATAATCATAATGGGTTATTAGACACATGTTCTCCAAATTACATTCTTTGCTTGTAAAATTCTTACTGGTCATATTCACAAATTATAGTCTTAACAGTTGCATGTATAGTTAGTATTACTGGAGTGTAGATGCCTGCTCCTTCATTAATTAAAACAACATTCCTGTACTAATGGTACTAACACCTATCTGATAACCCATTTATAATTGGATTAGGCAAAAACAGGGAAATGTTGCTCCACTGAGCAATCTTACACTCGTACACTATGTGGCATTTGTTCACCTGTAAAATAGAGATTTCTCTGGTAGAAAGGCAAAGTCCTTTTGTCTATAGAATCAGTATTCTGGAACTTTACATGTCTTGAATTACTACAGTTATAAAACTTAAAATTCATATTTGTAAATGAAGACTAGTAGATTTTACAGTTATACTAAAAATGTGAATATTTTTCATAGCATTTTAACTAAAACTTGAAAATACAGGTATAATTTAACAAGTTTGAACACTGTTCCCTTTTTTAAAGAATCAGTTAAAGCTACTGAATGTATTTTTAATCTTTCCTGTGCCATAGCCTTTTACTCAAATGTCAAATATGTGCTTACTTTTCTTTGCATATGTTAATAGTGACCAGCATTTCAAAAATCTTACATTCTAAGCAAATTTTGAATGGTCTAGTCTCAAAATATAAAATCTCAGAACTACTAAATCAAATTGTTCTTTGAGATTACATAACTATAGAGTAAAAGGATGGCTGCCCTTTTTCTGCAAGGATGTATTTGAGTGGTTTTGATGAAATCCTAATTCATACGAACTTAGTAGTTATAAGGTTATCAGAGCCAGTTGACCAAACTAATTTCATTTATTTGCCTATTACAGTGATCTACGTCTAAAAGTGCCAGATATTTTATTATTAGTAGAGATTTTTACCTCATTCTTTTCATCTCAGCTAAAGTTTCCTCTGCACAAGGAATTTGCAATTAAACTGAGCCTTATTTTGAATTAGTTTAAACTGATCCCTAATCAGTTTAAGCCGAATTGAAATAAGTAGGGTTTAAACCAAAGTAAAGGTGTGTGCAGCCTTTGGCACCTATTTAACTAAATTTGGTTTTAAATAACACCTTTAACTAAAATGGGGCAATTTTTGTCATGTAGACAAGTCCTAAGGTTACCGGAGCTACAATTCCTAGCCTCGTCATGTAATTTAAGTTTGAATTTGCTTCGTTTTTAACCTATTGGTGGTGGGGTGACATGATGTCATTGAACTCACCTTTTTGTATTTTAATAGCTATAGAATAATGTGACTATGATCACAGACATTTCCATTTAATTGCAGTCGTTTATAGCTTAATACTCACCATTCAGTATCTTATTTCTAAATCTACTAATAGTTCTGTAAGATTCTCAGCTGCTTTTCTGTTTGAGCATTGGTGGTGTGGGGGGAGAGAGGGTGTTATATTTTTCAGAATTCAGTTAGTGCTGCGTTTAGAGTAGGACACTGAGTGTCCTACTTTCAGGTTTACTGAAAATAATTCTTAGGATTAAATATGCTTTTAAATTATTGTCTTAAAAACTATAAATTTTAAATTGCAGTGTTCTACATTACCAGGTTTTTATGTTGTTACATGTCTTTACTACTATTCCACTAGGATTTGGAAGTAGCTCTGCTTTTGGAAGCACTGCCGCAGGCACACCATCGTTCGGATTTGGAACTACAAATAAACCCTCAGGAAGTCTTAGTGCAGGTTTGCTTTTGTCTGAATTCAGATTTGTCTTAAAAGTACAAATGCATAATCCAACTGCAGGTTTCACTTTAAAGAAACTAATTGAAAACAAGATCATGTATGTGCTTAAAGTTGCCTTTACAATAAAACTGTTGAAAAATGTTATTTTAACTAAAGAAATATTTTCTTTAAACTAAATTGATTTTTAGAGGGGAAAAAATACACCCCCTAAAATATCCCTTTTTGGATGCTGTCTCCCTAAGAGGAAACTACTTATCCCATTTTACTAATAATTTACAGTTTAAAAAAAAAATCAGATCAGATGTAGTTTGAGGCACAGGAGACATGGCTTGCTATTTGAATAGAAGAGAGAGGTAAACTTTCTAAAGTTATTTTAAGTTTTGTATTCTAAAATGTGTTCTGCTTAATTCATCATTAGTTAGATGCTCTTATATTTTTGTAGTCAGAATTTACCTTGCTGTAACTAAACTTTAAGGATACCTTTGCAAAAGTAAATCCCTACATTTTATACAGAGAGAGACAAATTATATATACAATTGTCAGTTTGTACATTCATAATTACCATATATAAATTAAGGATTTTATTTTGAAAACTTGTCTCATTCTGAGACTTCCTGTGTAGTTCAACATTTGAATACATTTATTTCATACCACTGTCAGTTTGGCAACTTCCTACATATTACTCATTCCATTCTTAATCTTTTCTTAGTGATAAAATAGATGTAAAATCTTGGACCCATTGCTCCCAAACTTTGGGTATTTGAAATCTGACTCATTTGACACCCTTGTGGGACCCCTTGGAGCAGCTCAAGCATCCGGTGGTGCTGCACGCCTACAGCCCCGATATAAAGCATCCAGCCAGCCCCATGCTCTCTGTTCCTTCTTACCACCTGTGGTGGTCGCTGGGACTGCTATCCTTGCTTTGGCAAGTTCTCTGTGGTCGTCTTTTTCTTATATTTATACATATCCTAGAAATATAGGATTGGAAGGGATCTGGAGAGGTCTTTTAGTCCAGTCCCCTGCACTCAAGGCAGAACTAAGTATTATCTAGACCATCCCTGATATCTATTATCCCCTTTCTGGATCCCAGGGACTGGTATGCTGCCCTCAGTTTAAGAGATGCCTTTTCGTATATCGATATACCAACATGTCAGAAGATTCCTCAGATTTGTAGTGACCCACTCACTACCCTCCCATTCAGCCTGTCTGCAGCCACACGGATGTTTACAAAATGTCTGGCAGTAGTGACAGCCTTCTTGAGGAGGTTGGGATTAGGATGACCAGACAACAAATGTGAAAAATCGGGATAGGGAGTGAGGAGTAATAGGAGCCTATATAAGAAAAAGACCCAAAAATCGGGACTTTGTCTATAAAATCAGGACATCTGGTCACTTTAGTTGGGGTGGAGGTCTAACCTCATCTAGATCACTGGCTAGTCAAGGACTGGTCCAGGGATCCAGAAGTATCTACTATTCAGTTTATGCTGTCAAGGTTCAGGGCCCGAGACCTTCTGATAAATGTAGAGAAATCTATCCTTGCTCCAGTGCAGAGAATAGAGTTTATTGGAACGGTGTTCAATTCTACTCAGGTCTGAGCCTACCTCCCAGAGGGTTGTTTCCAGACAATCCCATCCCTCATGATTCACCTCAAGGGTCATCCAGTCAGAATAGCCCAAAATTGTCTGAGACTTTTAGGTCACATGGCCTGTATGCACATATGTGGTACAACAGGCACAGCTGCATCTCACGCTCCTCCAGACATGGCTGGCCTCAATGTACTCACCAAACCCCTACCATCTGGACTTTGTACTCATAGTATTCCATAGGTACTCATCTCCCTCAACTGGTGGTTGGATCCGCTCACTGTTTGTGCAGGTGTTCCCTTATACGGCCTTTGGTCTCCGAAAGAACTTTCACTCCACATCAGTGTCAGGAAACTCAGGCCCATTCCATGACCCACCCTTCTGCACTGAAGTTTTCCAGAAAGAATGAACTAAGATTGTGCAGAGTTGCCTGGGCGCTTTATAATGGCAGTATAGGTGCATGGCACCAGTGCTTGAGCTGCCCCGGTGGGTACCACTGAGGGAAAAACATCCAGTGAATGTGCTCAGGCCGTGCACATACATGGAATGGACATGTGCAACACATCTCATAAAAACAAGAGTTATGGAAGACTAGTAACTGTTTTTTTACTGAAGTACTACAAAGTGCAAAAGTTGCTTAATCTTCTTCATAAGCAACGTTTGTTCCTCTAGTATTAAACATTTTTGAATGAATGGTATAAAAGGCTTAAGGCATGCAGTGCTTTAAAGTTTTGTGTTATAAAGTGACAGTGTTCATTAAAACCCTGATTCAAATGCCTGAACTGAAACATATGCCTAACTTGTGAACGTAAGCTTGTGTTCAGAAGCTTTTCTGAACTGGGATATCGATAAGGAAATGATCTGAATCACTTAAATGATATTGTTTAGATTTGCAATATGGTTTAAATTGCAGAGATTATGGAAATCAAATCTCCAGATAACTTTGATAGGCAGGGATTAAGGTATTTATAAACTGTGTCAGATGGCCTCTGGAATGAATATGATTTTTCAGTACAGATTTACTTTATGGAGTAACTGGGCTTAAATACAATTATTTAAAAGCAAAATACAATCTGTCATTTAAGTCAGTCCTCTTCCCCAGGCACTGTTTTCAGTACTTCAACACTGAGACCATTGTTTTGTAGAAATTTGTGGTTGTCCTAGGTAATAAGAATTGTATTTTGTTTCTGCAGCTTTTTCTTTAATCAGACAGTAGGGTGGTTTGGATCTAGGGGAGCATGTATGTGCCATTATTGCAGCTCTGGAATTTAGATCTGACTCCTCTTCCCTTATCTGTGTTACCATAAATTTTCTTTCTAGTCTGCCCATCTCTCTAGGTTTCACAGCTAGTTCCCAACTTTTGATCTATCCCATATCCAACTTTTTACTTTGAGTTTATACTGTCTTAGAATGAAAAATGTAGTTCCCCAAGTTGATTCTCTCTGGGCCCCACTAGCAACCTTCCCTCACCCTTTTTTCTTTTTTTTTTTTTTAAATTATTTAATAATTACTGACTGCTTCCAATTGCAGCCAACTTTTTACCCATACAACTATATATCTAGTAATGAAGTATCTTTCTATCTAATTTACATTTTATGCAATGTTGTATCAAGTTTTCTTCTTTGATTATGTCTATGTGGGTCCTTCTTTGTGTGTGTATGCACCTGATGTGCATGAGATTAGTTTTGGAATAATGATATCTGTTAGGTCACCCCTGTGCCATGCACTGTCCTCTTTCTCCCCATCTGAGAGCATAAAGAGCAGAACAGCAGCAACCATTCCTCAGTTTCTTCTGACTGCCCCAGCAATGAGCTGGAGCAAGCGGTGGCCACCCGCTATCTTTTAGCAATATTTGCTTCTTTTAGTTAGCTATTCATGGTTAATTCCCTTCAGATTCCTCCACTTTTCTTTGTTTTATTGCACTGTTGCCAAAAAGGCGGGAAAAGTAACTAACTTTTTTCTCTCTCCATTTTTTGCTTAAAGTGGCAGATTCAAAGCCCTCACGCTTTAGACCATGACCATCTGTGAGGCTCATTCACTTACAGATGGCCAGAGCTGCTCTTTTTTTTTTTTTTTTTTTTTTTTTAAATCTTGGTGGGAGCCATGTTCCAAGCTTCTGCATTGGGATACACTTCCTTTTTGACCAAGACAAGAAAATCCAGGGACAGTTGGATCCATTTATACCTCCTTGAACGATCAATGAGAGGGACTTCAGATCATGAGAAGAGACCAGTTACATCTTAGGAACAAGGATTAACCCCAAGTCCCAGACATCCAGTGCCCCTGCCAGCCAGCACACAACACTGGCAAGAAGTCCACAGTCCACAGCACTGTCAGGCAAGAATATAGGACCATTGAAGACTGCCTCAGTATTGGTTACCACCATGGCACTGGACTGGTATTGCCTTCTCTAGGCAACAAATATCTAAACAGAAGAATGAATATTACTCCAAGCACCAGTCCCCCTCTGTCCAAAGGAAAAGTTCAAAAACTCATTCTCCTCTGGGACTGTGCTCAAAGTGTGACACCAACTCCATTTCTAGCTCAGTACTGAAAAGGCACAGGGCACCTGTGTCTACTCGTGACAATGCTGGAAGCCATTGACATTGGCACTCATGATAGAAACCTTAATGGTACCTACCAATTTAATGTTAAAGGTAGAATCTAAGTCTCTCGCACCATATTCAACATTGATGTCACTACGGGAGGGACACACCTCTGGTCCCTTGGTACTGAGTTCTCCTCAAGATCAGTGAGACTTCTAGAGAAAGTTCTCTCTTTATCTCCTTCACTGGGGAACACCTTCATTCTGCCACACAGACCAGGAGAAGACCTTGCTCCCCAAACCAGGGATGCTCACTTCAGAGCCTTCACTCATCCATCTCTGGCATGGCAATGGTCTGATCAGCATTACCTGGGCCAGGTGGATCCCTGTTGGGCATACTGAGACCCTCCTTCTAGAGTATCCAGGAGCTGGTCTCTGTATACAGGGAGGAGCAAGAACAGCATTCACAGGAGAAACAGGTACGGAATCCTCTGAGCAACTCCTTTAATTCTCTAAGACCAGTCTTTTTGTGTTCTCCCAGTGAAACAATCTGGTGTCCTGTACCAGCCCCAGGTGATTTTAGAGCCTTCCAGAGGCTCCTTTCTTCTACAGCTGAGATCCTCAAAATAGAGATGTTAATAATTGGAGAAGAAGCTCCCGAGCTGTCAAGCTGCATTTTTCTGCTTCTGCCAGAATATCACTGCCAATTAATGAGGGGATCTTAGAACCAGCTAAGACTCTGACAGGCATCAACAGCTTTGCTTCCAACTGCTTAAAGAACGGAAAAGGAGTATCAGTTACCTCCCCCCCCCCAAAAGGGGTTTGAGTAATTTTATAACCACCCAATCCCAGGTTCATTAATGGTCTCTCTTCTGGCCACAGGAAATCTAAAGTCTAAAAACCTTCCAAAAGACAAAGACCCAGATAAATTAGACCTTATTTGTCAGCGTCGCCTCAGCTGCGAATGCGAACTGTCAAGTCTTTTTTGCAAAACCGTGTCCCATGTCAGTAACTGCTGACAACTCCAGAGAAGAGTTGGAAGCCATCATTGCTGAGTGTCACCAGTAATGCTTTACACACTTTAAGGCTTCCAGGGCCACACTTTGCTCATTGAGCATCCTCTGCCTCAGCTCCAAATATTAGTCCCTTTTAAGATACCAAGGGAAGTCTCTATAGAAGACCCTTACTTTTAGCAATAGTCTTCTGAATATCCGCCCAGAAAGAAACCAGGGTTCTCTCAAAGGAGCTAATATTTCTTGGTCTTTGTCTGCTTCCAGACTGCAGATCTGACATGAGCGTTCAGAACCACAACAAAATCAGGCAAGAACCATCCCCAGATCTTGCCTTCAGATGCTGGGTTGCTTTCTTCCATCAGGTTTGTATTGCAATAGCAACTGACCAATGGGTGCTGGAAGTGGTCTCATATGTTGCTTCCATCCAGTCTGATTCCTTGCCCCATTACCCTTCCCCATTACTCTTCATGAATCCTTCTTGCAAAAAGATAAAGGGTAGCTTCCCTGTTTTGATTGTAAGCCAAAAAGTCGGTACCTCTAGAGTACAGGGGAAGCAGTTTCTGCTCCCGACATTTCTTTGTTCTGAAACAAAAAAGGGTGTCTTTGTCCTATTCTAGACCCGAGAAGACTAAACAATGTATACACTGTCTCAGATTTAGGATAGGAATGCTTACCTTCATCATCCCTTTCCTAGGCTCAGGACTGGTTTGTGGCTCTCAACCTCCAGGACTCATACTTCCATATTGCAATTCATGCAGCTCACAGGAAATATCTACAAGTTGCAGTGAGTCTCAGTCATTACCAACAGAATGTTCTACTGTTTAGTCTTTCCAGAGCAGCGACAGTTTTCACAAAGTGCCAGGGAATAGTGGCAGCACATCTAAGGAGATGATGAGGCATTCACATGTACTCATATTTAGATGATTGGTTGATCAAAGACAGGTCTCAATAGGAAGTCACCACAGCCTGGATCTGTGTCCTTCATGTTTTCAGATAGCTGGACCTCATAGAGAATTTTTATGAGACACTGTCTCTTACCCCATCACAAACAATAAAATTTACAGGTGCCTTAGTTCCGAATCATTAAAGATGTATCTTCCAACAACAGAGCTTATGTCTATCCAAATGATCGTTATCAATATCAAAATAAATCCATCAGTTGCAATAAGAAACTGCCTCAAACTTTTTGGTCACATACCAATTTGGCTTGTACAGGACACCACTAGCCAGACTTCGCCTATGCCCATTATAGAGCTGGCTAAAGTCTGTGTATCACCCCAAGAGAAATCAAATGGGTATGTAAGTTATGGTCCCAGCTCACATTTTATCAGCACTGAATGGAAGGTCAGACCTCAAGAGCTTTCTACCCTTCCTCCTACAAAGATACAAGTCACAGATGCATCAAGAACATGTGGGAGCATGTGTCGTGGCCGTCTCCATATACAAGGAACTTTTGTCCCTAAAAAGCATGACTCCACCCATATTCATTCTAGAATTACAAGCAATTTGATTAGCATGCATTGCATTCATACTTATTTTACAGAATTCCATGATTCAGATTCTAAGAAACAGTACCATCAGCAATATATTTAACTAAGACAAGCAAAGAGGTTCTTGCTCATCACTCCTGTGTCAAGAGGCAATGAAAGTTATGAACATGGGGCCGACAGTGGATAACCTAAGTAACTCTTCATCTTCCAGGAGTTGGCAATGATTTAGGAGATCTCTTAATCAGCCAATCCATTACCAACCACAAATGATCTCAGAACTCCATTGTATCAATCTTTCACCAATGGGAATATCTCATTATAGACTTGTGTCATCAAACAACACATACTGTCCAGCCTTTTGCTGAAATGGAGACATGATTCTAGCATTCTAAGACAGTTTTTGTGTACAGTGGGGTCAAAGACTCATGTTTCCACCCATTTCTTTGATAACCAAAGTGATGTGCAAAATTCATACTGATTGCATGAATTGTCTCAACCAATGAAACAGATCTCCTCAAGACATTTATTCAACATCCAATACCATTTCCAGACTGTCCAAGCATACTATCACAGAATCAAGGTCAGATACTAAATTCAGACCTTAAATTCTTACATCTGACAGCCTGAATATTGGCTGGTTGAGTGCTATTAATTTACTGTTCTCTACAAGTACAGAAGATCCTACTGCAAAGAAAAAAGCATTCCCCAAGAAAAACTTGTTTGTGTAAATGGAAAAGATTTTCAATTTGGACAGCCCCACACAATCTTGACCTAATGGAGGCTCCTATACCTAAAGTCCTTGATTATACTCTGTATTTTAAATACTTTGGACTCTTAGTTCAGTTATGTTCCACCTTACAGTGAGCTTAGCATGCTATTCTCCAGTACAGTCATGTTTGCCTTCTCTCTCCTGTTCCCCATATCCAGATTTTTAAAACGGTTACTATATACTTACCTGCTAGCTACAAAACATTCTCTGGTATGGTATTTTACTATTGTTCCTACAAACCTAATGGAGACCCTCTCTCTGAATGCGCTCCACACTACCGTGCTGTCAAGAAGGCCTTTTTTGGTTGCCATTGCATCAGCCAGGAGGTTCAGCAAAATAAGACTTCCATGGTGAGCCCTCCTTGTACAACATTAAACAGAGATTAGATGGTGTTGAGACTTTCTCCCAAATTTATTTTCAGAGTTGTGTAAGACTTTCATTTGAATCAATCTGTTAATCTTTCCATTTTCTTTCCAAATGCCATAGTCTTGGAGGGCTAGGGATGGGGGGTGTTTGAAGAGGAGGGAAGATGATCAACACCTTGGATGATTCAAGAGCATTGTTATATTACCCTGATAGGGCAAAGCCCTTAGGCAAACTCCCCAGTATTGTTTTGTTGCCATATGTAGCACTTTTAAGGGGCGTGCCACTTCTTCCAAGAGAATTAACTAGTGTATTTAAATCTCTCACATGACTGGTACACCTCTTCCTTTAAACATCACAGCTCCTTTTACTAGTGTACAGGCTGCCTCTTCTGCACGCTTCGGAAACATACCTACATCTGAAATCTGCAAGACAGTTCCCGAGTGATCCATTTCCTTTTATTACACTTGGCACATGACCGGCCACAAGATCAGATGACAAATCTGGCAGGAAAGTGTTACAATCACTTTTTAGTCAGTGGTAGTCAGAACTCCCCCATCTCGCCTTCCAGATGGGGCACCTAAAGTGAGATCCACACAGGGACATAACTGAAGAAAGATGGGTTATTTAACACCTGTAACTGGAATCTTTTTGGTGGTGTCAGCTGTGTGCATCCCAGGACCTGCCCTTCACTGCTTTTTAGAATCCTTATTACCTGGAACACAGCAGGAACTGAGGGATAGTTGTGGCTTCTTTGCCCGTGATGCTCTTGGATGGGGGGGCACGAGGACACTGCACATTGCAGCATGACTCAGCAGACATTGCTATTCCAAGATTGCAGTCTCATACACAGGAATCATATGCTAGTCCTAGGGTGGGATCCACATGCACATCTCAAAGAACCATGGTTACTGTAAGGCAGCGTTTCCCAAACTGTGTTCTGCGGAACACTGGTGTTGCACACAATGTGAATAGGTGTTCCGTGAAAGAATCGTAATTTTAAAAAAGGGTCGTTAAAATTTTTTAATTTTAAATTTGGCATATTTGAAGCCTAGTTTACAACACTTTTTGAATGACTATAATTTATAAAATAAAATATATTTGAGTATAAATAATGCAATTTTTTATTTGAAAACCAAATGACTACAAAATAATATAAGTGTTCCGTAAATATATACCAAGCTAAAAAGTGTTCCATGGCCAAAAAAGTTTGGAAAACATTGCTGTAAGGTATTCTTTTCTTAAAAGAAAGATTAGTTGTGTGCACAGGGAAGGATTTCCCACCAAATCTATAATTACAGCAAAGAGAGAGCTATATGCTTCATCTGATAGGTTTTTTTAAATACATTTTGCATATGGCATAAGCCTTTTGGCAGAGTTAAATCAAACAAAAGCTTCACTGAACACATTAATGTCTAATCATATTTATGGCATTTCCTTGATCATTTATAATTTGATATGAAAAAGCAGTTGAATTAGGGATTAGTACTTCACTAATTCTTACTGATCCATATATTCATAATTTTTAAGGTCAGAAGGGATCATTATGATCACCTAGTCTGACCTCCTGCATAACAATTTCTGTATCAAGAAGCAAGTACATGAAATATTGCAACATATGGAAATCTTCAAAATAAATCATGAGTCAAGAGTGGTATCCCAAGAGCAAGGATCTGTATAGGCATTTACTGAATTATAATAATGGGTTACAATCAAGGTGTAAGATGTGAGTGTTATTTTTGTGTCACTCTTGAAGAGGCCATTATAGCATTTGTACCTATGTATATTTCTATTTTGCATGAAGCACTCAGGTTATGGACTAAGGTCCAGAATGAAGTGTTCTCACAATTATTTATTCACAAGTCTTAAATTGCTGTAGGATTCGTTCCTTTAGTGTAAATAACATGAAACTGAGTTTAATGAATCTTTATTTCTGATGTAAATAATTTTCAGTAATAGAAGTGAAAGGACATTAAATTTATGTGGAACATAGATAACTTTGGGACTCAAATGAGAAATACTTTGGAGGTAAATTAGGATGTGTTTTTCCAAGCCTACAGAATTTTTTATAGCATTGTGGCAGTGATACCGAATATGAATATGGAGATGCTTTCACTTTGACTCTCTTTTATACTTGTAACTAGAGCTGGTTGAACTACTTGTTACAAATAATTCTCATTAAGGGTTTAGCTCCTTTTCTGCCTGTTAATAGTTTATGAACCAATCCTAACTTCTGTTAATATTTCAATTATTTGTGTTCAGCAAATGATTTTTATCCTTTTCATGTTTGTTAAATAGTTTGCTTCACATATTCGTTAATGTGAGCAATCGTTCACAGTCATCATCTCCCTGAAAGTTGTTAAATGGGAGAAGGATGAATAATGAACTTCTGCTATGAATTGTGGTTAAAAATCATGCTAATCTTTCAGAAACTCTTGATTCTCTAACACTTTCATAAATATCCAGCTATTGTACAAATACCGATGCATAACTAATATGACCTCACAAATCTGAGTGAACAGAACTTGGTGTTTTTACTTGCTAATTATTGTATAACAGTTAGTATTTGACCAGTTCTATTTTGTAAACTCCTGAACAAAATTACCTTTTGGGGATGAAATTTCTCATCTTCGCTTTCACTCTAAAGGAAGATTAATGGATTTCGTTTGTTTACTTTAGCAACATCTTCTGAGCTATTCATTGTTTTTTTCCAAAGCTTGCTCTCTTCAAATGCTGTCTTTTGTGCAGTAATTCAAAAGGGCTTTTTTAAATAGCTAAAACTTGGCATGGATTTTT
The DNA here is from genome assembly GCA_007922305.1 of Dermatemys mawii. Lineage (NCBI taxonomy): Eukaryota > Metazoa > Chordata > Testudines > Dermatemydidae > Dermatemys > Dermatemys mawii. The sequence continues at coordinate 8,077,215 of ML677348.1, forward strand.
AGTGCTTACTTATTTCCCTTTTAGGTTAGGACTGTGTGGTCTTGTTAAGAGGGCACAAGACTGTTAGCTCTCTTCCAGATATGCCAGTGATCTGCTGCGAGACCACAGGCCAGTCACTTCACCTATCTGAGCCTCTTTCTCCTACCCTTTGTCTGGTTTGTATAGGTAGATTGTAAGCATGCAGAGACAGGGACAGACGTTCGCAGTGTCTTGCGGAGTAGGGCCTCAATCTCAGTTGAGAACTCTAGATGCTACTGTAATGCAAATAATAACAAAGGAAATAACTATTATGCTACAAGGTAGAGTAACTTAGAGGCATACAATCTTTACACTGTAACATCTGACTCAGTGCAGCAAATCTAAAACAATGTGTTAAGAATGTGACATAGTATTGTGTGTCCACTTTGATAGCTTCAGAGTAGTGTAATTACTAGTAATTCATTAAGTAACCATCCCTCGTAAATTGGAGAGAGGGCAAATCTGAAGTTGTGATTTAATTGACTTCTCATTTTAAAATATTTTTTCTTCCCATACAAGGCTTTGGGAGCTCAACTACATCTGGGTTTAACTTCAGTAATCCTGGCATCACAGCATCAGCTGGCTTGACATTTGGGGTGTCTAATCCTGCATCTACAGGTTTTGGGACAGGAGGGCAACTTCTTCAGCTGAAGAAACCTCCTGCTGGAAACAAGAGAGGGAAAAGATAGACACACTGTTGGGGAAAGGAGAAGTGAATCAGCTTTGTTCATCCTAAAAGTCTATTTTTCTAAACAGATGCAGTAACTAAATTGCATCCCAGGAGATTTATAAAATTTTGCTACTTTTCCCTATTCTGGAATATGAAATGTAATCCTATTGAACAACTATTTTCCTGTGAATAGAAACCCATTTATGTATTTTTATTTTGGTTCTAGTTTTAGAAATGTTCTATACTGCATTGTGAAAGAATCTTCTAAAACCATCTATTTAACCTAATGTTAGTAGCAGAATATTTTTTTGTTAATAAGCTTTATACCATATGAATATATGCATATTTGGTTTTTTGTACAGATAAAATATATTCTAGTATAAATACTAGAGTTCATATCTTCTGTTCCTGGATATGGCCTTTAAATCTACGTCAGGGTGTTTCTTTGTGAATATGGATGTGTGTGTGTGTGTATATTATATACACAGTACAGTGCACACATTTGTGTGTATGTATTTGTATATATACTAAAAACATGTGAACTTTGCCCCATGGACAAAACGCTCCAAGGTCCTTTGCGTTCTCTGTTCCTTTTTCCATGCTGTTTTAGGCTCCCACATCTTGATGCTCGTAGGAATATCAAATAGTTGTCCAGGCTGTAATATTTTTGCAGTCTGTTTTTTAAAGGCGAGCTGAAATACTGTTCACTATTGTATAATTCTGGCAAATAGTGTTTAATTGCCTGTTTGTCCTCAACATTTTTCTTTCCTAAGCTAGCAATCACTCCAAAAAAGAATCTGGAGAGACTTTCAGACAAAGGTGTTGTCACAGCTGGTGTTACCAAACAAATCTCTCCTAGGCTGTGCTTCATTTCTGAGGCTGCTAGGCTTCAGAAGCAAGTTCAGGATTCCAGGAGATTACTTGGGGGCAGAGAGTTGTGAAGCCGATGGTGTCTTCTCTCTGTGTGTGCTGGATGCAGACTGTGCCACTCTAATGAAAATTGTAGCCAACCATTCCAAAACAGTTGATTCACACAGGGCTACTGGCATTGACTCCAAAAAGAGTTCCTTACCTGCCCTTAACACCTGTCACTGCTAAGGAATAAAACAAAACAGTATACTCTGAGGGTAAGCTATTGTAACAGTATAAATAGTACCTGTCTTACAAGTACAGCAAACTTCATGTTATGGCATCTTATCACATTGGGCTGCATCTTCAGCACAGAGTGCATTAAAACAGAAACAGCAGAAAAATCTCTTAGAGTGTATATGGAATTTTGGAGCTAAATATAGCTTTTAATATAGAGAGGTTGTTTTGTACATAATGTGCATCCAAGTGAATATTCAGAATCACTTTCACCAAGGCACCTTTTTTCTAAAACATGTATTATGCATAATTTTCTAGTATGAAGTCAGTTGCTTTCAATTGTAAAAGTGTTGTCAAGTACTGTTTTGTATGTTCTGGAAGTAATGTCTGCATACAGCAATTACTGGCCTCTGACAAACATGGCGTGTTCTGTTATTTGTGTTCAGAAATAAGGATATCAGTTTTGAACACGAACTTTTCACTTATACACTTGTATGTTACTGCATCTAAGAGATGAGCATTTTCTTTGGGAGGCAATGAATAGTGTTTGCATTTTTTGCTTTTTTTTTTTAAGGCAGAATTAAAAGCTTAAAAGTCCATTTCAACTTAAACCTTTTTCAAAATTTGCATTGGGCTGCAATCAAAATCCTGATATTTGTATTTCTTTGTTACTGCTTTTTTTAAAAAAGTTAAATTTAAAATGTTGAACCACTGGACTTCCTTGTAATGTATTAATTTGTGAATCTATTGTTTTTAAACTGTGTGCTGTCTTTGTCCACATGTGCAACCTACCATTGTGCAAAACAATAAACTAAATTAATGCTGTGATCCTAGTCATAATTATTTGACTGTTTGCAAAATCTGGTCCTATCACCTTAGTTCTCTTGTTCGTCATATATTTTTTTAAAAAAACTGCTGCAAAATCATGTTGATTTATTTTGGATAATGTATACTTGCTCTTATTGAAAAATAGAATTTTGATCTCTGAATTAAAATCTTATGACTTTTGTCCATAACCGCTTATCTTCTCCCATATTATGAGAACCCAAAGGATACTATATTGCAGCACAATTTGTGCTCTTGCCTTCTCATGGATGGGGGTTTTGCACTGTAAATTTAATTTCAAAACAAAGTGTTAATTTGATTTAGGTACTATAATCCATTGTCAGCAATAGTTTTGAAAGCTATAGAATTTTTGACTGCACTATGTAAATAAGCTGCAACATTGGCTAATTCCACAGATGCCACTAAGTCATCACCCAATAACCAGCTGTGCCTAAGTATCTTTTTAAAATTCAATAGTTTGAACATTTGTTCTAATCAGTTTTTTCTTTTTTTTAAAAAAAATGAAACCTACCAGAGGAAAGGGAAGTATATAACTTTAACAACTGCACTTTCTTTGTATATAGGTCCTGATTTGCATGTATGTTAAGACCCATTTACACTACCAGGGACCACCATTTTGTCCTTGTAACTCTCACTACAATATAACTCATTGCCAGAGAGTAACAGACCTACCACTAGATCGGCCATTTCCTTAGTGTCCTTGCAGTCCTTCCATATTCCTCCATTTCTATCCGTTCACTGTCCAGCTGGGGTCCTGCACCATGCCTGCCAAAGAGCTTTCTGACTAACTCCCCTGTTCCCTACATTAGGCACAAAATAAGGATTTTAGGAATTTTATCTTTAATGTAGGCTACGGAATTGTTTTTTGTTGTGAAAAAAGTTAATTGTTAATCACATAGTTGGGGAACACAAAGTAAGTAATAGATATCCTTGCTCTGGGACCATTTTTTCTGTGAAGATCTTTCTTCTTAATATCTCCCTTCAAAGTTTTCAGCAATTTTACAATACAATACTTTTTTCATCAGGTGGCAGGAGACTACTATTTTTCAGTTTGCCTAAGAAGTCATTATAAAACCCTGTAAGGCATTATTGCTGCCACATCATACACTAGCCTTTGTTTTCAGATCATTTATGCAAATAGTTTCTTGAAATAGTGTGTTCATACAACGGAATTTTGATAATTTATACTGGTCATGGAGGTTTGGAGCCCTCCCACCTACCTTTAGGAGTTCAGCCCTTTTAACCAATCACAATTACCTTAAAAGGGGCACAGAGAGAAACCATTTGGATGTACAACTTAGGTACCTGAGATAATATGTGTGAGAGCCTCTCGTGATTAACAAGCACAAATCCCATTGACTTTCAGTTGAACTTGTGCTCCTATGTCACTTAGAGCCAGAATTTTCAAAAAAACCTATCTGCCATTTTGAGATATTAATCATTTTCCAAAGATCAAAACTTTATGGGTATGTTTTTTCTGTGCTGGCTGTTATGATTTGTAGATTCCTGGTGGGCTCAAAGAATGGAGTATTTATACAGTATTTCTAGGAAAGTTTTTTGGTTGAAAAACTTACAGGCAAAGTCTGCAATGTGCTATGAAGTGTCTACCTTTAACAGCTGATACTCTGTTCTCTGAGTAGCCTTAAGACCCTTCCTCTGTTATGGTATTAAATCTCACAATCTGAATTGTTTTCCTCTTTTTCTTTTCACCTCAGGCATCCCTGTACGACATTTACTGGGCCAGCACAAGTACAGTAACATCTTAGAAAGCAGTAAAATTGCATCCAAATTCCGGTTCTGATCAGGGACTAGTTTCTACCTGCTGCTCAAGCTTCTACTTGCTGTTTCTCTCATCTGTGTGTTTTTAATATGGCATTGTATTGTGACAGCAAGACCTGCCTCTGAATTGCTTCTCTTTTATCATTGTTATGAAAGCAAGTGAGGGTGATTGGATTTTGATAAGACGTGGGATTAACCCTGCGTAAGAAGGGAAGGAAAAAGGACTTGGCACTATTAACACACTGAAAACTTACATATCCTGGAGATTATAAGTGATCTGGTTAATTCCAAAAACTGTAAAACCATGGTTTGAATAATCCATAGTTGGATTGGGCCCTTAAAAGAAAAAAATATTGGCCAAAAGTGACAAACCTGAGTGTCCAAAGCTAACTCTGTATTTAGATGCCTAAGTAAAAGCTGCCTGACTTTCAATGATGCTGAAGGCTTCTAGCTATCTTTGACCTCAGTAGGATTTGTTGAGTGAAAATCTGGCCACCTTTATTTCAGTGCCTAAATATGAATTTAGGAGTCAAATTTAGGCGTTCATGTTTGAAAGTTTTGACTACTATTTCAACTTCCAAATAAGGATACATTCTCTCTAGGGATCCTTATTTCATCCAAACATTTCAGGCTTTGGTATTTATACTGTCCATTTCTGTCACTGTTACAAACGTGAACCCTGGCCCTGCAGTTGGATCTGTATGGGCAGACCCTGGTGACTGCATGAAACCCCAGTGAATGAACATCAGTGGGGCTCTGTGAGGGAAGAAGGGTCCATCCACACTGATCCAATTGCAGGGTCAGGGCCATAGGAGTTTCACTTAAGGTTCTGTTTAAATGATCAGAGTTAGTCTTCAGTGGCTGTGTTTCATTTAGAACTGCAAGATTATCAGTTACTCTCATTGGAAGTGAAGCAGCATACTGGAAAACACTTCTGCATAGAAATATAAGCCCCTACTAACTGCATAGGCAAACATTTACAAACAAGCGCTTAAAGTTAGGCATGTGGGAGAGATTTTCAAAAGCACCCTAAAGAGTTTAGGAGCATGTGTCCTATTGACTTTCAGTGGTGCTTATGCTCCTAAATTTCCTTAGGTGTGTTGAAAGTCTCCTAATAATTCCTTACTAAGTGGCAGTGAACACCTTTGAAAATCAGGCTACTTACTTAGTGCCTAAGTATGGATTTATCCTTTAAGTATTAACTTAAGTTTAGCTCTCCCACCCTGCACCCAGTTTTAAAATTGTGGAATATACATCTGATAGCTTGTATATATTCATTTTAGTTTCTAAATATGTACCACCCACTGAATATTCTCATTCCTGGTCGCACCTCCGCTGGAGACAGGTAGACCTTCCTCTGCTTTCAGTTTTTTGATCAAGTACAGCAGAATTAGACAGGGAGAAAGGACCAGGAGTGAAAATTCTGCAAGGTGATCACCTTGGAGAAGCAGAATTACACGTAACTAACTGTCCCTTACGGACACACACTTCTCAGTGTGATGTTGGCTAATTTAATAATTGTAACTGGAAGGGAGCCTTTAAATTAGTTAAAAGGAGAGGTAAATGTATGTGGTGTTAACTGCAAACATTTTAAGGCACAGTTCATATGAATTTGAAACTGCAGGCAGTTTTACATTAGTTTATTACCTCTTCTGTATCTATTCTGTGAATAAATAGATTACTGTATTTTCCAGTGCCGTCAATTTGGCATTTTCCATAAGTACTGTGGTCACTTAAAACAAACCTATTTTTTCCTCACCCTGTCCCCAGTCACATCTGCAATCCATGGCATAAAGATTTACACTGAAAATTAATTAATGCATTAAATGGCTAGAATTAGAGCTAAAATGCCAGGTATTAAAATGCAGTATCTCACCTGCAATAATAATTTTTTTAAAAAAGTTCCCCTAGAAATGTCTTTTGCCACAAAAATTGTTTTAAATGTATTAATGACTGCAGTGTGTGTGTGTTACCAGTTAATATTACTTCCCCACCTCCCCTTTATCTCTATTTCACAGATGGGTCAATTTAGAGAGATTAAGGAGCCTAGGGTGTAAGTCTGGTCTATTGAAGTCTCTGGCAAAACTCCCATTGACTTCAGTGGGTCCAGGATTTTGCCCCAAATTTGCAAAAGGGCCTTTAACTTTGAATACCTCCTTTACTGACTTTAGACATCTTGTGCCTGATTTTCACAAATAATGAGCACCTGTTGCTCACATAAACTTTAGAGTGGAGGATTCTCAGCATGTATGAAAAATCAAACTATGGATGTGTGAAGTTGAGCTCTTCAGAACTGATGCATCCAAAATGATTTGCTGCTTTTGCAAATGTAGGCCTACATGACCTGTTTACAGCAACACAGTAAGTCAGGAATAAAACCCACGTATTCTAATAGAGTCACCTGTGCTAACCACAAGATCAGAATCTTCCCAAATGAAATTCAAATATTCTTAATTTATTCATAACATCAAAGCATGTTAAGCCTATCGGACGAGCTTCTCAGCTACAACTAAGGCATGCACGGTACAGCTCAGAAGAGGGACTGTACTCCCGATTCCTGGGCAGGATCTGTACTTGGCTAGATCTCCAATGTAAATGAGGGTACCCTCAAAGCTGCTTCTCATTTTTTGCCAGCTGCCAGTGGCTAAAAGAGCCATATTGTAGCTGAGGTTCATCAAAAGATAGGGAAGCCGGAACCATGCCTGCCTCTTTCGAGCCATGCCTCCTGTGCCAGCAACAGGAAGGTCATAGGCTAAGGTGACCAGATGTCCTGATTTTATAGGGACAGTTCAGATATTTGGGACTTTTTCTTTATGGAGGCTTCTATTACTCTCCCCCTCCCCCCTGCCACACACACACACCATCCCAATTTTTCACATTTGCTATCTGGACCCCTTCTCATGGGGGCTATGTTGATCTTGTGTGCTGCAGGCTTCCCTTACGCTGGGATGATTCTTTGTGGCGTGCTGTGCCAGCTTTCAGGCATCCACCAGCAGTGTGGCACAAAGCAGCTGCCCACTGCATCAGAAGATGGACTGTGGAATGACACTTTCTGAGAATACAGACTAACTCCTTTGTTCTCTCAAAGCTTCTGCTTAGTAAAGTACAGCTCCCACATACACCGCTTTCTCATCACAGTCAACACCAACACCTGAAGGTAGCTGTAAGTTAGCACTCACAGGGAACAGAACAAAATGCAAGGGATAAGAGAGAGTGCAAGAAATGCCTGGTTTTAGTGTGATGTAAATGAGTTTTAGCAGTATGGAGTATTCAAATCTGTTTCAACTAAGAAAAGCCTAACTGACTGATTCCATATTTACCTGTAGCAGTGGCTTCTGACTGAAACCATTGGCTGTCTGGAGGAAATAATCAAAACATAAATATTTTAGAGAAATGCTGATAACTATTATCATTATTTTTGCTGCTGCTAGTGCCTATTGATGGGGTGGCCAGAGATTAAACCACCAGGAGCGAATTCAACAAAACAGCCTGTGCTTAGCACCGTTGGCAATCAAGTGAAAAGCAGACCTTGACTACAATGAGAATGGGACTGGATTTCTGCCATCAGCACACAGCCTCCAATGCTAAAATTCCCATTGATTAGAGTGGGGGCAGAGTGAAGCTGAGGGGGAGTGCTTTTGAAAATCCTACTCTTAGGGTAGACAGGGAAAGCCACAATTTACACCAGTACAGCTTAGCCTGGTTTCAAGCAGGAATACTCTCAGTGCAAATCACAGCTTTCCTTGGCTATGTGTAAGGTTTGCAATTAGTGGCTAAAATCAGAGAAGGCCATAGACTCTGCCCATTAGCATCCTGCAGCCCGTCTTATTTGCCATGGTGGGCTGCAGCATGAGGGCTGGTATTTGAGGGTATATTTACAGCATAAGTGAAGATCAGGTTGCAGTGCATGTAGACATACCTCCCCTCCACACCCAGTCCCCCAGCTTTAATGTAACAGCTGCTGCTGGTAGCAGTGTGAATGAGGACGTAATGATGTGAGCTGGCAACCCCATACAAGCCTGCAGGGGACTCGGGGTATGTATAGTTGCTAGCCCATGCCAAGGTCTGTGCTGCGACATCTTTACTGCTATTATTACCTGCCCTTGTTCAATTAGATGGGTATGCCTGGTGGCCTATCCTGCAATCGCTCCTTTGACTGCGATGTAAATTTATTCTCAGCTGGGGCTCAGCACGGCACAACTGCCTTTTTTTTAAAAAAAAACAACTTTGTGCTCCTCTTCATTTGTAATAATGTCTGGCTGGAAGCTTGAAAATGTTTTCCCTACTCATTTTGTTCTTTTCTGTTTAAGTAATATCACTCTCCTCCCTGCCCACCTAATTGCTAGTGCAACAGCAACCAACATAGTCATAGCTTCTTTCTTTGTGTACCTGTTTCGCTCCTGTGTTTGTTAGCTAGATGCTGCTTCAGAGCCCGCGGGGGGGGGGGGGCCCAGCAAGAGCAAAAAAAAAAGTCTAGATAAATTCAGGGGATCATAGATAGCAATGGAATTCCAGTTCCAATTCAAATAGTGGTGTTAAAAAGCTCCATTATGGAATCGTGGATTTCTTCATTTAAAGTCAATGTTAAGAATGCAAGGAATATTCCTTGCCACATTATACCATTGTAATCCTTCTGCCCATCAGAGTTGGCAGCAGCAAGGGCCGGGTTCAGTATCCAGGGGTTCTGTTCCAATAACACAACACAATACAGAACCGACTCGAGCCCCCACCCAGTGACCTGGGACAACTATATTCCACCGCTCTGGGTGCCTCTAAGAGGCAATACTTCCCCTCTCGCAAGCTCAGAGTCTGAGTGTACCAAAAGCCTTTTAAGAACAGAGAGAAACAATGTGGCATTATATTGGGGAAACAGGATTCATAAAACAAACCATGAACCAGAAGCCCCCCTCCCCCCACAAGCAAATGTGCTGTGTCCTTCACCTTTTGTTCTTGAGTCCCACAAGCCCCAAAGTCACCCAAGATCCCAAAAGTCTCTGCAGAGTTCAAAAGTTCATCTGCAGAGTTTTACCTCTCAGCCAGGGTGGAAATTGGGGGGCAGGTTAAGGGGTCTTATGTGGTCAGAGGCTGACTGCCCTGCCTTTCTGTGGGGGTTCTGCTGCAGTCCTCACCGCAAGTTGATCTGCCAGCAGTCCCACGAGCTGCTCTGCCAGCTGCTCCGTTCCACCAGCTGCCCCAGGAACTGCTCTGCTTCACCAGTCGCTCTGCTCCATTACATCAGCTGCTTCGCTCTGCTGGCCGCTCTGCTAGCTCTCCCATGAACTGCTCCACTCCGTCCGCTGCTCCACATCACCAGCCACTCTGCTAGCGGTCGCACAAACTGCTCCTCTTCATCAGCTGCTCAGCAATACATCTTCAGGAACCCCCCCCACCCACTTAACACAGTGCCCAGTGATTTCAGCTCTTAAGTGATTTCAGCTTTTAGTAGGGGGGTCTTGGTGCAGGTGCACTACTGGACCCAAAATGATTTCAACTCAGCAGCCTGAAACTAGACTCCTAATGGAAGCAAAATTTAGGTCTGATATTCCACAGTGGAGAAAGACAAGGTGCAATAGGCCTGTGGGGCCCTCACCAAAACAGATAGATGCCTATCCACAGCCTCTCCATTCAGTTGGTTCTGGAACCCCTGTTCCTTGCCCAGTGAGTGCTACCTAGATGATGGCGACTCCCTCCATCACAAGGGCCAAGTACATGTCCACAGTCCTTCATTCACATAATCAGGGTAACAACACTTTATCATTCTTGCCCCAATAACAGAGAAACTGGGGGTTCCACAGCAGCTGAAGTGGCCATTTGGGCTGCTGTGAGCTCAGGCTAGGTGCAGTGGGTGTGCCTATGCAAATAAGATCAGCCCCTGAAGTTCTTTTCCACAACTCACTGCAATTTCCACAATTCACCACCAGATGTCAGGGTAGATCTCATCCTGACACTGCTTACATCATTTTTAAGTGACAAAGAGTCCTGTGGCACCTTAAAGACTAACTAAAGTATTAGAACATAAGCTTTCGTGGGCTAATACCCACTTCGTCGGATGCAAGTGGGTATTAGCCCATGAAAGCTTATGCTCTAATACTTTAGTTAGTCTTTAAGGTGCCACAGGACTCTTTGTCACTTCTGCAATTCCAGACTAACACGGCTACCCCTCTGATTCTTGACCATTTTTAAGATAAATCAAATTTGGATCTACACTATTAATGTTATGTAAAATAGCAGTGCTGAGAATGCAAGATTTTTTTAGGTCTGTTTCAGCTAATATTTTCCTCTATTAATGTTAAGTAAATGACCATATGTGTGCTATTTTTGTTTGCTTTCAAATAGGGCTGTCAATTAATTGCAGTTAACTGATGCGATTGACTCAAAAAAATCATGATTAAAAATATTAGTGATTAATTGCAGTTTTAATCACACTTTTAAACAATAGAATACCAACTGAAAATTATTAAATGTGTGAATGTTTTCTTCATTTTCAAATAAATTTATTTCAATTATAATCCAGAATACAAAGCGTACCCTACTCATTTTATATTATTTTTATTACAAATATTAGCACTGTAAAAATTATGAACAAAAAATAGTATTTCTCAATTCATCTCCTACAAGTACCATAATGCAATCTCTGTATTGTGAAAGTGCAACTTACAAATGTAGATTTTTTTCGTTATGTATCTGCACTCAAAGTTTAGAGCCCACAAGTCCATTCAGTCCTACTTCTTGTTCAGCCAATTGCTAAGACAAATGTTGTTTACATTTATGAGAAATAATGCTGCTGGCTTCTTTACAATGCCACCTGAAAGAGAGAACAGGGGTTCGCATGGCATTTTTGTAGCTGGCATCCAAGGTATTTACGTGCCAGGTATGCTAAACATTTGTATGCCTCTTCATGCTTCGGCCACCATTCCAGAGGCCACGCTTCCATGCTGATGATGCTTATTAAAAATATAATGTGTTAACTAAATTTGTGACTGTGCTCCTTGGGGGAAAATTGTATTCTTCTGCTTTGTTTTACCTGCATTCTGCCATATATTTCCTGTTATAGCAGTCTGGGTTGATGACCCAGCACGTTTGTGTTAAGAACACTTTCAGTACAAATTTGACAAAATGCAAAGAAGGTAGCAATGTGAGATTTCTAAACATAGCTACAGCACTTGACCCAACGTTTAAGAATCTGAAGTGCCTTCCAAAATCTGAGAGGGACGAGGTGTGGAGCATGCTTTTTAGAAGTCTTAAAAGAACAACACTCTGATGTGGAAACTACAGAACCCGAATCACCAAAAAAATTAATCAACCTTCTGCTGATGGCCTCTGACTCTGATGATGAAAGTGAACATGCATCAGTCTGCACTGCTTTGGGTTGTTGTCAAGCAGAACCGCGCATTAGCATGGACGTGCGTCATTTGGAATAGTGGTTGAAGCATGAAGGGATGTATGAATCTTTACCACATCTGGCGCGTAAATATTTTGCGATGCTGACTATAAAAGTGCCATGTGAACACCTGTTCTCACTTTCAGAAGCGGACAGCAGCATCTCCTGCAAATGTAAACAAACTTCTTTGTCTGAGCGACTGGCTAAACAAGTAGGACTGAGTAGACTTGTAGGCTCTAAAGTTTTATATTGTTTTATTTTTGAATGCAATTATTTTTGTACATAATTCTATGCTTGTAATTTCAACTTTCATGATAAAGAGATTACACTACAGTACTTGTATGAGGTGAATTGAAAAATACTATTTCTTCTGTTTTTTACAACACAAATATTTGTAATCAAAATAAATATAAAGTAAGCACTGTACAGGTGGTGTGTTGTAATTGAATCAATATATTTGAAAATATGGAAAACATCCTAAAATATTTAAATAAATGGTATTCTATTGTTTAACAGAGTGACATTTGATACTAAGGTATTGATTGTGATCTCACGTCAGTATAAATTTGAATGAATATCTGTGCTTGAAATTAGAGAGGAAGACTTGTCCAGTGGTTAGAGCATTAGCCTACGCTTTGGGAGACCCACATTCAATTCCTTCCTCTGCCACACAGACTTCTTGGATGACTGAGCAAGTCACTTAGGGCTAGATGCACAGAGAGATTTAGGTGCCTAACTGTAGCTTTAGGACCCTAAGTTCAAAACTTAGATTGTCAAAAACCCCTGCTCACTTGCCATTTAATCCTGTAGGCATCTAAGTTTCTGTCAGTAAAGCCCCTATAATTTTCACCAGTGCACATAGAACCATAGAAATGTAGGGCTAGAAGAGACCTCCTGAGATCCTCTAGTCTATCTCTCCACCTGTCTGCTGAGACAGGTGACTATCCCTGAGAGGTGTCTGATCCAGGGATCTCAAACTCAGATCACCACAAGGGCCACATGAGGAGTAGTACATTGGCCCAAGGGCCGCATCACTGAAACCTTTTCATACAACAATACGAAAGTATAGTCAAAAATGAAAAAAATTAAGAGTAATATAGTATGCTATTAAAAGTCAATGTATTAACTTTTAAAAAGCTGTAATGCAAAGAGGGGTTTTAATAAAATATAAACACTCAACAATATACCTTACTCAAATGACAAAACATGCATTTACTTTTAGAATTACTGCAGTTAAAGTCCTTTCCTCTATGCTCCCACCCCCACTTCACCCCTTTCATGAGGCCCCACCTCACCTTGTCCCACTACTTCCCCACCCCCATTCCAACCCCTTTCCCGAAGTCCCTGCCCCATTCCAACCCCTTATTTTGCCCAGCCCTGCCCCACCTCTTCTCTGCCTCCTCCCCTTAGTGCCACATCTCCGTTCCTCTCCCCTCCCTCCTGGAAAGTCCTAAGCGTGGCCAAATAGCTGTTTGGCAGTCGGAAGCACTGGGAGGTAGGCAGAGGAGCAGGGATGTGGCGCACTTTGGGGGAGTTGTGTAGGGTGGGAATGGCCACAGGAAATAACGCCGTGGGCTGCATGTTTGAGACCCCTGGTCTAATCTGTTCTTAAAAACCTCCTTCGATGGAGATTCCATAACTTTCTCAGGTAACAAACACCTGTCAGGAATGGTTTAGATCAGGGATAGGCAACCTATGGCACGTGTGCCAAAGGTGGCACGCAAGCTGATTTTCAGTGGCACTTGCACTGGCCTGGTCCTGGCCACCAGTCCAAGGGGCTCTGCATTTCAATTTAATTTTAAATTATGCTTCTTAAACGTTTTAAAGATCTTATTTACTTTACATACAACAGTAATTTAGTTATATAATAAAGACTTATAGAAAGAGACCTTCTAAAAATGTTAACATGTATTACTGGCACGCGAAACCTTAAATTAGAGTGACTAAATGAAGACTTGGCACCCCACTTCTGAAAGGTTGCTGACCCCTGGTATAGATAATACTTAGTCTTGCCACGAGTGCAGGGGACTAGCCTAGATGACCTCTCAAGTTCCTTTCCAGTCCTATGATTCTGTGTTCCAGTGCTTAAATATGCTTATAATTGGAAAGTTTTTCATGATATCTAACCTAAATCTCCCTTGCTCCAAACTAAGCTGATTACTACTTGTCCTTCCTTTGGTAGACATAAAAACAATTGATCACTGTCCCATTTATAACAACATATTTTAAGATTGTTGTATCCCCTACCAGTCTACTCTTGACTAAACATGCCTAGTTCTTTCAGCTTTTCCTCATACGTCATGTTCTAAACCTCTTATTTTCGTAGCTTTCCTCTGGACTCTCCAGTTTGTTCACATCCTTCTTAAAGTGCAGTGCCCCAACCTGGATGCAGTACTCCAGCTGAGGTACCTCCTATGCTAAGTAAGAGCTGGAACCTGTGTTTCCAATAACCAATGTGTGTGCTAACCAATAAGCTACAGAGTCATTCTCACTGTTTCTCTGGTCCAATGAATATTTAAGTATTTCATGCAAAGTGGAACATCTTCCCAAGTTTCAATTTCTGCTCTGAATTAGGCAGAGTAGGGATCTGAATTTGCCTCTCACATATCCTGGGCAAATGCTCTAACTACCAGTGGGCTATTGGCTATCAGGGAGTGGCAGATGACAGCACCTCATCCTCCTCTGAGTTTGTGGAGAAGGGGTGCAAAAGAAGACGAACTTGGCTTATGCACCAAACTCGAGGAGAAGAATCCTAAACAGAGACGGCTGCATCCTTCTGATTCAGACATCTAATTCCTTTTGTAGGTCTGGGAGGAGAGCCAGAACAGGGCAGCCAAGGGGCTACGGCCTCCCACTTTTTACCAGCTGTAAAGGTGAATGACAGGGGGATGGGGTCTTGGGAAGGGCAGCATGGGAACAAAGTATTGGAGAAAGAGGCAGCACTAGCATGGGGGCTCAGGGAGAAGGGACAGTGTGAGGACAAGCTTCATAGGGAATGGGAGGTGTAAGGGCAGGGTCTCGGGGCGGGGAAAGGAGGCACAGAGAGGTGGGGCCATAGGTTGGGGGTCTGTTGCCCCCACACACACACTTCCACTGCTCCCGGCTCTCGGCCACCCCTTTCTTCAGCATTTCCTCCAGGCTAGTTTAGGCAGCTCCTCGCTCAGCATTCTGGCCTCTGTGAATCCTATTCTTAGGCATCTAACTCTCCCCACATGTAGTCTAGGGAGGCTAGGCACCTAACTCACAGCTGAAGATTCCCCGAGGCAGCAGGGCACCTAACTTTAGTGCTGAGACTAAGTCACCCATATGTGGATCTAGCCTCAGCTCCCCATTTGTAAAGTGGAGATAATTCCCTGGCTCACTGGGGTGTTGTGAGGATAAACCCATTAAAGATTGTGATGTACTCACAGACTGTGGTAATGGGAGTCGTAGAAGTACCTTAGGTAGATTGAAAGTGTAAAAATTAAAATTTACTTTTGTTAATGTGCTTTTTATTGGCTGAGGAACACAGCAACTTGTCAGAATGAAACCAAACATCTTTTGTATAATGGTAGAGAACCTAATTAGTGCAGTCCCTTTGGACTGTAGGAATGGGTCCCTACTGAGCAATTCTCTCTCTTCTCCACTGGAGCTGAAAAGCCTAAAAAAATTGTACTGTTGTTTGGAATCATTTGATATAGCAGCAATAGCCACTGGATTAGGAAGATGCAACTCTCCCACTTTGAAAAGAAACATTTTAACTTTGCTTGCCTGCTCTTATGCTGTAGCAGGAGTCTGCTGTGTCCTCAGTTACGTAGAGCACTTTAAATCAATGCATGGAGACTCACTAGGGAAGCCCATAACTATGAGCTTTATTGATTATCTCTGCACTGTCTGAGTATTCACATCCCACTAACAAACTCCCAGAGCCCTGGGTCCTAGCATGCATTGGTCTCAGTGTAGAAACTGGAAAGGAGTCTCTAAGGGTGGGGAGGGGGGAAGAATCCCTTACTTAGTTGTTCCAAAGTCACTTTCCTGAATCTAGAGGCAGATGTCCCCAAGAGTTTAGAGAGACCATGATCCTATCACATCATTCTCTTCAACTTACATTTCTTAAGCCCCTTGTTTGGCACAATGGTGCATTGCCAGAGCCAGGCTTTTGATATTGGAGATGTCTGCATGTACTGCGATAAGCAGGGGTACCAGTACTGACTACTGGGTGTCACTCTTCTACTGCCCATGAACACACAATGAGCTGTGATATTAGAAGCTGAACGTTAGTATCAACAAAGAGTCCTGTGGCACCTTAAAGACTAACAAAAGTATTGAAGCATAAGCTTTCCTGGGCTAGTACCCACTTCGTCGGAGCATCCAACATTCTTCTTCATACAGCGCACAGTCAACCTGTGGAACTCCTTGCCTGAGGAGGCTGTGAAGGCTAGGACTATAACAGGGTTTAAAAGAGAACTGGATAAATTCATGGAGGTTAAGTCCATTAATGGCTATTAGCCAGGCTGGGTAAGGAATGGTGTCCCTAGCCGCTGTTTGTCAAAGGGTGGTGATGGATGGTAGGAGAGAGATCACTTGATCTTTACCTGTTAGGTCCACTCACTCCGGGGCACCTGGTATTGGCCACTGTCAGTAGACAGGATACTGGGCTAGATGGACCTTTGATCTGACCCAGTACAGCCTTTCTTACGTTCTTCTGTTCTAATACTATTGTTAGTCTTTAAGGTGCCACAGGACTCTTTGTCGCTTCTGCAAATCCAGACTAACACGGCTACCTCTCTGATTCTTGAGCATTAGTATGTTACTCCAGTCTGTGCCAGTAAAATAGGTGCTGAAAATAGGCAAGCACCATTATGCTGCCTTTGGGGGCTCACAATAACTTTGTCTCCCCATATTATTTTACAGCCTGTTGACTTTTTGTGGGATTTGTTTTGGATCATTTCATTTTAAATCTTTTCCAACCAATTTGAATCAATCAAAATGCCCCCCCATGCAAGAAAACATTCAATTGTGAAACAAAAAATGTATCTATTTTAAATATATCTTAGGCAGAGAGAGACCCCCATGCTCTGCTTATTAGAATAATGCTGTTCTAACTCCTGATATGAACCCCCTACTAACACTTAGGGCTTATCTACACACACGAGTTGTCCCACTTTAAATATACTTGTAGAGTTAAAGCAGTTCCACCCCCTAGTGAGGATGCAGCTCTGTCACTATAAAGATACTTAATATCTGTATAGTTAGGAAGGAGAATAAGCTATTTCAGTGTAAAACACCTTCATCCTGGCATAATTGAGTCCACCTTAAGGATTGTACTGGTACAACTATTTAGGTAAAAATGACACACTTACCTGAAAGAGTTATCGATATGAAAACTCCGTACCAATCCTTAGTAACCTTACTGTTCCTACAAACTTCACATAGGGGGCAGCATCTCCTTGTGATATCAATGTGGTAGTACAATCTGATTTTGAAAAGTGACTTTGCAAAATGAATGTTTGTTGCCTCAGTGATTTTCAAATCCAGTCCGCCCAGTTCACAAGTAAAAATAAAAATATTTTTCTAACTGACATCCCTGCAAACTCAACCTGCAGTCTGAAAGCCAAGATGGGTTCTTCTGCCTCATGCATCACCTGCAACAAATATTTAGCAAGAGGAATCTAGGTAATAATTGTGTTGGTAATATTCAAACTGGAATAGAACCTAGCTGTTGCATAAACCCTGCCCTGAGTTTGTTTTAAATTGTCCACATGAAAATATGGCAGTTAATAATACCTCTCTCTTGTGCAGCTAGTAGTGGGTGAAAGGTGTTGGGATAGTTGTTTTAATCTATGAACATGTTCTGAAGCATGATATTGAAAGAAAGCAGAGAGCAGAGAAATATGCTGAGTTTGAACTAAAAGATTTTCAAGGCTTCTGGTGAGATTACGAATTTATTTTAGGAATGGAATATACTCTGTACAGGAGAGGAAGAGGCATATATGGACTGTAGGAAATTCATCTTGAATGGGTCATATTTGATGGGTATGAAGCTGCCACCTATTTTGACATTTCTTTTCTACGAAGCATTTGGCAATTTATTGAGAGTGAACTTTAAGTGTGGGAGAGAGAGCAGAGCATCATTAGCAGCAAAATGACATTGATAAGCATTCCCGTGGGCTGGGCTTTGGGCTTTCCTTTTCCTGATCTCAAAAGACAGTCTGGCCAAATGAGATGAGAATGTAGAACCAGATGACACTACCATCTGCATGGCTGTGTCCTGAGCAACTTCAAAGATGTAACCCAAAGGTTTTTGTTGTTCTCTTGTTATCAATTTTCAGCTTCGTTTTATTTATCCTACCTTTGTAATTTTTGCTTCCTGTCTAATAAAAAGTCTGGCTTACCCCACCAGAAAAATTATATTTTTGTGATGCTTCCCTCTCCCCCTTGTCTATGTATGCATCACATTTTGTCTTAAGAAGAAACAGGACTGGATTTGGGACGAGATTTTTAAAAGACCTTAAGCAACTCAAGAGCACAAATACCATGGACTTTTAAATAGACTTTGTGCTCCTAAGTCACTTAAATACATTTGAAAATTCCACCTATAAACAACAGAATCTGATAGGTATCATCTAAAATCAACTCCTTTTTTCTCAAGAAGGACATTTAACACTATTAGAAAGCTACCAAGCCAAGATATTCTTCTGGGAAGGATTCCCATTGACTTCAATGGACACAGGATCAGGCCCAAAATGAAGATTTATCTCATCTTGTGTGTCTTTATTTTTACTAGTAGATTGTGTTTGGTACTCTTCATCTTCAAAATGCTTTTACAGCCATTAACTAATTTAATCCTCCCAACACTCCTGTCAAGTAAAAAAGTAATTAGTATTCTCATTTTTACAGACAGAAGCTAATATTGGCTTGAACTTGCAAAGTGATGAGCACCCAATGAGATCAAACTGGAAGTGATTTGCCAAAGGACAGGACCAGTATAAGAGCCAAGATTAGAACTCAGGAGCTCCTGGTACTTAGTCATCTGTTTGGGTCACTAGATCCTCACTACAGATGATTTGAAGCTGGAAGATATTTACTATTTTGATATGACTAAAGGTTTTCACCATCAATGTCCAGGAACTTAATTCCCCGATAACAAGAAATAGAATCTTGTGCAACAAAATTACATTACTGCTACTTAAAGAGATGCACCGTACTGACAATCAACATGACAAACTAGTTGGAGGATGAGCTGGAGAAATATTTTACTCACTAAAAATGTGAGAGTGAAGGCATTGCTATTCTTATTAAGAAGAGACTATAATTTCAAGTGGGATTAAAGACAGTGGACATGCAGGGAGAAGTTAAATGAATTCAGGGACATGAAAGATGCTATTTTCTCACTCTCAGCTGTCAGGATGACATTGCCACCAGTTACTGATATGAACCCTCAGGTCTTAAGTCCCTCTCTAGACAGTTCACCTTCCCTTGCCGTGCCTCAAGGCTAGTTATCTTGCATTGGCTCTGCTGTAGTTTTTCACACACAGTTGGCTTGGATAATGCTCACTCTGACTGATGTCTACTGCTTGTATAAAGAGAAAGCATTGTTTCTTACTAGAGATTGCAAACGCTAAAGAATTTATTAAGAGCTACAGGGATGTGCTGATCAGTCTTTGAGATAGAACTAACAACCCTCATAATTGAAATCCACACAAATTTCTTCTCTTTCAACTGTACAATTTCAATGCAGCTTAATTTATCATGGATGGCCATAGAATCTGTCTTACAAGCACTGCAATTCTACCAAATAACCAACAGCCCTTTGCAAATGATTACTATGAATCATAATACCCTAATGAGGTTAAGGTTAGGGATCATTTCTTCACCCACCACTGCAGTGTAGCAACTTCTGGAGGGGAACATCGCTATTTTACAGAACACAGCAATATTACTAAACTGTAGGACAGCACGTAAGGAAGAACACTGTAGACAACCGGAAACTTGGATGTCATGTAGGTAGATGGCATGTAGTTACCCGAGTTGGAATTTAACTAGATCACTAACACCCATCTGGGAGCATATGTGAGAACTGCTGAAAGTGAGTGGAGAACTGAAGGATAGAGGGGTTAATAGAGCATATGAAACTAGTATAGTATTTCCTTGGTAGTTAAAGAAAGATGATAACTTAGTTTCAAAAGTACTAAGAAAAGCAGAGAGTTGAAAAATCTCAGAGATGTATAGAATTTTGCAATCAACTTTACTGTAGTCAGGTAGAATTCTGAAATAATGGAAATTATCACACTTGCTTTTTTCCTTCTAGTAAAGGAAATATTTTTTACTTTAATGTCATCTCATAATCAAAATGCAGGCTGGTAATATCCATGCCAACTTTCTAAAAAATGAAAGAATTAACTTCATGGAACATTGTGTTTCCTGATATATTACCTACTAAGTGATCCCAGGGGCTGATCTCCTGACTATAGCTGACTCTTGTTTAAACCTGTAATGGTTTTGTCTGTCACTCACACAGAGCCACTAACGACTTTCTTTCATTTCACAGCTGAAAGATAAAATAAATATGTGATTATATCATTTGCATCCATTTCATTTTGTTAAAAATGTGATTTGAGCTCCCACTACTAAAACTCCAGTCACGGAAGCTGATGTGCAGGGCTGGACGTTTTACCACACGCTGAGCATCTGACAGCACTGGGACCTAACTACAACAGTCTTCATCACAATTCCCTTTTTTCAGGGGTTACTTATTACTTTTTGTCAGGTATTCATTCAAAAAACAAAAGAACAAATAATACACAGAAAACTTAGACAAGTGTACTTGGGTGTACTTTGAAAAAGGAAAAAAAACCATCCTAATACAGTCATACCCAGATAAAGATATAGATTCTTTGCCATAAAGATTTCCTTCCATCTGAAACTTGTTTCACTGTCTCACCAGAGGAACAAGTATCTTTACAATTGAGTGTTAAGTTATGAAGTGTAGAAACCACCAAATATGAGGGAAATTACCAATCAGGTGCTGTTTTTGTAGAATGGAGAAAAATCAGTCTTTTATTAAATTAAATATAGATATAGTAACTCTTTATGAACTGATAGAGCTTCTCAGCTACAAAGTACACATGCTTTAAAGCTCGTCTAGGTACACTGCATCTCTAGTTGCCGTCTGCTCAGTTTGTGCACAGGATACATGTTTTTGGATGGAAGAGGTGAAGGAAAAAAGGCTAAAACAAAGGGATGCTTAGAAAATAGTATAAGTGACTTGATACATGGCATGCCTCCTGAATCAGCACTAGAACAATGCCCCTGCATAGTATTATAGGGTATTGTACTGGTTTGCATCTTTCAAAGAAAACATAAAACTGGCAACCTGACTACTTTTGTTCATTAGAAATTCCATGGCACTTTTTGCAAGACTAGGAGTGTCAGTCCCAGGTTCCTAGCCAAATTCCAACGTAAAGTTCATTCTGCCTACTTAAATTCCACTGAAGTTTCAACCTCTTAATGGTTGTATTTTATGCAGTGTTGTATACTTGCGAACGGTTGCCCAGGTGCACCACAGAGGTGGCTTCTTTGAAGTAAAGTTTGCAAAGCATTTTGAAAAGGGATCATTCTCCTCACACACTTAGCAGTGGCCTGGTGGAGATATTACTGGTAATTGCGGAAATGACGTGCAGGTTGAAATGTTAGGGTAGTAGTGGCCGTTCAGATTATACCAGATTTGTAATAAAAATAACAGTTAAGGAAAAAAACCAAAAGTTTAGAAGACTTAAGTAAACAAACGCCGGTTTTCTGTGACTCTTGCCTAGGGCAGGTTAGTATGAGAGGACAGGGCACCGAGGATCGCTCTGCAGTACACACAAAGGCTGGGTACAGTGTCACTCTTTAAGTTTCATACTGCCAGTTTCCTCTTGTCCGACCTTGAAATTCACTCTAACTTGTTTTTGGTGTCTTAACAGAAATGCCATTTGCTTCACTAGCAGATTCTCTTTTAACTGAACGCGCTGTTAGTGTCTTCAGGAGCCGCTAACTTCTTTTCCCGCTAGGCTGGGAAGCGACTATGTAGCCTGGCATTCCCATGGATTTTGCTGCCTCGTTTTTTAACCTTATTTTCGCTTGCTATAGGGTGGCCTGACACTTGAGCGGCTCTTTGATTCAGCAGAGCCAGCCTTGCAAATTCAGTTCGGTTCCCCCAGCCGCTCGCTTCCCCCCATCACATGGAGCCGGTCTGGCCAGCGGAGTCGAACTACAACAATCCAACACTGCCCCCTCCTCCCCCCGCCGCCGCTCCTGTCCCCTAGCTAAGGCGGAGGGGGGGGGGGATACGACGCATGCGCGTCTAGAGGGTGTTGGGTGCCTATAATAACACCGAGAAAGCAAGTGCGAGACGCCGGAGTCCCAGTGGCCGCTTGTCTCGCCAGCAGAGAGCGACACAGCTCGGGCGCCAGCCGCCCGCGCTTCTGCCGCGCAGCCTGAGGAGCGAGGCTGAGTCGCCAGCGGCGCAGCGAGGGTCCGGGTGGTGGGCGCCGCGGGAGACAGACGCCGGGAGGCGGCTCCGCGCCCCTGCCCGCCCCTCTCCCCCAGCCGGGAGGGCGCCGCGCTGCCCCGGCGGGGTGACGCCCCGCAGCGGAGGGATGTAACGTGGCGGGGCCGGGCTGGCGGCTTCGGCGGGCGCGGCGCGGTGAAGGAGGAGCCGGGACCGGGGCTTTTCCCCGCCGAGCGCTGCCCGCTTCGGACGCGGCTTCGAACCATGCAAGGAAAGTTGGAGCGGGATGTCCGGGCCCGGCGAGCGGAGTAACAGCAGCCGCCCGTCCCGCGTGGCTGCCCCTGCGGGGCCCGGCTCGGCTGCCCGGGGAGTCCGGGGAAGCCTCCCGCGCCCCTGCGGGCTCGGCCCTGTGACCCGGGCGGGAGGTCGAGCTCTGCCGGCGCCGGGACGGTCCCGCCTCTGATGCTGCTGGAGTTTTCCCGCCGCATCTCTGCCCCCGCCGGCGTGTGGATCTGCCGGGCGGACCCGGCGCCCCGGAGAGCGGGTGGCGGCCCCTGCCCCGGGCGAGCCGCGGCCAGCTCCCATTGCTCCCCCGCCGAGCTGGTAGCGATGGGGACGGAAGTCCTGGCGCGGTGAAGCGCGTCGCCAGAGCCGCTGCCCCGGCTGCTCGCTGGGTGCCTGGAGAGGGGCCGGCGCCAGCCGCGGAGACCGCGATCCAGCCGCCGCCTCCTCGGGACTCGCCGTGGGTTTCCTTGGGGCTGATCGACGCCGGAGCACGGAGCGCCGGGCACTTCGGGAAGAGCCCCCGACTCCCCCCTCCTGCCGGGGGGCTGGCGGAAGAGCCCAGCGGTCTCCCCGCTTCTGGGGGTTGGGCTCCCCTGGGATCAGATGCGTCACCCCCTCTCCGCTCAGAGCTGTGTTAATAGGAGACCCCCGCCACCTGCACAGCGGGGGGCTGTGTCCGCACCCCCCCCCCCCCGCCCCGCCGGCATAGCGGGGGGCCGTGTCCCTATCCCGCCCCGCCGGCATAGC